>JAPXFY010000035.1:24905625-24908899 GCA_030674185.1 Monoplex corrugatus
CGCCTGAATACAAATTTAAGCATACCTAAGGACACCAAAACATAATTATATGAGAGACAGAGACAGAGAGAGAGACAAAGAGAGAGAGAGACAGAGAGAGACAGACACACCGAGATAGATAGATAGATAGGTAATAGATAGATAGATAGATAGATAGATAGATAGATAGATAGATAGATAGATCGATAGATAGATCGATAGATAGATAGATCGATAGATAGATAGATAGATCGATAGATAGATAGATAGATAGATAGATAGATAGATAGATAGATAGATAGATAGATAGATAGGTAGATAGATAGATAGACAGACAGACGGACAGGTAGATAGATAGATAGACAGATAGACAGATAGATAGACAGACAGACAGACAGACCGATAGATAGACAGACAGACAGACAGGTAGACAGACAGACAGACAGACAGATAGATAGATAGATAGATATAGAGACAGAGAGAGAGACAGAAGGAGAGAGGGAGAATACAGACTTGCAGACCAAATGAAAGAAATTAGCTTGTAGTAATAATGCGTAGCGGAACAGAACTTGGGCGAAACGACTATAAGCGAAACGAGATGTACCCGTTCAATGTCACCTCCCACCAGGGAAAGTGTCACTTATTACCGGCACAATGTTTGCCGCCAGCTACCGAACTAGGAGGCGGTGAGGGTGTGTCGTGGGGTAATTAGGGAGTCTGACCTCTCGGATCATGCAGGAAATCTTCATGAATACCTGTAACTTCTTAATACTGCGATTTCATAAAACATTATTTGGAACATAACATTTAGAAACACCTACCTAACAGTTTACCATCATCATTATCATCATCATCATCACCACCATCATCACCACCACCATCATCATCATCATCATTAGGTGCCCTGCCGCATGGCATTGGCGATCATGGCCCTCCTTACAAATCTATCTTTTGTTGAAATGTATGATACGGGGGAAAACCCCAGGACCAGACAATTATTATTGTAGAAATGATTGAGGCTCTACATATCTTTAGGGATTTTTCTAGTGTCATAAATCTCATTTAGGAGGACTAATACCTGTACCAAATTCATCTAGAACCTCAATCATTTCTATAATGATACTGTCTGGTCGTACGGACATATCTTTGGGGAATTTTCTGGTCTCATAAATTTCATTTAGGAGAACAAATATTTTTTCAATACCATATTCATGTGGGACCTCAATTATTTCCACAATAATATTGTCTGGTCCTGGGGTTTCCCCCGTTTCATCTTTTTCATCGCTGCTCTAACTTCATCCTTTAGTATTGGTCGTCCTTCAAAGTTCTTTCTGATGATGTGTTCTTCCCTTCTGTCATTGTCAAAAAGGTCTTTAATCTAATATTTTCCTTTTTCCACAATAATCGTACCACCTCTTGATTTTAAGCAACCAGTTGATGTACATGTCTTTTTTTCTGTGAGCAATTTCTTCACCATTTCTGTACATAAATTTAGGGTCTGTTATGTGTCGGTCTTCTATTTCTTTGCACTTTGCTTCTAGCCAAGCTTCCTTAGTTTCACTGCACCTATTCCTGATTTCCCTATCTATCCCTATCTTGGCTGTCTCTTTTCCCTTTACCTTCCTACGTTCATCCATCAAGCTCAAAATTTCTTTTGTCATCCAGTTCATCTCTGATTTTCTTTCAACTCTAGGGATTTCTTCACAAGCTTCATTTATCTCGAGTTTTTCAAATTTGTCCATTGTTCTTCACTGTCTCCATCATTCCCCAGAGCAGTTAATTTGTTTCGAATATATACGTTACATTTTGCACGAGTCGATTCGTCTGTCTTCAAGAATCCAAGATTTAGTTTGATGTTTTTGTGTTCTGTCTCTCTGTCTCTCTGTCTCTCTGTCTCTGTCTCTGCTCTCTCTCTCTCTCTCTCTCTCTCTCTCTCTCTCTCTCTCTCTCTCTCTCTCTCTCTCTCTCTCTCTCTCTCTCTCTCTTGTTACAGCCTAAATTTTCCCATGGCAGGATATTTGTCACTGTTGTAGTCTGCGGTCGGTAGTGTTTTTGCCATGTATAAGAATTTCAAAATCTCTTATTTATCAGGATACAATAGGTCCGATTTCTTGTGCTGTCTCCTGGATTCATCCCTGTCCATGTTCTTCTGTTAGGTTGCTCAAATCAAGTGTTTCCTATTGTGGATTCATTTACTTGTGTCCACTCGACAAGTTTCTCTCCCCTTTCATTTTGAGTGCCAAGGCCATGAAGTCCAGCTATGTCATCTACTTTGTCTTGTCCAACTTTGGCATTATTAAACTGTCCTATTATTACTGTAACGTCCTGTGATGTACGCTGAGCCATGGCTGTCTCTAAGTCTTCTTTATACAAGTTGTCAATTTCTTCTTCAGTACTTGCGGATGTTGGTACATATACTTAGACGATGGTGATTTAATTCACTTGCTCACTCACTCGCTTGCTTGCTTACTTGCTTGCTTACTTACCTATCCATGATTAAGAAAATTTTGGCTTCACCTAGTTGATAGATGGCTGAGCCTTTGGGCATTGACTGGGGGGGGGGGGGAGGTCTGTCATGTGAGACGAGTTTATACAGATTAGCTTGTTGTTCTGTGATTCAGGCTGAGCCTTTGGGCATTGACTGGGGGGGGGGGGGGGGTCTGTCATGTGGAGACGAGTTTATACAGATTAGCTTGTTGTTCTGTGATTCAGGCTGAGCATTTGGGCATTGACTAGTGGGGGGGGGGGGGGGAGGGGGATCTGTCATGTGAGACGAGTTTATACAGAATAGCTTGTTGTGCTGTGAGTCAGACCTTTATTTATTCATTTATCTACTTTATATATAGGTTCCTTTTTTGAAGTTAAGATACACACATACATATGTCATTTACATGTAACCAAGATTTTTCCTGGTGGTAGGCTAATAAAATACCAGTATAAAATATAGACTAGGGTAAAACATTATCTAGGTAGGGTCTCAGGACCTGGCCAGC
Source organism: Monoplex corrugatus (assembly GCA_030674185.1). Taxonomy (NCBI): domain Eukaryota; kingdom Metazoa; phylum Mollusca; class Gastropoda; order Littorinimorpha; family Ranellidae; genus Monoplex; species Monoplex corrugatus. The sequence goes on from JAPXFY010000035.1 coordinate 24,908,598, forward strand.
TCATGGGTTTATGTGCAGACTTAAGGCTTGTGCCACGATCACCATACACGTGGCACCTGTGACGTTAGTGCATATGGAATTCATTCCGAGCGCGGAGATGTCATCTTGAGAAGCTGAAACTAAAGCAGATATCAAATGGCTTGCCCTCCAATCTAACTAACAAAACGCAATCTCTTACAGCCCAGTAATACCTTTCATTCCTTTTTTTCACGCTGGGCAGAGCTGCAGGGAAGTTTCAGTCTTTTTCTCCTGATTTTTTGTATCTGATGTTTGTTTGTTTGTGATCTTACGCTTGACAGAGG
>JAPXFY010000035.1:24938999-24943999 GCA_030674185.1 Monoplex corrugatus
CTTGAATTTGAAGTTTTCTTTTTGTTTGGTGCGGTAATTAACGACCTGCTTGTCGGATTTTCTCCTAATCTTCATGCACCCAATGAAGAAGGCAGGTTGTGGCGGGACAGCACCTAACTGGCTGGGGGCTGCCCAGCTTAGGCGGGCGGTAGCTGTCCAGTAAGACACGAAGGTCTCTCCCACCGTCAAAAGCAACCCCTGGCGTCAGCTCTACGCCAGTTGAGCAATGACTTATCACCGGTATCTGTTGCTTCCCGTGTTGTGCCGACACTAGTGTTAGTAGCGAGGCTGGAGTGTCCTCTCCAGGTCGTAGGTGCAGAGTGTTTGTGGATGAATGGACGGATGTAAGCCTGGGCAGTGTAATATGGAAGACAGGCTGTTGCCCATGCAACTTGTCCCCCCTCTCCACCTCGCTGACAGATCCAAAGGAACAGCAGGGCTGTTACGTTTTATATATATATATATATATATATATATATATATATATATATATATATATATATACTCATGTATATATTGTTTAAACAACAGAAATATAGGACAGATAGACAGACAGACAGACAGATAGATAGGTATATTTACTCATATATATATTGTTTAAACAACAGAAATATAGGACAGTACAAAATAATGTACAGTACAATGTATATATATATATGTATATATATATATATATATATACACCTATCTATCTGTCTGCCTGTCTATCTGTCTGTCTCTCTGTCAGATTAATTCATGGCAGCAAGGCTAACAACTCAATACCTTATAGAAAATGATCACCTGGATGAGTCAATCCAGAAAGGAGACATCCCTGGAGTGTCTAGCTGTGTACAGCATGCCACGATAATATGGGAAGCAATCCGAAGAGCTTGTTATTGTTATTGTTGTTCAAAGCCCAGCCGACTGCGTAGAGCCATATCAGTGCTATAACCGCTTCAAAACATACAAAAATTCAACAGGAAAGAAATAAACAAAGAGAGAGAGAAGAAAATTAAGTTGGCATATCAATGCATTCGCATGTATAATCTAATGACATGCCCCCGGCGTTGACCACTCCGTCCAATTTGTCGCACAGGGGATTTTAAAAAAAGACACCTGAATACAAATTTAAGCATACCTAAGGACACCAAAACATATAAAAACAGGCAGAAATTACCTAAATTAGCTCCAGCATATCTCACCTTCTTAGAGCCAAGACTGTTCGAAGAGCTAAAGCAGAGAAATCGATCTGACAAATGTGTAAGGGTCAGTAATAATGATAATAATAATAATATAATAATAATAATAATAATATAATAATAATAATAGAAATAATCATGATAATTAATAATGATAAATATAATAATGATGTCAATACTAATGATAATAATAATAATAATAATTAAACAATAAGAAGAAGAAGAAGAAGAACAACAACAACAACAACAACAATTGCAGCATTGATAGGGCACCAAATCTTGACAAATCAAAGCACACTCACGCACCAGGCATACACATACAATCGACAAAGACCACCTTATAATATTTAGTACACAGACTTCAGGGAAAGAAGTAGTTAGAGACTTCATTATCATCATCAGGTGCCTTGCCACATGGCGTTGGCGATCATGGCCTTCCACCTGTATTTCTTGTTGCCTCATGCATCTCTTCAACTCTCTTTGTCTTCAGCCACTCTGAAAGTCCGTCTAATATCTTCTCCCTGGGTCTACCTGGTGCTCTCTTTCCCTCCAGCTTTCCTGTTGTGACCAAGTGCTCCAATTCCCCTTTCCTCATAAAATGGACTATAAATATTGCCTGTCTTTTCCTAATCTTCCTTATCAATGATCTTCTTGTGTCTGCCTCCATCAAGATGTCTCGTTTGTTTTCTTTGCAGTCCATGGAACTCTCAACATTCTTCTTAGAAACCACATCTCGGCTGCCTTGATCTTGTTCTGGCTTTGCTTGTTGACTGTCCACACCTCACAACCGTATAACAGTATCGGTTCTATATAACATTCAAGAATTCTCTTCCTGATGTTAATTGATAGGCATTTGTACTGTGGGGATAAGAGGATGATCTCATTCAAAGGCTCAAGTAGCAAAAACAAAGGATGAGACCAAGAGAACGAGTAGCTGGTTAGGATTCAAATTACTGGTCGGAATTCATGTCCTCAGACTTGTTGAAACTATGCAAATTCTGAAGAAGAAAAAAATAGGAGTATCAAATACAAAAAGACAAGCTGTATCAAGAGACCAGTTGTAAAAGTGCTGGTTTGGACTTCAGATTATTGGCCGGAATTCATGTTCTGAGACTGGTTGAAATTATGTCCTTTTTTGGGGGGGGGGGGGAGGGGGGGGGGCGAAATAGGCGTATCAAATATCGAAAGACAAGCTGTATCATGAGACTAGTTGTCAAGGTCAGAGCGAATATCAGAAACTTTATGAAGAAAGAAGTCATAAAATACATCAGGCAGTTAAGAAGGTGGGGTAAGAGTGAAGAGACGGCAGGAGGGAGGCGATTTTTGAAGACCACAAAGATTGCTACGTATATGAAACAACTTCTGAAAAAAATATGTTGTTCGATCTTTTAGAACAATAGAAGGCAGTCTTGGCTTCGAGGATCAGTTTGGCGACTTGTCGGTTAGCCCAAGAGTAAATCTGATTGTGTCTATCAATCAACATCGGAAGACAGTTCTTGAATGTTAGACAGAACCGATAATGTTATACGGTTGTGAGGCAAAGCCAGAATAAGACCGAGGCAGCCGAAATGTGGTGTCTAAGAACAATCGTTGAGAATTCCACAGCAAAAAAAAAAACAAACAAACAAACGAGACAGTCTTGATGGAGACAGACACAAGAAAATCATTGATAAAGAAGATTAGGAAAAAATTAACAATATTTACATTACATTTTATGAGGAAAGGGGAATTAGAGTACCTGGGTACAACAGGAAAGCTGGAGGGAAACAGAACACCAGGTAGAGCCAGAGAGAAAATATTGGACGGACTTGCATGGTGGCTGAGGACAGAGGATGCTTGCATCGACTATGGATGTATGCATATAGAGGGCCATGATCGCCAACGCCATGCGGCAGGGCACATGATGATGATGATGATGACAGTCGAACCAGTCTTTAACCATTTGCATTCAGCATGCCGTCGATGACGCTTCAAATCACAGGGATTGTTTTTGATGGAGGATCTCACGATGATGACAAGCAAATCTGTACTTTGCATTGTGAATCATGGGCATGTTTATCCAGGACATCGTTATTATTACTCTTGTTTAAAGTCCAGCCGACTGCGTCGAGCCACATCAGGGCTATAACCATCTCAAAACATACAAACTTCAACAGGAAAAAAATAGAAAAAAATAAAAGAAAATTCAGTACATTTATCGATGCATTCGCGCACATAATCTAAGCACATGCCACTGGCGTTGACCACTCCGTCCAATTTATCACACATGGGATTTAAAGAAACACACCTGAATACAAAGTGAAGCGGACCCAAGAACATCAAAACATATCTAAAAACAGGCATAAATTGTCTAAAATTGCTATTACATATCTCACCTCCCTAGAGCCAAAAATGCACTCAATACATGTACCCAGTTATCAATCCCAAGAGAAAGTATGTAAGACTTTATTGAACACATACAGGTGAATGGACCAGCAAGGCAAAAAATGATAGGAAGAAATGACAGAAAGCAAAAGGAACAAGGTAGGAGCAAAGAGAGTGACAGAAAAGAGGAAATTTCTAGCACAGAATTTCCAGAAGGTGGGGATACTGTTTATACTGAAAGAGCCCCCGACATCCCCACGCGGGGGTAGACAGTTAAGTAGATGCAATACCGTTAATACACTTGTAGCTTAACGTACCTATTTTGTATGAAATTCTTGGAATAACAGAGAGAAACTGAAGCAAGGAAGCAAGAGAATGACATGATCACACCTCTCTTCACAAAGAACAAGACGGGCCACAGAATTCTGAATATGCTGGAGGCATGCGACAGATGAAGCACGAAGCCCAGAGAGCACAGAATTTCAATAATCGATTCGAAAGAAGTCGCGAGTTTAGATAATGCAAAAGTTGAGAGATATCTATCAGTGAACAGAAATGAAACTCTCACAAGGTATTAATAAAACACATGGCTTATCCTTTTATTCAAGGGAAATTTTTATCTAAATACAACATGTCAATGTAAGATCTATTAACCCTTTGACTCCTGCACCCTGTTCACCAGCATCCCGCATTGCCAGTCATGCTCGCAAAGCAAAAACTTAATCCTTTGATTCTCTCACCCTGTCCACCAGTTTCTTGCAGGAAGCTGGTGGATAGGGTGAGGGAGTCAAAGGGTTAAGTTTTTGTGGTTGGTGGATAGGGTGAGGGAGTCAAAGAGTTAAGAAACAGCGGTGCAACCAACTGTTTCATGTTTGATTACATGCAAGTCTGTGCGTGCGTGTGTGTGTGTGTGTGTGTGGTGTGTGTGTGGTGTGTGTGTGTGTGTGTGTGTGTGTGTATGTTTGTGTATGTGTGTGTATATATATGTGTGTGCGTATGGGTATGTGTGTGCATGTGTGTTAATGTGTGTGCGTGTGTGTGTGTGTGCGTGTGTCTGTGTGTGTGTGTTGATAGAGAGACATGACAAACAGACAGACAGAGAGACAGAGACAGAGAGAGAGGCAGTGGGGGGGGGGGGGAGGCGGCGTACGCGCGCGCATGTTACAGCAACAATCAACATCAGTCTCCTTATCAGCATTGTCAGTACGACGTGTGTTAAATGACAAAATATTTCTTCTGTTTAATGTGTGTGTGTGTGTGCGTGCGTGCGTGCGTGCGTGCGCGCGCGTGTGTGTGTGTGGTGTGTGTGTGTGTGTGTGTGTGTGTGTGTGTGTGTGCGAGTGCGCGTGTGCAAGTGCGTGTGTGTGTATGCATGTTGTTGCTACTGTTAACATCATTCTCGTCATCAGTATTATCAGTACTCATCATCATCATCATCATCATCATCAGGTGCCTTGC
>JAPXFY010000035.1:24948999-24951499 GCA_030674185.1 Monoplex corrugatus
AAAGGGGGACCACTCTGTGGGTCTATGGGTGGCGTGAGGTCGATTAGACAGGGGAAAGAACCCCATCGGACAGGGGAGAGAACTAGTCTGGCATTTTGATCAAGATGTTGACTGCCGCGCCTTGAGCGAGAAAACACCGTCTGGTCAAGCCACACCAGCAGACTTCCTTTTAAGTCCTTTCTCTGTCTTCTTCTTCTTTTTCTTCTTCTTCTTGTTCTTCTCTCTCTCTCTCTCTCTCTCTTTCTTTCTTTCTCTCTTTCTCTCTCTCCCTCTCTCTCTCTCTCTCTCTCTCTCTCTCTCTCTCTCTCTCTCTCTCTTTCCCCTCATTTCCCCCCTGGTTGTGGCGGCCTTGAAAATTTAGCCATGCACATTTCACGCTGTTATCTGATTCTTTTGAAAAGCGTTCTTACCAACAAATGCCTATCAAATAACATCAGGAAGAGAGTTCTAGAACGTTGTATACAACCGATAATGTTACACGGTTGTGAGGCGTGGACAATCAACAAGCAAAGCCAGGACAAGATTGAGGCAGCCGAGATGTGGTTTCTAAGAAGAATGTTGAGAGTTCCATGGACAGCAAAGAAAACAAACGAGACAGTCTTGATGGAGGCAGACACAAGAAGATCATTCATAAGGAAGATTAGGAAAAGACAGGCAACATTTATAGTCCATTTTATGAGGAAAGGGAATTGGAGCACCTGGTCACAACAGGAAAGCTGGAGGGAAAGAGAGCACCAGGCAGACCCAGGGAAAAAAATATTGGACGGGCTTGCAGAGTGGCTGAGGACAGAGAGGGTGAAAGATGTGCTTGCGGCAACAAGGGACAGATGCGTATAGAGGCCCATGATCACCAACGTCATGTTGCAGGGCACTTGATGATGATGATGATGGTGATGGTGATGATGATGATGATGATGGTGATGGTGATGATGATGATGATGATGATGGGTGATGATGATGATGATGATTGATGATGATGATGATGATGATGAAGATGATGATCTGGTTCTTTACGTCCGCTTGAGATGTTCAGTGTGACTATGGACAAAAGCGCAAAGAATAAGCAACAACATAGCGTGCCGCGCTCAAGTTCGTTTGTGAACATATTTTAATGGACGATGTGCTGTCCGACTGTCCACGGTACCGATCTGCTACGATTTCTTTACTGGGGTCCGTACATGTTCAAATAATCACAACGTGTTGGACATCTTAAAACGCAGAACCAACGAGAGAGAGAGAGAGAGAGAGAGAGAGAGTAGAGAGGAGAGAGAGAGAGAGAGAGAGAGAAGAGAGAGAGAGAGAGAATGTGTATGTGTGTCTGTGTGTCTGTGTGTCTGTGTGTATGTGTGTGTGTTGTTGTTGTTGTTGTTCTTGTTGCGTGTACACATATATATGCGCACGCACACACACACACACACAACACACACACGCACACGCACACGCACACGCACACGCATACACACACAACCACTAAATCACTCAGACCACTTAATCGCTCACTCAAACACAGAGAGAGAGAGACAGATAGAGGGAGAGAGAGAGGGGGGGAGGGAGAGAAAAGAGAGAGATGGAGAGAGATGGAGGGTCAGAGAAAGACAGAGACAGAGAGAGAGAGACAGAGAAAGAGAGACAGAGAATGAAAGAGAGACAGAGACAGACATACAGAGTCAGTCAGACACAGAGAAAGAAATAGAGAGAGAGACAGAGAGAACAGCCATGAGTCAGTCTGAGCACAACTCCCCCTCTGATGGAAGCTGAGAACACAATGCCAGCTGACTTGACTAGGCTCACCCTTAGCTGGTGGACCCCCCTCTCGTTTTCACCCCACAGAATTAAAGTTATTTGGCTGCCTGAGAATACTGCAGTGAGTGCTAGACCTGAGTTTGGAAAAAGGAAGCACGGTACTTCAGATCATACCCGCACACTCACTCTCTCTCTCTCCCTCTCTCTGTGTCTCTATCTCTGTCACACACACACACACACACACACACACACACACACACACACACAACACACACACACACACACACACACACACACACACACACACACTATACTACAGTACACTACAATACACTATAGTACATTATATTACATTACATCACAGAAAACCATTTTGCTGGCAGATTCCATCACAAGAAACAGTGACACAGAAAACCATTCTGCCAGTAGATTCCATCACATAAACAGTAACACAGAAAACCATTGTGCTGGCAGATTCCATCACATAAACAGTGACACAGAAAACCATTCTGCTGGCAGATTCCATCACATAAACAGTAACACAGAAAACCATTGTGCTGGCAGATTCCATCACATAAACAGTAACACAGAAAACCATTGTGCTGGTAGATTCCATCACATAAACAGTAACACAGAAAACCATTTTGCTGGCAGATTCCATCACATAAACAGTGACACAGAAAACCATTCTGCTGGCAGATTCCATCACAAGAAACAGTGACGCAGAAAACCATTTTGCTGGCAGATTCCATCACAA
>JAPXFY010000035.1:24968999-24973999 GCA_030674185.1 Monoplex corrugatus
ACAGGAATTACATCCGGAGGGCGAAATAAATCTTGATTTCTCCAACGTTCTGTCTGTCTGGCTGGCTGGCTGTCTGGATGGCTGGATGGCTGGCTGCTGCTCTCTCTCTCTCTCTCTCTCTCTCTCTCTCTCTCTCTCTCTCTCTCTCTCTCTCTCTCTCTTCGTCAGTATGTCCCCCATCACCCCTCTCTCTCTCTCTTCATCTCTCTCTCTCTCTCTCTCTCTCTCTCTTCATCAGTATGTCCCCCATCCCTCTCTCTTTCTTCATCTGTGTGTCCCCCATCCTTCACTCTCTCTCTCTTCTCTCTCTCTCTCTCTCTCTCACACACACACACATACACACACACACACACACACACACACACACACACACCACACACACACACACACACACACACACACACACACACACACACACACACACAAGACATTCGTTCTTTTGCGTCTTTTAAATCAAGGAATGATGTAACACCTCCATTCTTCCACTCCCACTTGTGAAAAGGGCTAACAGGCCTAACACCATAACCTCTCTCTCTCTCTCTCTCTCTCTCTCTCTCCAACTTCTCTCTCTCTCTATCTCTCTCTCTCCAACTTCTCTCTCTCTCTATCTCTCTCTCTCTCCAACTTTTCTCTCTCTCTCTCTCTTTCACCTCCACCCCCCTCTCTCTCTCTCTGTCTCTGTCTCTGTCTCTGTCTCTGTCTCTCTCTCTCTCTCTCTCTCTCTCTCTCTCTCTCGCAAAAAAACTGTTTGTGTCTTTATCAGACTCGATGAGCTCTAGTGTTATTCTGTGTGAAGCTGAAAGTTCTTAAAACTACAAAAATAAATCAGTCGCACAATGAAGACGGTCAGACTACACAGCAAGCCACACAGAAAGCAAGATAAACAGGTCTAGTATTACAGAGACCACTGTGGGAACTATTCAGGAGAAGGTAATAAAAAGCAAAAACTTATCTGAGGAGACGGATTGTCCCCCCTATGTTACTGTGACGAGCAGTGATTTACTGTCTCCCACAAAGCCGTGCCATAAAAATGTACCTCTGCCTTCCTGGTCCTTCTCGCCTCTCATTCCCTTCTTCGTCCCACTCGTCCTCACACCTTCCCTGTGGAAGTGTCTGCAGGGGACCTGAAGTTTATGTCCAGTGGGAGCAAAATTGTGGACATGGCACGCCTTCGACAAAAAACCGTGAATACTGATTGATGGTCAAACTGGGACGCCTTCCAACTGATTCCTTAAAACCCAAACACAATCTCTTTTCTCTCTCTCTCTCTCTCTCTCTCTCTCTCTCTCTCTCTCTCTCTCTCTCTCTCTCTCTCTCTCTCCTCTCTTCTCTCCTCTCTCTCTCTCTCTTTCTCTGCCTCTCTCTTTTCTCTGATATTCCATCTTGTGCCATATTGATATTTCACGCTGTTTCAGTATATTCTGTGCTTACACAGACTTTCTGTTGGACAGCGTTGAATGTAAAAAAGAAAGCATCATATAGCTTTATGCCAATACCCTCGAAACTATAAATGCGTTCTTGTGCTCTCTCTCTCTCTCTCTCTCTCTCTCTCTCTCTCTCCTCTCTCTCTCTCTCTCTCTCTCTCTCCTCCCTCTCTCTCTCTCTCTTTCTCTCTCTCTCTCTCTCTCTCCCTCTCTCTCTCTCTCTCTCTTTCTCTCTCTCTCTCTCTCTCTCTCTCTCTTTCTCACTCTCTCTCTCTCTCCCCCTCTCTCAGCATCTGTGGTTTTTAATATTAAAAGATATGTACTGAAGTTTTATGATGACGTGACCTTTCAAGCCAACAACGTATTCATGAGAGAGAGAGAGGAAGGGAGAGGGGGAGACAGACAGACAGACAGATAGACAGAGACAGAGGCAGACAGACAGAAAAATAGAGAGAGAAACACAAACAGATAGGAAGGAGGGAGAAAAGAAGGAAGGAAGAGAGAAACAAGCAGATGGGCAGTTCCAAATGAAACCAGTAAAAGCACACACACAAAAATCAGATCTATCATGACTGAGAACTTGAGCAAGAAAGACCACAAGAGGAACGCGTTCTCCCATAGCCACACGTCGATGAAAATGTGGAATTTATTGTCATTCTGTGGCAAATAGACAAATGTTATTGTCCTTGCCCTCCTCCCATTTCATCATCATCATCATCATCATCATCATCATCATCATCATCATCATCATCATCATCATCATATGCCCTTCTGCATGGCGTTGGCTATCATGGCCCTCCACACGAATCTATCCCCTGTTGCTGCAAGTACATCTTCCACCCTCTCTGTCCTCAGCCACCCTGCAAGCCTGTTCAGTATTTTCTCCTGGTGTGTACCTGTGTTCCTTCCAGCTTTCCTGTTGTGACCAGGTGCTCCAATTCCCTTTTTCTCCCACTTCCTTTTTACTCATATTGTCTTTTTATTTTTTTTATTTTTTTTTTTGCATTATCATTATTCTTTTTCTTCCACTTATCATCTTCATTCTATTTATTATCAACTTCATTCTTATCATCTTTCATCCCTTTATCCTCTTTTCTTCCTATTTATTGTTTTTTCCTCTTCCGTCTATCGCCCTTATCTCCTCCTACATTTTCTATGTATCTGCTCCTATTCTCTTCCTCCTATTATTCCTCTACTTCTCTATCTGCTCCTCATACAACTAATTTTATATTCCTCTTCCTCTCTATTTATTCTCATAATCATTCTATGGTGTGTTTTTTTTAAGAATCAGAACAATGTGCGCGCGCGTGTGTGTGTGTGTGTGTGTGTGTTTGTATGTGTGTGTGTGTATGTGTGTGTGTGTATGTTTGTTTGTATGTGTGTTTGTGAGTGTGTGTGTGCTTGGTTGTGTGTGTGTTTGTGTGTGTGTGTGTGCTTGGTTGTGTGTGTGTGTGTGTGTGTGTGTGTGTGTGTGTGTGTGTGTGTGTGTGTGTGTGTCTGTGTGCGTGTGTCTGTCTGTGTCTGTGTGTCTGTGTGTCTGTGTGTGTGTGTCTATGTGCGTATGTGTGTGTGTGTGTGCGCGCGCGCGCGTGCGTGTGTGTGATAGAGAATATGATTAGGTCAAGTATCAATCGCCAAACAGGTTTGAGTATACCCTAAATTAACATCGTGTGTGTGTGTATATGTGTGTGTGCGTATGTGTGCGCGCGCGCGTGTACGTGTGTGTGTGTGCGCGTGAGAGAGAGAGACAGACAGACAGACAGACAGAAGGAGGATGACGGCTTGGATCAGGGATCACACACCTTATTCCTCTCCTGTCTCCCACTACCCCCACCCCCACCCCCACCCCCAACTCGATTTCCGGTGCCGTGTGCCCTGAAGGTTTAATCCTTGCCGGCCACTGCTTTGGTGAATGAGAAAATTGCGCGCTTTGATTTGATTCTTAAATCAAGATGTGGCGTCTTATAAATTTCATTATTATGTGAATTATTACATTGTTCTCCTTTCCTCTTCCTATGCACTTTCCACCGCCTCCTCTTCCTCATATTTATTGCTATCCTTTCCTTCTGTTTCATCTCCTACTGTTACTAGTTGTTCTCTTCTGTCTGTAATTTACTCGCCTCCTGTTCTTGTTTATTCTCCTGCTCTATTTTTTTATGTAATCTCTGCCTCCTTCTATCTATTCTCTTCGCATTTATTATAACACGAATAATGATGACATGACATCTGTAAGGCGCCAAACCCAGACACAGGAATCAAACTAAAGCGCACACTGTCATCAGTCATCAAAGTCATGAAGCTGTGGATAGGGTGAGGGAATCAAAGGGTCAAGTTTTTGCTTCAGTAGCATGGTTGATAATGCAGGATGCTAGTGGACAGTGTGCGGGAGTCAAAGGGTTAATGTAGAAAACAAGAGAGGCACAAAATTGTGGCCAGCTGGCTTTTGTTCAGTGTGTATAAAAAAGACAACAAAGAATGAATACACAAAACTTATCATCATCATCATCATCATCATCATCATGTGCCCTGCCGCATGGCGTTGGCGATCATGGCCCTCCATAGGAATCTATCCCTTCTCACTGCAAGCACATCTCCCACCCTCTCTGTCCTCAGCCACCCTGCAAGTCCGTCCAATATTTTCTCCCTGGGTCTACCTGGTGTTGTGATCAGGTGTTTTAATTTCTTCTTCCTCATATAATGTCCTAGAAAGTTTGCTTGTCTTTTCCAAATTGTCTTTATCAATGATCTACTTGTGTCTGCCTCCTTCAAGACTGTCTCGTTTGATTTCTTTGCTGTCCGTGGAACTCTCAACATTTTTCTTAGAAACTAACAAGGAGAAAGAGAGAATAAACAGTAGGAGAAGACGATTGTCGTTGTTATTTTTATTGTTGTTTAAAGTCCAGCCGACTGCGTAGAGTCATATCAGAGCTATAACCGCTTCAAAACATACAAAACTTCAACAGGCAAAAAAAAACAAAAAAAGAAAAGAAAACTAAGTTCCCATATCAATGCAATCGTGCGCATTGTTTAAGGACATGCCCCCGGCGTTGACCACTCCGTCCAATTCACTGCACAGGAGATTGAAAAAACACACCTGAATACAAATGTGACCTCCCACCACGAAATCAGTCTTAACTCGCAGTCAGTCGAACAGCACTAGGAGCTGAAAAGGTGACTGAGGGTCTATCTGGGGTGTTTTGACTTTTTCTCAAAATTGATTTCTGTATACTATAATCTATCCCCCGCAGAAATTTTTTTCTTGAAAAAAATATTATTAATCAATTTAAATCGGTATTTTAATGCACTGATCGAAGTAGAAAGAACGCAGTTTCCTACCAAAAGTACCTATATTTGTCTCTTATTATGAACCGTAACCTGTATAGTACCCGCACATGTAATATACTGATGGAAAGCTCTTTGGTGCACCTTTCAGATAATAACAGCAAAAATTAGAAACAAACCGGGTCAAAGCCACAAAATAAACAAATCTAAGAAAAATGTGTAGGAGAGTACACAAAAACTTTAGAGGCCGTTTTCTCAAAATGGCCGTCATACAACTTAATGACTTTAAACATA
>JAPXFY010000035.1:24983999-24993999 GCA_030674185.1 Monoplex corrugatus
TCAGGGCTATAATCGCTTCAAAACACACAAAACTTCAACAGGAAAAACAAAAAAAGAAAATTAAGTACACATATCAGTGCATTCGCGCACATAATCTAAGGACGTGTCCCTGGCGTTGACCAAACCGAAACACGTATAATAAAAAAAAAATAATAAATAGTGATCCCCTTAGCGTGAAGCGAGGTTGTACGGTTATCTCTTACAGCGCAAAGTATAATTATGTTATTCAGATTGTACATCATCACCAACACCTGAAATCTCTACTTGTAGATCCAGAGAAAATTTATCCTTGCTTGCTTTTTTTCTGCTCACAGAGCTGGTTTTCGTTCATCAAAATATGTAAGCTAGAACTCTTCTGTAACTAGTTGCAGTGTTGTTGGAGTTACTGGAGTTACCTCAAGAGGGATTCACCACGCTCAGACAACTCCATATGCGCTCACTCAAATCTGCCAGCAATTACCTGACAGATTTCCTGAGCCTGCACAAAACCCTATGTGTTGGCAAGATCTTGAAACGGGGGAAAGGAGAGAAGGGATTTATCAAACACTAAGCTGACACCACCAGAATGATGGAAACATTAAGATGGGGCAGAGAACAGACCAAATTTTAATGTTGCGGGCTAGGATTGAACTCAAAATACCAGATCTGGAGTCCATGGCTCTACCAACTAGTCTGCATATTGTTGTTGGTAGTGTTACAGGAAGGACTTTGTCTGTCACGGGAGGAATGTTTGGGTGTCTTTCTAGAATTGGGGGATGTTTATGCGGAATTACGTGAGTGGTTTCTGTGATAGTAGTCAGCAGTGGCCATTTTTCCCTCATTCAAGAAGATGACAAGCATTCTTACCAACAAATGCCTATCAATTAACATCAGAAAGAGAGTCCTTGAATGTTATATAGAACCAATACTGTTGTACGGATGCGAGGCGTGGACAGTCAGCAAGCAAAGCCAGACCAGGATTGAGGCAGCCGAGATGTGGTTTCTAAGAAGAATGTTGACAGTTCCATGGACAGCAAAGAAAACGAACGAGACAGTCTTAATGGAGGCAGACACAAGTAGATCACTCATAAGGAAAATTAGGAAAAGACAGGCAACATTTATAGACCATTTTATGAGGAAGGGGGATTTGGAGCACCTGGTCACAACGGGAAAGCTGGAGGGAAAGAGAGCACCGGGTAGACCCAGGGAGAGAATGCTGGACGGACTCGCAGAGTGGCTGGGGATGAGGAGGGTGGGGGAGATGCTGGGTGCAACGAGAGATAGAGATGGTTGGAAGTCCATGATCGCCATGATGATGATGATGATGATGATGATGATGATGCCAGGCTCCCCTGAAGGGGCGGGGCTTAACGCCTCGCGGTGTCTGGAATGCAGTGGTCCTTGTCTCCCGATAAAACTGGGGAGTGCTCATTTTCTGTTGGAAGCCTTGACTGTAATTTTATTTATAAACTTTCTTTCTATTTATGCCTTTTCTGCTGCGTTTACATCAATTCTGACGTAGAAAAGCGACGTGCCTATAACTTCTAAAATAATTGCTGATTGATCTGACGTCAGATTTCAGCAGTTAAACGTTTTGTTCCCGTTAGTGACAGCGGTTTCCTTTAACAACATAACAGACGGGACGCCGGACAGCCCAATTTTTAAACTGATACATGAAACCTGTAGTGAGTCGGGCGGCCTAATACAATAAAAATGTTCTAGTTCTGAACTCTCTCTCTCTCTCTCTCTCTCTCCTCTCTCTCTCTCTCTCTCTCTCTCTCTCTCTCCTCTCTCTCTCTCTCTCTCTTTCTCTTTCTCTTTCTCTCTCTCTCTCTCTCTCTCTCTCTCTCTCTCTCTCTCTTCTCTGTCACACACACACACACGCGCACAGACACACACGCACAGACACGCGCACGCACACACACACACGCACGCACACACACACACACACACACACACACACACACACACACACACACACACACACACACACACACACACATCTACTGGTTTCATGGTTGAAATCAATGGACAAAGTGGTTTCATTTCAGCACTGTAGGTGGAAAGACTAGGAAGACTCAGTTATTCTTCGTTTTTTTCTTTGTTTTTTTTAACACGAGAACCTAACACAATAAGTCCAATTTGAAAGAAAGAAAGTAACCAAAAAAAGGACGGAGAATATGGATATATATAATGTGTTTATATACAACCCACGTAAAAAAAAAATTCAAAAGTCCACGAAGACAGAATAAAAACGTCGTGTCTGACAAAACCAGACAGGTGCAAATTTTTGGGCAACTGGCCTTTGTCAAGACCACTCACATGACAACAAAGAAACACGACTGTTTGAAGTTGGTTGGGATCTGCTGAAGTGGGATTTTATCTGTTTGAAGTTGGTTGGATTCTGCTGAAGTGGGATTTTATCTGTTTGAAGTTGGTTGGATTCTGTTCAGTGGGATTTAATGTTTGAAGCTGGAGTCTGCTGAAGTGGGATTTAATGTTTGAAGCTGGTTGAAGTCTGTTCAGTGGGACTTTATCTGTCTGAAACAAACAGACAAGACACCAGTCGCCATAGCACAGCGGTTAAAGCAACGGACAACCGACTGGGAGGTTGTAGATCTGCTGATTCCTGTTAAGTCCTGTCAAAAATCATTATGGGATATTTCCTCCCAATCGCCTCTTACCCAAAATCACTGAGCTGGGGGCTCACTGGAGACGACTGGGACCCGCACAGATGAGTCTCACCCACTTTACGGATGCCTGAGTGGGTGTGTTGCTCCAATCTCTTAACCAAGCACCGCAGTTGTCTGCATCTCTCGGGCCTGGTTGACATCGGTATATCTTATGATAGTAAGCGTACGGTGCAGTCTTGGGACGCAGTCTCAATCAAGAGCGGAACTCCATACTATTACGGCTATCATCTCAACCGCTAGCATCATCATCGTCGTCGTCGTCGTCGTCGTCGTTATCATCATCGTCGTCGTCGTCATAGTCGTCACCGTCGTCGCCGTCATCATCATCATCATCATCGCCATCGTCATCGTCATCATCATCGTCGTCGTTATCATCATCATTATTATCATCGTCGTCGTCGCCGTCGTCATCATCATCATCATCGTCATCATCAGGGAATTGTACCAAGTTGTCCCAGATTCTATGGCCAATGATGCGGTGCAGAAACAGACAGTAAAAACTGGAAGAAAAGAAGGAAAGGAGACAAGTTAGAAAGAAACACCACGAGGGTGCGGATGGGACCCACAACACCAATGCCTCGCCACTCTCGGGACAATCACCTCCCAAGCTCCTGACGCTAATCGACAGTCATTTCTTCAAGCAAAGGGGGGCTGTCCATGCGTTGCATGACCCATTCGGACTCAGCAACCAGTCACCTTCTTTACAAAACAAACGCAGGAAAGAAGGACAGAAGACAGAAAAATAAAGACGGAAAAACATGAAGAAAAAAAATAATAAGAAGGTATGCAAACAAAATAGCGACAAAATAAAACCAACGGCAAAACTTCTGCACTTCCAAAGAAACAAAAGGGGAAAAAAACTGAGGAGCTTTTTTTTTTAGATAATCTCGTTTATCAGCTGCCTCGTTCTTTCTCATTGTTTCCGGTTCAGCTCATTTCCCTAAACACAAAAACTCCAAAACCAGAGATCATTCAGCGACACTACTATGATCATCTGGAACAGTTGTTCCCTTGTGGTGGCCCTTCTCTCCCCGCTTTCCAAACAAGGGGTTAAAACTACATGTCTTTCAGCTGGCCCTCTCTGCCTAATAATTTAAAACTCATGAACAAGAGCGATTGCCTTTCTGTTCGGTGAAGTTTGATTAATGTAGCTTAGAATATGAGTGTGTGCTGCATCTATGTGGGGGGGGGGGTGTTGGTGTGTGTGTGTGTGTGTGTGTGTGTGTGTGTGTGTGTGTGTGTGTGTGTGTGTGTGTGTGTGTGTGTGTGTGTGTGTGTGTGTTTACTATTCTGCTAGCATGGTTCACAATGCAGGATGCCGGTGGACAGGGTGCGGGAGTCAAAGGGTTAAATTCTGGGCAGTTCATCACCCCCGTTGTACTATTCAGTCCCTTGTGAGGAAACACCTTGCTATGCTGCCACAGTCCACAAACACTGTTACTTTTTGGTAGTCTCTCCGACTGCTTTTCGTTCTTGCATTCGACCAAGTCTGATCCGTTTCTGCATTTTTTTAAATACATTTTTGGGGTTTGCCGATGAGGCCCTGGACATCTTTGCATAAAGACAGGGCTGAGTGAGTGAAGACAATGTTTTTGTTGTTTTGTTTTGTTTTGTTTTGCTTTGTTTTGTTTTGTTTTGTTTTGTTTTGTTTTTCTCTTCATTTGTCCCCGAAACCACTCACCATACAGCCCAAAGTCCTGCCTCTTCCTGCACCTCAGTGTCAAGAGTTCCAGGTCGTTCGTTCGTTATTTCTTTTAACGTCTATTCACATATGTGCTTTTAGACAAACAAACAAAAGGAAACAATTAATAAATGAATAAAAAAGCGAAAGATAAGATAAAGAGGTGTCTACGAAATCATAAAGACAGTTAAGCATATTAATTAACTAACATTAAAAAATTTATCGGACACGAAAAAAGCAATCAGAACATTAGAACGATCAGGCTTTAACAGATTGCTCAGGACTATGCGTGTCTGTAAGCGCACGCGCGTGTGCGTGTGTGCGTGCGTGTGAGTGTGTGTGTGTGTGTGTGTGTGTGTGTGTGTGTGTGTGTGTGTGTGTGTGTGTGTGTGTGTGTGTGTGTGTGTGTGTGAGTGTGTGTGTGCGCGTATACGCAAGCACACGCAACGAGCGTGTCTTGTGCTGGGTTATGACAAACAATCTGTGATTATCTGGTGGGGCAGAAGGGCAGAAGAGGGTACTCTTACCAAATAAAAGCATTGTAACAGTCAAGGAGTAATGATAAAACTAACAAGCAAACACGAGTGCGAGTCGCCATCGTGTAAATGTCTCTTCCGGTTTTAACCCTTTGACTCCCGTACCCTGTCCACCGGCATCCTGCATTGTCATACATGCTAGCAAAGCAAACACTTAACCCCTTGACTCCCTCACCCTCTCCACCACTAAGTTTTTGCAGTTGGTGGATTGAGTGCTGGAGTCAAAGGGTTAATTATAAAGCGTAAGCTCAATGATGGCAGAATTAAATCGGTCACCCCAGGAGAGCTGCTGCACTGGGGAAGGAACAATGGATGGCCAGTCTCATGGCGTCCATCTGCCCGGAGCTGTCCAGCATGAATCCAGACAGTGTACTTTAGCGACTGACTAACGTACAACGTACACCATTCATCCACTGGCCAAGTAATTCAAGCACGGGATTGTAGGTTGCTTACGGCAAACCAGTCGTGATTGTAAAGATGAAAATTAGGATAATGAGAGGACCGCGCTTCGTCTCATCCCTTCCCCTTGACCTGTCTGACATGGGTAACCCTACCAGGAGCATCAATTTAAACTGTCAAGTCCAGTCAGCTTCCTTGGTTATCAGGACTATCGTAATGAAGAAGTAAAGCTTTCCAACCAGCAGCCTCCATCAGCTTAGCTTAAGCGATCATTGGGACCTCAAGCCTCCCGACCATTGTAATGTGGCGACCCCCCCCCCTCCCCCCCGCCGAGGATGTCATGAAGTGTCTGTAGAGTAAATGTCATGGTAATGTTTGCAGACATCATCCTGCTCATCTGGAGTTCCGTGACTAAATGATTCAAGTGTTTCCAAAGGAATATGATACAAATCAGAAGAAGAAGTAATATGAAGAAACAATCAACGTAATATCAACACGACATGGTACCACTGCTGCCTTCGCTTTTGCTGTCAGAACCTGCAACGGATGAATTTCTATGCATGTAGGGCTAGGGGGGGGGGGGGGGGATGTCTGTGGTTTTGTTTTCTGCGTATCTCATTTCCCTAGAGCCAAAAACGCACTTAATACACGTACCTTATTATCAATCCTAAGAGAATGTACATAAGACTCTATCGAACACATACAGGTTAATTAATGGACAAGCAAGACAGAAAATGATAGGAAGAAATGACAGAAAGCAAAGGAAGAAAGAAAGAAACAAAGAGAGTGACAGAAAAGAGGAGTTTTCTAGCACAGAATTTCCAGAAGGTGGGGATACTGTTTATACTGAAAGAGCCCCCGGCACGCCCACAGAGGTGTTTATTCGAATATTTCGAGAAAGATTAACTGATTGTACATGGCAAAAAATGGAATTACCATGTTCAGGAGAGCAATAGATTCGATTTGTATAGTTCACATAACCATTTGCATTGTGTTAATGTTTGTTTATCGTTGAATATTGAACGACACTTGAAACGTTTCATGACAAAATGTAGATCTGGGATATTAGATATACTTGTTCATTCTTATCGTTACAAACAGCTTTCGTAATGTTTTGTCTTGTCGAGAAGCAAAAGAGAACGAAGTTTACGTTGTACTTTCTTGTCTAATGTTAAAAGAAATCAGAGGACAATTCATTTCACCAAATATTTTAAAAGACCTTCTTTGTTTAAACTTATCTTAATGTCATCAAGATATCAAAGA
Source organism: Monoplex corrugatus (assembly GCA_030674185.1). Taxonomy (NCBI): domain Eukaryota; kingdom Metazoa; phylum Mollusca; class Gastropoda; order Littorinimorpha; family Ranellidae; genus Monoplex; species Monoplex corrugatus. Next base: position 24,990,551 of record JAPXFY010000035.1, read on the forward strand.
ATCATAAAACAATCTGTCGTTTATTTACACAAATCATTTAAAGTGAGAAATGTTGTGTATGTGTCTGTGTATTTTTGTTGTAACTTGAATCGTCCTCCTATGGGGGGCTCTGGCCTATATGAATAAATCATCTGTAATCATCTCCCCTCCAGCCACCTCCACCCACCCATCCCACCACCCACCCCACACACACACACACACACACACACACATCTCCAATCGAAATGGAACAATCTCCCTTTAAAAAAAAGGGGGGGGAGAGGGGGACATAAAAAAACAGAAGAAGATGAGAAGTACATATAATTACTTCATGCCCTGAGCAGGCAGCAAAGTTTGATACCTGAACAAGAATGAATCAACGGCAGGCGTTGTGTGTCTTCCACAGGTGCTGAAAAGTTTCCCCGAGTGTCTTCAAGCGGACATCTGCCTTCACCTGAACCGTAACCTGCTCAACACCTGTCCTGCCTTCAAAGGAGCCAGTCCAGGTAGGTCATTCCCTACTATCCACGTGGATCATTTCCTACTATCCACGTGGATCATTCCCAACTATCCAGGTAGGTCTTTCCCTACTCTCCAGGTAGGTCTTTCCCTACTATCCAGGTAGGTCATTCCCTACTATCCAGGTAGGTCTTTCCCTACTATCCAGGTAGGTCATTCCCTACTATCCAGGTAGCTCATTCCCTACTATCCAGGTAGGTCGGTAGCTCATTCCCTACTATCCAGGTAGGTCATTCCCTACTATCCAGGTAGGTCTTTCCCTACTATCCAGGTAGGTCTTTCCCTACTATCCAGGTAGGTCATTCCCTACTATCCAGGTAGGTCATTCCCTACTATCCAGGTAGGTCATTCCCTACTATCCAGGTAGGTCATTCCCTACTATCCAGGTAGGTCTTTCCCTACTATCCAGGTAGGTCATTCCCTACTATCCAGGTAGGTCATTCCCTACTATCCACGTAGGTCATTCCCTACTATCCACGTAGGTCGTTCCCTACTATCCAGGTAGGTCATTCCCTACTATCCAGGTAGGTCTTTCCCTACTATCCAGGCAGGTCATTCCCTACTCTCCAGGTAGGTCGGTAGCTCATTCCCTACTATCCAGGTAGCTCATTCCCTACTATCCAGGTAGCTCATTCCCTACTATCCAGGTAGGTCATTCGCTACTATCCAGGTAGGTCATTCCCTACTGTCCAGGTAGGTCATTCCCTACTATCCAGATAGGTCATTCCCTACTGTCCAGGTAGATCATTCCCTACTATCCATGTAGGTCATTCCCTACTATCCAGGTAGGTCATTCCCTACTGTCCAGATAGATCATTCCCTACTATCCATGTAGGTCATTCCCTACTATCCAGATAGGTCATTCCCTACTGTCCAGGTAGATCATTCCCTACTATCCATGTAGGTCATTCCCTACTATCCAGATAGGTCATTCCCTACTGTCCAGGTAGATCATTCCCTACTATCCAGGTAGGTCATTCCCTACTATCCAGGTAGGTCATTCCCTACTATCCAGGCAGGTCATTCCCTACTATTCAGGTAGGTTATTCCCTACTATCCAGGCAGGTCATTCCCTACTGTCCAGGTAGGTTATTCCCTACTAATCAGGTAGGTGATTCCCTCTATCCAGGTAGGTCATTCCCTACTATTCAGGTAGGTCATTCCCTACTATCCAGGTAGGTCATTCCCTACTGTCCAGGTAGGTTATTCCCTACTATTCAGGTAGGTCATTTCCTACTATCCAGGTAGGTCATTCCCTACTATCCAGGTAGGTTAATCCCTACTATCCAGGCAGGTCATTCCCTACTGTCCAAGTAGGTCATTTCCTACGATCCAGGTAGATTATTCCCTACTTTTCAGGTAGGTCATTCCCTACTACCCCCAGGTAGGACATTCCCTACTATCCAGGTAGGTAATTCCCTACTATCCAAATAGGTCATTTCATACTATCCAGGTAGGTGATTCCCTACTATCCAGGTAGGTCATTCCCTACTATCCAGGTAGGTCATTCCCTACTATCCAGGTAGGTCATTCCCTACTATCCAGGTAGGTCATTCCCTTACTACTAGAAGTAACAAAGGTAAAGGTTGTCCCACGGCCCTGAGGGCGTAGAACAATGTGTGGTGTGGACTCTCAACTTATTCTTGTTTAAAGCCCTGCCGACCGCGTAGAGTCCTTTCAGTGCTACAGCCCTTACAAAGTATACTCAATACTTCAACAGGAAAAAAAGGGGAAAAATTAAGTACACATATCAGTGCATTTCGCTCACATAATCTACCCTGGTATTGACCACTCTGTCCAATTTATCACACAGAGAATGTTTTTTTTAAAAACATACCTGAATACAAATTCAAACATGACTAAAAAGGCTATAAAACATATGAAAACAGTCCTAAATTACCTAAAACTGCTTCCACATATCTCATTTCCCTAGAGCCAAAAATACACGTAATACGCGCGCCTAATTATTAGTCCTAAGAGAAAATACGTACGATTTTATCAAGAAAATGACAGGAAGAAATGACTGAAAGCAAAGGAGGGAGAAAGAAACAAAGAAAGTGACAGAAAAGAGGAAATTTCTAGCACAGAATTTCCAGAAGGTGGGGATACTATTTATACTGAAAAGAGCCCCCAGCATCCTCACAGTGGTAGACCCTCAATCCTACCCAGGGCCAGCAACATGCCGCCAGCAGAAAGCGCGAACCAAACAACTAGAAGAACGTGCACACATGAATCTCACAAATACTGCTGGACACAACAACAACAAAAGATGGAAAAAATGAAAAAGTGAAGTAGTCCAAGCCATTCTGACAATCTTCCTTTAAAAAAAAGTTACAGAATAATTCAGATTTTGTACTTTTTAAGATCACTGCAAACCTGAAGAAGTCTTGGCCGAAGTGAAACTTGACGGGCATCGAAGAATATGCTGGACTGTCACAAGCGATGACAGCAGATTTCCTGGAAAAACATGTGACAAGACATGTAGCAGAGTTCATATTGCTTACAACCCAACCGACTACTAGAGCCATATCAGGGCTAACACCACGTGAAAAACGACAACCAGATCAAGATAAAAGACAACAGGTAAAAAAAACATGCTCAACGTCAAACCTTGCAAGTCTAAAATGCAAATAAAGAAAAACAGACGTAAAATCATATCAGGTGAAATCTATTGATCTCTTTGTAAAAACTGGACAATTAGACACGTAACAAGAAACTCTTATAACTGGACAGTTTCAGTTTCAGTTTCAGTTTCTCCAAGATGATGTCTCCGGCCGCGCTCAGAACGAAGTCCATATGCACTAACGTCACAGGTGCCATTGTATGGTGACCGTGGCACAAGCCTTAAGCCTGCACATAAACCCATGAGCTGGCCAGGTCCTGAGGCCCCACCTAGACTATGTTTTACCTGGTCTATATTTTATACTGGTATTTTTTCAGCCTACACGGGA
>JAPXFY010000035.1:24998999-25001499 GCA_030674185.1 Monoplex corrugatus
AGTGAGTTCTATCAGAATCACTTGTTTCGAGGAGTCAGAGTGGAGAGCGATGTCTGGTCTCATGCCTGTCTTGCTGATGACATCTGGGTAATTTCTCCACTCTGGGAGGTCTGCTGTACACTCCCAGTCGACTGCTCCATCCAGAAGACCCTTTGGCAATGTGCTGGTTGTCATAGCACTTTCGGGCCAGACCTGTTTCCCTCCTGCTTTGTAGAACGTTGTCATAGCAATTGGTGCGTTTGGGGTCATGGTTTTTTCGCTAACCACATCTGTGATCACTTTCAGAACTTGGTTGTGCCTCCATGTATACCTTCCTTGGGCTAGCGCTACTTTGCAAGAGCTTAGGACATGTTCCACTGTTTGTTTCTTCTGACAGAGCGGACATGCTGGGTCGTCTGCTTTCCCCATTTCACTAAGTTTGCATTCGAGGGGAGCAGGTCATATACAGATCTGAGGAGGAAGCTTATCCTTAGAGGAGCCATGTGCCACATATCGTTCCAGCTGAGACTTCTTTGGAGTGCACTGTCCCATGTTGTCCATTGCCCCTGTTGACCTTGCTGGACTGCCTTCTGCACTCTTTTGACATCTTCTTCTTCCTTCAACTCCTGTATGATCATGTCTCTTTTTTCCTTCCCTTTGGCTTTGGACCACCACTGCATTTTTGTTGCTCCCAGTCCCTGTCTGTTGGTTTGCGTGTGTCCAATTATTTCTTTGATGCTGAGGTTTCTCTTGGCATTGTTTACAGCCTCTTGGACTTTCCACTTTCTGCCAGTTCTCAGCTTTGGATGAACTGCTCTCACGATATTGTCCTCCGATTCCTCCAGCATGCTCAACAGTCTTGCTTTTCCAACTTTGTATTCCTCCACTATGGATTTCAGAGGTAGCTTCAGCATTGCTTGACGACAGTAGAATGCAACATCAGTGAGACCAGGTGGGACACCGAGCCATTTTCTTGTGTATTTGTTGATTTTGGCTTCCATTGCTTCGACTGTGCTGGTGCAAATGTCATAGATTAGCAGTGGCCACAGCAGCTTTGGTATCAGCATGAACTGTAGACACCAGACTTTGTATTTGCCTGGCAGTCCGCAGTTATCTATTTTCTTCAGGCCTTCTTCTGCTGTTTGCTTGGTTTCACATCCCCTTTGTGTGTCTTTCAGGGAGTCATCATACCATCTTCCGAGACTTTTTACTGGCTCTTCTGTGACAGTGGAGGAAGCTTATCCTTAGAGGAGCCATGTGCCACATATCGTTCCAGCTGAGACTTCTTTGGAGTGCACTGTCCCATGTTGTCCATTGCCCCTGTTGACCTTGCTGGACTGCCTTCTGCACTCTTTTGACATCTTCTTCTTCCTTCAACTCCTGTATGATCATGTCTCTTTTTTCCTTCCCTTTGGCTTTGGACCACCACTGCATGGCTTGGTTGGCTACCATGAATTTGACTGAATCTGCCACTTTTCCTTTTCGCAGTGAGAGACTTCGGGATTTCTTAGGTTTGAACCTCATTCTTGAATAGGCCACCAGCTCATCCAGCTGCTTTAAGATTTGGTGTGTCTCTTCCTCATCCGTGGACAAGACTGTTGTGTCATCCATGAAAGCTTTCAGAGGAGGCATCTGGTATCCATCTCCCAGATTCACTGGACCTGAACTCTTCATTGCGGCTTTCAAGATGACTTCCATTGCCAACACGAACAGTATGGGAGAGATTGCACAGCCCATTGCAATGCCCACCTCTAGGTCTATCCAGTCCGTGGTGTATTCTTTGGTAGAGAACCGCATTGAGAACCCTTGGAAATACTTCCTCAGCATTGTTCAGATGTTTTCTGGGATGTGATACATTTCAAGAGCCAGCTGGATCATATCGTGTGGAACTGATCCATATGCATTCGCCAGATCAAGCCAAACTACGTCAATGTCTCTCTTCTCTGTTCTTGCTTTTTGGATGGCATCCCAAATCAACGTGGCATGTTCCAAGCATCCAGGCATTCCTGGTATGCCTCCCTTTTGGACTGACATATCCAGATACTTGTTTTCAGTCAGGTATTTTGTCAATCTTGCTGCCATAACAGAGAAGAAGATTTTCCCCTCGACGTTCAGAAGTGATATTGGCCTGAACTGATTGATGCTGCTGGAGTTCTGCTCCTTCGGAATGTACACTCCTTCAGCTCTCATCCATTGGTCGCTGATCTTCTGGTTCCTCCATGCTGATCGAATCTTGTGGAGCCACTCGAGCACTTTTGGGCATTTCTTGTAGAGCAGGTATGGTATTCCGTTTGGTCCAGGTGCTGACTTGGCTCTGGCTTTCTTTACTACGTTCTTCACTTCATCCAGTGTTGGTGGTTTGTTATTGAATTTTCCTTCTGGCGCTGCAGGCCAAACCAGATTTTGGGTTTCAAGTGGTGCCTCGCGCTGAGAATCGGAATATGTTTCCATGAGATGCTGCTCTAGGGTTTCCTTGCCCACTGTGAGAGTCCCTGATTTGGGTTGTTCAAACAGCTTTCTT
>JAPXFY010000035.1:25006499-25008999 GCA_030674185.1 Monoplex corrugatus
ATAATAATAATAAGAGACCATTTATAAGCGCACATCTCTGCCTACGGCGGAGCTTATGACGCTTTACAATCATTCACTCACAATATTTCAATCTCTCGGACCTCACGTACATACACTAAATACACAATACAAAGTAATAGAATAAATCCATAAAAATACTACATACGCTACAATCATACACGGATTCTCACGCAAGTTCAAATGCACCCCACAACCCCCACGGCTATACCCCAAAGTACTGTGAGGCACATTGGGCTCTATAATCACCCACCCCCACCCCCCACCTACCTACTATAACATACACACACACTAACACACCTTTTCTACTATTAGGCTGGGGGAAATGAGGTTGAACTTACTGATAATATTTTTGAAAGAGGTGAGTTTTTAGAGCTGTTTTGAAAGAAGAAGTCGATTTTAGGTGTCGGATTTCAAATCTCCACCCTTGACCCACCAGGCGGGGGTGTCTGGTCGGATCGAACCTAGGACCTTCCCACTTGACCACCACGCTCGTTCAACAAGACATCCATTACATATGATATCATATCAACTCATTTGCTTGCTTGCTTGCTTGCTTACTTGCTTGCTTGCTTGTTTGCATGCTTGCTTGCTTACTCGCTTGCTTGCTTACTTGCTTGTTTGCTTACTTGCTTGTTCGCTTACTTGCATACTTACTTGCTTGCATACTTGCTTGCTTGCTTGCTTGCTTGCTTGCTTGCTTGCTTGCTTACTTGCTTGCTTGCTTGTTTGCACACTTGCTTGCTTGCTTGCTTGCTTGCTTGCTTGCATACTTACTTGCTTGCTTGCTTACTTGCTTGCTTGCTTACTTGCTTGCATATTTATTTGCTTGCTTACCTGCTTACTTACTTACTTACTTATTTACTCACCTACTTACTTACTAACCTATCGATGATTAAGAAAATATTGGCTTCACCTAATTGATAGATGGCTGAGCATTTGGGCATTGACTAGGGGGAGGGGGGGGCTGGTTCTGTCATGTGAGACGAGTTTGAACAGAATAGCTAGTTGTGTTGTGATTCAGACCTTTAATTATTTACTTTATATATATGTTCCTTTTTTGAAGGTAAGATACACACATACACACGTCATTTACATGTAACCAAGATTATTCCAGTGGTAGGCTGATAAAATACCAGTATAAAATATAGACTAGGTAAAAACATAGTCTAGGTAGGGCCTCAGGACCTGGCCAGCTCATGGGTTTATATGCAGGCTTAAGGCTTGTGCTATGATCACCATACACTGGCACGTGTGACGTTAGCGCACAAGGAATTCGTTCCGAGCGCGGAGACGTCATCTTGAAAAACTGAAACTGAAACGGAATCTATCTCACACAGGCAAGGATGACATCTTCGGAGAGGACTTTGTGGACCAGGGCACCCGACAGGAGACGGTCAGCAAGTCCATGTACTTTGTGCGTGCCCTGTCCTACTGTGACATCAACAAGATCGAGCTGACCGACCTCAAGGAGATCCTTCAGCTGTACCCTGAGTTTGCTGAACAGTTCTTGCAGCGGTTCCAGGTCACCTTCAACCTGAAGAAGGTACGTGACAGAGAAAGTGAGGGGTAAGGTAAGGACAGGGATGAAAGACGAGAGAGAGACAGAGAGGAGGTTGGTAGGAAAGGGGAAGGAAGGAAGAGAAAGAGAGAGAGAGAGAGAGACAGACAGAGAGATAGACAGACAAACAGAGAGAGAGACAGACACAGAGAGAGAGAAAGACAGACAGACAGAGAGACAGACAGACAGAGACAGACAGATAGAGACAGACAGACAGACAGCAGAGGGAGACAGACAGAGAAAGAGAGAGAGGGAGACAGACAGAGACAGACAGACAGAGAAAGAGACAGACAGAGACAGCCAGACACAGACACAGAAAGAGAGACAGACAGACAGACAGACAGAAACAGACAGACAGAGAGGCAGACAGACAGACCGAGAGACAGATAGACAGACAGAGAGACAGACACAGACACACAGAGAGAGAAAGACAGACGGACAGATAGAGACAAACAGACAGACAGAGAAAGACAGACAGACGAGAGAGAGAAAGACAGACAGACAGAGAGAAAGACATACATACATACAGACAGACAGACAGAAAGAGAGAGAATCAGAATCAGAAACAGAATTTTATTAAGGCCAAAGCCCCATTTGAAGAGGTGTGAACACATTATAAACATTATACAAACACAAAATGTCAGACGTAGTCGTTCTTGGACAATATATTCTTCAAATATTTTAAAACATTTTGGAATGATTACAGAGAGAGAGAGAGAGAGAGAGAGAGAGAGAGAGAGAGAGAGAGAGAGAGAGAGAGAGAGAGAGAGAGAGAGAGAGAATAAGAATCAGAAACAGAAATTTATCAAGGCCAAAGCCCCACTTGAAGGGATTGTGAGCACATTACAAAATTTATACAAACACGAAGTGAACGCATTATAAACATTCTACGAACACAAAATGTTACTCATAGACGTTTTT
>JAPXFY010000035.1:25013999-25018999 GCA_030674185.1 Monoplex corrugatus
AGCACACACACACACGCCCACAGAAGCACCCACGCACACACAAACACACACACACACACACAAACACACACACAGCATGACATGCAAATACAATGACACATTGACACTAAGACACTATAATGTCACTATTACATTACATGGGGGGAAGGGGGCAGAGATTACCAGTTTTGGGAAACAGGTGAGTTTTGAGGGAGCGTTTGAATGTGGACAGAGAGGGTGAGTATCTAAGAGAGCGAGATAACTGATTCCAGATGGTTGGAGCTTGATAGGAAAAAGAACGCTGCCCAAACCTTTTAGTGCGGACTATGGGGATACTATAGAGACGGGTATCAGATGAGGACCGCAAAGCTCGAGATGGCGTGTAGAGATGTAACAGATGGGTGAGATACTCAGGACAGGAAGACTCAATAGATTTGAAACAGAGGCAGGCAATCTTGTAGGATATTCTTTGCTGAACAGGGAGCCAGTGGAGAGAACAGAGCAATGGCGTAACATGGTTAAATTTTGAAGAGCGGAAGATGAGACGGGCAGCATGATTTTGAACTTTCTGAAGTTTGTTAATGAGATGAGAGGGGGAACCAGAAAAAAGAGCATTACAGTAATCGAGACGGGATAGAACAAATGCACAGACAAGAGCCTTTGTCGTGTCTTCTGAGAGGAGGTGGCGGATAGAAGCAATTCGGCGGAGTTCAAGAAAACAAGTCCGACAGACGTTGCTCACATGCTGGTGGAAGGACAGGGTTTGATCAAGAGTTACACCAAGGTTACGGGCAAAATGGGAGAGAGGGATAGATGAGTCAACAAGTGTGACAGAGGTTGGAAGAGAGGGGTGATTTTGGAGTTTGGGTGGGGTGATCAAGATCAATTCGGATTTCTCTTCATTTAATTTCAGTTTGTTATCAGTCATCCAATCCTTCAGGTCAGCTACACAAGATTGGGTTTTCTGGATCATGATGGGAAGGTCAGGGAGAGGCCCAGAGACATACAGCTGATTGTCATCCGAGAAAGAATGATGCTGAAGCAGGTGTTCTTGGACAATAGAGGAGACAGGGTAGGTGTAGAGAATGAAAAGTAGGGGGCCCAGAACAGATCCTTGTGGCACTCCGTAAGTCAGACAGGAAGGATTAGAAGAAAGACCATTGACAGAAACTACTTGCAGACGATTGGTGATGTAAGAATGAAACCAGTTCAAGACAGTATCATGGAGCCCAAAAGAGTGATGTAGACGGGAGAGAAGGATAGAGTGGTCAATAGTGTCAAAGGCAGCAGATAGGTCCAAGAGAGTCAAAAGTGATACGTTGTTAGAGTCGAGAGTAGTCAGTAAGTCGTTGCAGATTTTGAGAAGAGCGGTTTCGGTACTATGTCCAGAACGGTAAGCAGACTGAAGGGAATAGACAAGGTTATTGGAATGAAGGTGGTTTAACAGCTGGTCAAGAACAACTTTCTCTAAGACCTTGGAGAGAAAAGGAAGATTTGACACAGGTCTATAGTTTTTCAAATTCTCAGGGTCAAGAGTCGTCTTTTTTAGAAGAGGTCTTACAATTGCTGACTTGAAAGAAGAAGGAAAGGAGCCAGTTGAGAGGGAATGGTTAATGATATTGGTGATGTGAGGGAGAAGAGTATCGAGACAATGGGTGAGAAAAGAAGCTGGCAATGGGTCGAGTTCACAGGTTTTAATGCCAGATTTCATGATGATTTTCTTAACAAAGTCCTCAGAAACGGGTTGGAAGAAAGTAAGGGGGATTCCAGAGAAAGGGGGTTCAGGAAATGTAGCATGAGTGTTCGTCGTGGAATCGAGAGAAAGCCTGAGGTTAGCAATCTTGTTGAAAAAATAGTCAGAGAAAGCCTGTGGAAGATCAGAAGGTGGCAGGTGAGATGGAAGAGGAGAAGAGCCAGTTTTGCCAAGAAGAGTATTAGTTATATTATGCAGTTGTTTGGAAGTGGAACAGGCAAGAATTTTAGCATTGTAATAGGCTGATTTAGAGGCATCTACGAGGCTATTGACAATTTTGTTGGCAGTTTGAAAAATTTGCTTATGAACAGTCAGACTAGACTTGAGCCACTGTCTCTCGGCTCTTGCGCCTTTCACACTTGGCATGTATTACATACGTAAGTATGTGTATATGTATGTATATATGTATATGTATGTATGTATGCATGCATGTATGCGCGTGTGTGTTTTGTCTGCCTCTCCGTCCGTGCATATGTCCGTCAGTCAGTCTATATCTGCTTGTTTACCCGTCAAGCTGTTTAGGGAATCAGACAGACAAACCCAGAAACGTACAGCAACAGGTGGAGAGACAGAGACAGGTGGAGAGACAGAGACAAGTGGAGAGACAGAGACAAGTGGAGAGACAGAGACAGGTGGAGAGACAGAGACAGGTGGAGAGACAGAGACAGGTGGAGAGACAGGTGGAGAGACAGAGACAGGTGGATAGACAGAGACAGGTGGAGAGACAGAGACAGGTGGAGAGACAGAGACAGGTGGAGAGACAGAGACAGGTGGAGAGACAGAGACAGGTGGAGAGACAGAGGTCGGGCACCTCAGCCCAGAGTTTGCTAAAACACTTTTCTGCATCGATTTTATGTCATCTTTATTTTGAAGAAGCCCAGATCACCCTACTTCATGTTTCATGAGAGACAGAGAGAGAGTGTGTGTGTGTGGTGGTGGTGGCGGGGGGGGGGGTTACAGAAGAGAAGAGGACACCTAGAGAGAGACAGACAGACAGCCAGACACAGAGAGACAGAGACAGAGAGACTAAGAGAGAGAGAGTGACAGTGAGACGGAGAGAGTGAGACACACACAGAGAGTGACAGTGTGGTGGTGGTCTTTGATTTAATGTCTATTCACTAAAGTGATTTTAGACCAAAAAGAAAAAAGAAAAAAAAAAGGGGGGGGGGTGATAGAGGAGGAGTAAAGAGGATATTTGAAAATTGTCAATTTTGAATTTGAGAAAAGATGATCCAGAAAACAACTGTTTTGAAGAGGGGAAGGTAAAATGTGTGTGTGTGTGTGTGTGTGTGTGTGTGTGTGTGTGTGTGTGTGTGTGTGTGTGTGTGTGTGTGTGTGTGTGTGTGTGTGTGTGTGTGTGTGTGTGCGTGCGTGTGTGCGTGTGTGTGTGTGTGTGTTTCGTTCGTTATTTCTTTTAACGTCTATTCACATATGTGCTTTTAGACGGAATGTGTGTGTGTGTGTGTGTGTGTGTCTATGTGTGTGTGTGTGTGTGTGTGTGTGTGTGTGTGTGTGTGTGTGTGTCTATGTGTGTGTGTGTGTGTGTGTGTGTGTGTGTGTGTGTGTGTGTGTGTGTGTGTGTGTGTGTGTGTGTGTGTGTGTGACACGGAGACAGACAGCGAGAGAGAGGGGGAGAGAGAGAGAGACAGACAGACAGACAGAAGGAGTCATGTCTGTCAACGTCTGGGCGATAACGCCCGGCATGCACACCCACCGAAAACAAGAATATGCAGTCTGCACAGCAATATACAGACTGCGCAGTGTGGGCAACACAACGTGCATGTATGTGTCAGAGACAGACAGACAGAGACAGACAGAGACAGAGTATGGAGTTTGGTCTTTTTTCAAGAAAGATTCACCACACTTGAACAATTCCATATGCGGTCAACCCAAACCTGACAGCAATCATGTGGCAAACTCTTAAAGCCTGCAGCAAAAAAGAGATAAGAAAAAAAAAAACGAGAGAAAAAAAAACACGAACCAGCCATGAGTTTTGAAGTAAAGAAGGGGGTGGGGGAGGGGACGGGGCCTTTGCAACACTTGACACCAACAGAAATACTGGATTATTATGTTGTTGCTATTATTATTATCATCATCATCATCATCATCATCATCATCCATCATCATCACTGTTATCATCATCATCATCATTACTATGTTATCGTCATCATCATCCATCATCATCATCATCACTATGTTATCATCATTATCATCATTGTCATCATCATCGTCGTCGTCGTCGTCATCATCATCATCCATCATCATCACTATGTTATCATCATCATCATCATCATCCGTCATTATCCATCATCATCGTTATCATCATCATCATCATTACTATGTTATCATCATCATTATCATCATGTTATCATAATCATCATCATCATCATCATCATTATCATCATTGTTGTTGTGGTGGTGGGTGTTATCATTGTTGTTGTTATTGCTGTTGCTGATTATGTTGTTGTTGTTGTTGTTGTTGTTGTTGTTGTTGTTGTTGTTGTTGTTAACAACAAAAGGCCATTTTCAATGTTACGGGGTAGGACCGCTCTCGAGACATGAGATCGTGAATCTACAGCTCCATCAAAAGATCCAGCTCGACCAACCCCACAATGAACAAATATGGTTCCCTCCCCTCTCTTCTCCTCCCACCCGTCGGGATACGAACTCCCGATATCTGGATCAGAAGGCCGTCGCACTATCCACTGCGCTACCGGGGCTCAAGACTGTGGCAGAGAGAGATTGACAGATACAGAGAGACATCACGGCCCAGTCAGCATCCCAGCACGAAAACGCTTCTTAGGACCTTAGTACATGTTAACACGAAGACAATGAAACACGGGAATACCACAAAGTCCATAGTAATACATAAAACATCTTAAAGTCCAAAATAATACAACCACAAAAAAAAAAAAGACAAAATAATACATTGTTATTGTTATTGTTATTGTTATTGTTATTTTTGTTTAAAGCCCAACTGACTGTGTAGAACCACATCAGGGTTATAACCGTTTCAAAACACACACCATACTTAAACAGGAAAAAAAGGACAAGGAAATTAAGCGCTCGTATCAATGCATTCGCGCATATAATCTAAGGACATGCCCCTGGCTCTGACCACTCCGTCCAATTTATCGCACAGGGGATTTAAAAAACACACCTGAATACAAATTTAAACATAACTAAGGACACTAAAATATATTAAAAACGGGCCTAAATTACCTAAAACTGCTTCCGCTATTTCATTTCTCCAGAGCCAAAAATGCAC
>JAPXFY010000035.1:25031499-25036499 GCA_030674185.1 Monoplex corrugatus
ACATCAACAGGTAAAAAAAAAAATTAAAAAAAGAAGAAAAGAAAATGAAGTACACATATCAATGCATTTGCGCACATAATCTAAGTACATGCCCCTGGCGTTGACCACTCCATCCAATTTACCGCGTAGAGGATTTAAAAAACACACCTTAAAACAAACATAAGCATACCTAAGGACACCAAAACAGACATAAAAACGGGCATAAATTACCTTAAACATCTTCCGCATATCTCACCACCCTAGAGCCAAAAATGCGCTTAATACATGTACCCAATTATCTATGTGTATATATGTGTGTGTGTGTGTTTATGTATGTGTATATGTGTGTATGTGTATGTGTATATATATATAGATGTATATGTAGATGTATGTATATGTGTATGTATGTAAATATGTATACATATATATGTATATATATATATATATATATATATATTATATGTATATGTATGTACATGTGTATGGATATATATATATGCATATATAGACATACAGATATATATATATATATATGTCAATATGTCAATTGTGATATAGATCTTTCGTCACACACACACTCAGACATGTAGGCCTATATACACCTGCTTGTCACCCTACGTACACCTGCTTCTCACCCCACGAACACCTGCTTGTCACCTCATCACACCTGCTTGTCACCCTACGTAAACAATGCTTTAAACACAAATAACAATAAGGTACATGTCATGTCACATGTGTGTGTGTGTGTGTGTGTGTGTGTGTGTGTGTGTGTGTGTGTGTGTGTGTGTGTGTGTGTGTGTGTGTGTGTGTGTGTGTGTGTGTTGCAATAAATGCTTGTTCTTTCTACATTTTGTTAGATCTGTTGGTTATGCATTATATACATTTCAAGACGTTTGTAAATGCTATATATTTGAAAATGAATAAAAACAACTTTTAAAAACATGTACCCGATTATCACTCCTAAAGAGAAAATACGTAAGACTTTATCAAACATGTGTGTGTGTGAGTGCGGATTTGTTTCTTTGTTTGTCATTGGCGATACGTAATGACTATCTATTTCCGATTTTCAACCAATTTATTTATTTATCTACTTATTTATTTATCTATTTATTTATTCAGTCATTCGTTTATTTATTCATTTATTCATTTATATTGAAATATTCTTCCAGACGGATGCACAAGTTCGAGAGCGATCTTTTCACCACCGTCGACTCCATTCTCCATCTTCTGGGTCAGAAACCCAAGGTCACGCGAGAATCCTTCGACTTTGACCTGCCGGCCAACAGGGGAGACAAATCTACACGACCAAAAGGGACAGTACCACTCCGCCAGAGATCTTCGTATGAAATGGACAGTCACTTGTTGTCCAGCGAAGCTGACACCACTTCGAAACAATGATTTCCACCATTCTGTTGATCCCTTTTTTTTTTTTTTTTCTTTTTTTTTTTCGTATAAAATATATTTTAAAAATAATGATATGAGTATGAGAAGACTGATTCAGATCGGACCGTGGCGTCTGTGTGTCCGTGCATGTTTTCGGGGTGTGTGTGTGTGTGTGTGTGTGTGTGTGTGTGTGTGTGTGTGTGTGTGTGTGTGTGTGTGTATGTGTGTGTGTGTGTGTGTGTGTGTGTGCGTGCGTGCGTGCGTGCGTGCGTGCGTGCGTGCGTGCGTGCGTGCGTGCGTGCGTGTAAGTAGGTATGCTGATCTATCTGTGTAAAATGTTGTCCTACGTACCAGAAAGGATTCTCAACCGTTTGTAGATGAACCTTCGCCATAATAATTACCAATTTGATTTATTAGCTCAGTCCATTGGAAAGATGCAAATGCATAAATATAGACATTTTTGGTGCATTATTTGGATCTCAGCAAGCGGGAGTGTGAACATACGTTGAAAACATATTGCATTAGGTTATCTGCAGCATTTCAGAATAAGAAGTCTTGTGGTCTGTTCGTTTTCTATATAGTCACCAAGTTTCGGTCACACATATTTAGTGTAAAGGCGAGTTTTTTGAGTCTGCAAGTTTGAAAAAAAACTGACTGGTCGATCATAGTTTCAAACCCACGATTGTGCAAACTGGGTTTTAAAACAAGAGAAGAAATGGAGATCGTTGTTATGTCTTGATTGACATCTTCCGTTGTTGTTGTTTGTTAAATTGTTCCTTTTTGTTTGTCTGTCTGTCTGTCTGTTTGTTTCTTTGTTTGCTTGTTTGTTTTGTTTGTTTGTTCGTTCGCCGGAGGGGTTCTGATGGAGGGTCAAGTGGAGGGGCTAATGTATGTCATTGTGCTTTTTGATGTTATGCTGTAAAGTTAGCAATAATTTGTACTTTTGTCCAACGTCCTTTGAAAGAAAAGGAAAAAAACTCGGCAGATTCTGAGAGATGAGCAGATTGACATTGAGCTGTTTGGGGTGACAAGTATGTCTATACTGGGTTGTTTGGGGTGACAAGTATGTTTAGACTGGGTTGTTAGGGGTGACAAGTATGTTTAGACTGTTGTTTGGGGTGACAATTATGTCTACACTGGGTTGTTTGGGGTGAAAAGCAGGTGTACGTGGGATGACAAGCAGGTGTACGTACGGCGACAAGCAGGTGTACGTGGGGCGACAAGCAGGTGTACGTACGGCGACAAGCAGGTGTACGTGGGGCGACAAGCAGGTGTACGTACGGCGACAAGCAGGTGTACGTGGGGTGACAAGCAGGTGTACGTGGGGTGACAAGCTGGTGTACATGGGCTGACAAGCAGGTGTAGGCCTACGTACGGTGACAAGCAGGTGTACGTGGGGTGACGAGCAGGTGTACGTGGGGTGACGAGCAGGTGTACGTGGGGTGACAAGCAAGTGTAGATGGGGTGACAAGCAGGTGTACGTAGGGTGACAAGCAGGTGTACGTGGGATGAGAAGCAGGTGTACGTACGGCGACAAGCAGGTGTACGTGGGATGACAAGCAGGTGTGATGGGGTGACAAGTAGGTGTAGATGGGGTGACAACAGGTGTGATGAGGTGACAAGCAGGTGTTCGTGGGGTGAGAAGCAGATGTACATAGGGTGACAAGCAGATGTATATACATGTCTGAGTGTGTGTGTGACGAAAGATCTATATCACAACTGCTTATCGGCCCTTTTTTTTTTTTTAAATTTTTAAACTATCTCTGGATCAGACAAGAACTCACCGTGGTAAAGTAGTTAGTGCAACGGGCTACCAATACTTTAGGTTGTTGGTTCGAATCCCCAACAGTTCAAATGAATTGCTGTGAGCTTTTTTTTTCAAACGTGACTCGCTCCTAGTAAAGAACTGAGTATGCTACTGGGCTTGTCAGGCAAACTGGGACCGCGCAGTCGAGTCTCATCTGCTTCATTGATGTGTTGCTGAGAGTAGGTGTTCAAATTTCCTGACTGACACCGTAGGTGTCTGTATCTCTCGGGCCTGGCTGATGCAAATGGTGAGACAAAAGGTAAGCGGGGGTGGGGGGGGGGAGGGGAGAGGGATGGAGATGAGGATGGAAGTCGACTGCCCAAATGACCCCTCTTAGTATGTAGATTAAAACAAGCCGTTGTTCGTTTTTATACCATGCTGAAGGTTTTGCAATAACTCTCTGCTTTTGTCTGATTTCTCTCAGTTCTATTCAAGCCTTCTCTCTCTCTCTCTCTCTCTCTCTCTCTCTCTCTCTCTCTCTCTCTCTCTCTCTCTCTCTCTCTCTCTCTCTCTCTCTCTCTCTTTGTCTCATGCTCTCTCGTATTCATTACTGATTTGTCCTGGGAAACTGGTTCAGACCAACCTTCGGAGTCTGTGTGACAAAAACAACAACAACAACAACAACAACAACAACAACAACAAAAGTCGACAGTCAGTACGCCACTTTCTAAGTGAGGCCACACTGACACGAGACGGTCACGGTCGTGTGTTAAGGGTTAGGCACTGCAAGTCCAACTTAGCTCGTTTTTGTCGTGAACGAGTTTTGCGTTTTAAAAAGGTCACGGTCGTCCCATCACCCACAAGGTCAAGGTCGTCCCATCACCCTGGAGCGAGGTGGTAGAGATCTCATCTTTTTCTTGGGGCTAAGGGAGCGTTTAGAGTAAACCCGGACGGACGGTCACGGACAGATAGCTGGCCGGCCGAGGCCGCGAAAGGGTTCATATTGCAAGGACGACGGAGCCGGACGGCCACGATTTTTTCCCCTCCGGCAGGAGCCTACCAAAGATAAAATGGTGTACACGAAGTGATAAAAGTTGATATTGTGGTGGTGGTGGAAAAAGAAAAGAAAAACGTTGTATGTCCAACCTGTCGATTTCTGTACATTCAGTCTGACCCAATCTCTCTGGTGATGTTTTTTCCCATGCAGCTGCAAGTATGTATCTGTTAGTGATTTCCATCACCCTTCTCGTAAATGCGAGGCCTTGATCTCACAGCAGCAATAAGCTTCTCGTCGTCCGTGGTTTTTTCTTGCAACGAAGATAATTCGGTGTGAAATCAAGAGAAGAGTTCAGTCCCTTTACCTGGTCGGACGCGAAAACACTGGATGCATGACCGGAGAATTTCCGTCCGTGTACGGGTGGGCCCGGCCGGGCTTACTCTTAACACTCTTTCCGTCGCCAGTGAGAACAAACAGGGGTTTGCTGTACACGATCTTTTTGGCAGGAAACATCCGTGGCCGTCCGGGCCTACTATGAATGCACCTAATACTATAGCCAGAGACGAGTTTGTGTCTCCTCTCTTTCGGTCACGGCTTTATCTTTGCCAACCGAATCCTGAACAGTTTCACTTTCACTTTCACTTTCAGTTTCTCAAAATGACGTCTCCGTGCTCAGATTGAATTCCATATGAACTATCGTCACAGGTGCCACGTGATGAAGAAAATCCAGAATGATCACGGCACAAGCCTCAAGCCTGCACATGAACCCACAAGCTGGCCAGGTCCTGAAGTCCTACCTAGATAGTTCCATAAACCTGGGGTCGTATGGGAGTGAGGTGACAGAGACCTCAACTTTTTCTGGAGCCAGCATTATGAAGGCGGCGCCCATCTCTC
>JAPXFY010000035.1:25041499-25116499 GCA_030674185.1 Monoplex corrugatus
ATTTATGGTTGGGTGAGCTATCTGTCTGTAAGCTTGCTTTTGGGTTTTTTTTGTTTTTGTTTTTGGTTGTTTGTTTTTTGTTTTTGTTTTTTTGGGTTGTCGTTGTTTTCTTTTCCCTTCAGTGTATTTTGAGGATTTTTCTACATTATGCCAGGGGCAGTAACCATGCTGCTGTGGGTTGTTTCGAGTGCAATGAATGCGTGTTGTACACAAGCATCTCGATGTATTTAACCCTTTGACTCCCGCACCTTATCAACCAACTGCAAAAAAAAAAATTAACCCTTTGACTCCCTCGCCCTTTCCACCAGCGTCTTGCAGGAAACTGGTGGAAAGGATGAGGGAGTCAAAGAGTTTTAAGTTTTTGCTTTGGTAGTGTGGTTGACAATGCAGGATGCTGTTGGACAGGGTGCGGGAGTCAAAAGGTATTAATCATCATAAGGGCCATTGTGCCCAGACCACGATTTTACAAAAAAGTTTTGAACACTTAACGCCCTGACGGTGATTTTATGGTCGCAGTAGGCTACTTGACTGATATTATGTATGAATATGTACAAAGATTTCATTCCAGATTTTAAGCTTATACATATGCCCTGAAAGTTTTGTTTTGTTTTTGCTCTCGACTAGAATTCCATTAAAACGCTCTTGTCTCCACGCTCAGGTTGAAATGAAAAGCAAAAAATTTAACCGCTTGACTCCCGCAGTTTGTCCACCAGCATCCTTCATTGCCAACCGGGCTAGCCAAGCAAAAACTTAACCCTTTGACACCCTATCCACCAGCTGCTAGCCAAGCAAAAACTTAACCCTTTGATTCCCTCCCCCTATCCACCAGCTTCCTGCTGGTGGATAGGGTGAGGGTGTCAAAGGGTTAAGTTTTTGCTTGGCTAGGATGACTGCCAATGCAGGATGTTGGTGGACAGGGTGCAGGAGTCAAAAGGTTTAATAAATTATTATCTTATTCAGACACCTGCGTACCGGGTATGACGATATTTTCCATACACTTAAAACTATAGGATTTGATCAGTGGTCCATTAATAAAAAGTTTATCATTGGCATGGCTTCAAAATGTTACAAATGTGATTTATAAGTTGATTGTGTATTTTGTGTTTCAATTTTGTGAATCTGGCAGTTGCTTGTATGTAGATTAACTGGCTGATAAGTTTTTTACACACTCTAGTAAGCCTTAAATCCTGATAAGTTTTTACACACTCTAGTAAGCCTTAATTTACCCTCAGAACTTCGCCAGTCAAGGTTATCAACAACGAATAATTTCACAGGGCTTAAAACAGGAGGAGGAAAAAAACACTGAAACTAGGGGGGTCCAGGGGCATGCTCCTCCGGCAAAATTTTTTAAAAACCAAGTGTAAATCTATGCCATTTCGCGCTTTCTGGACATAATTTCAAGAGATATTTAGTGCATAAAAATTGCTGTAAACATAATTATTACAGGACGATATATCTGGGAAAAGGGGAGAAGGGGTTAAAAACAATAATAAAATGAACAAGAAAAATCAGGGGCCATAACTTGCGCGCCGTTACGCGTTGCTATGAACGCTTGCAAACCAATCACGGATCCCTTACTCCTTTCGTTTTTTTTTTTTTTTTTTTTTTGACAAACCGAAATCACGGAATTCCGCCCAGACGCGGAACGTTTTAAGCCCTGATTTCAAACAGGCAAAACCTGAAAGAGTTCCGTTTTAAGCCCTGATTTCAAACAGGCAAAACCTGAAAGAACTAATACTTTTCCTCTTTCAAAAACAACTTTCTCTCTCTCCTTTTTTTTTTTTATAATTAACCGACATGCTTTCTTTTCTGTATGTAAAATGTGCTGATTTTCTCATGAAAAATGTGAGTGCAATGAGTGCGTGTTGTACACAAGTATTTCCGTGTATTTAACCCTTGACTCCCGCACCCTATCAACCAACTGCAAAAACTTAACCCTTTGACTCCCTCGCCCTTTCCGCAGAATGTTCATGTAGCAAGTAGTTAACCGTTCTGATTGTTGTGAAAGGTCGTGTTCATGCTGTAAACCTGGGTCTGTTCAACAATCTAAGTTAACCCTTTGACCCCCGCACACACTGTCCACCAGCATCCTGCATTGTCAACCATGCTAGCAAAGCAAAAAACGTAATCCTTTGACACCCCCACCCTATCTACCGGCTTCTTGCAGGAAGGTGGTGGACAGGGTGAGGGACTCAAAGGGTTAAGTTTTTGCAATTGGTGGATAAGGAGGGTGTGGGGGCCAAAGGGTCAATTCGCTTTTCAGTGTGTAACAGTGCATTTGTTTTCACACACCCACCACCGTTTCCACAGGTCACCAATTCACCACTCGTCTACCTTGTATGTGTGTGTTCAATAATGAATTTGACAACAAATAAATGACTGCTACTAATATTTTGGATGAACATACATCTTTTATTTCAGAAGCGATCAATTGCAAATTTGCTTTTTATACTGTACAGTCACAGTGTTCAAAGTGTTGCGCATTTCCATTCACAATGTAACAGGAACAATAAAAGTGACAGAGTTGACCTTTCGTCTTTTGTGCATTTATCTATATTGAGGAATGTTTCATGCTGTCAGTTTTAAAGGCATATAAATAAACAATAAATGGTGCAAAAAGTTACCAGTTGATTTAAAAGGATAAAGCAAGCTAACATTTAAATAATAATAATAGTGAACATTTATGCGCTTAATCTAAAAAAAAGCCCTAAGCGCTTACAGTAAAACACACACACACAAAGCAAACAAACACAACGCAACACACACACACAACCCGCACACACACAACACTGCACAACCCGCACACACACACACACGCGGCAGGGCACAGATTTCAAGGTGCAGCAGAATTTAAGAGACAGAACTACAGGCTAGGATTTAAAAGAGTGGTTTTTAGACTGGACTTAAGACGAAGAAAGGGTACAGGTAGAGCGGAGAGGAAAGGAAGTTTGTTCCAAATAGAGGGCCTGATAAGAAAAAGCACGTTCACCAAGAGTTTTGTTGCGGAAGCGTGGGATTCTAAGTAGGTGGGCATCAGTAGAAGAGCGTAGCTCTCTGGAGGGAATGTAAACAGTCAGGAGATCAGAAAGATAGGGGGGAGCTAGACCAGCCAGAGACTTATGGCATAGGAGGGAAAGTTTATAGTCAATACGCTTTCGAACAGGAAGCCAGTGTAGAGTTCGAAGCAGAGGGAATAAATGAAGTAGAATTACAACAGTTTACAGCATTTCATGTTCCTAGTTCATTCGAAGATTAGGAAAAGGACAGGCAACATTTATAAGCCATTTTATGAGGAAAGGGGAATTGGAGCACCTGGTCACAACAGCAAAGCTGGAGGGAAAGAGATCACCAGGTATACCCAGAGCAAAAATATTGGACAGACATGCAGAGTGACTGAGGACAGAAAAGGTGGAAGATGTGTTTGAAATCAAAACTTGTTTTTGTTTAAAGCCCATCCGACTGTGTAGAGCCATACTGGGGCTATAACCGTTTCAAAAAAAAAAAAAAAGAAGAAAAAACACAATCAAAACTCCACTGCGCTGATTCTTTACCAGTTGTGAATGAAGAGTAAGCTTCAAGAGTACAAGCATGAAGATTACAGTTGTACTTTGGTATATATGTTGCGATCATATGATACAAAATAATTGTCACCAAGATTCAAAAATGAGCGTATCCAATATAAAACATTGGACCTACTGCAGTATGTGTTTAGAAATCATACAATTCAAAAAGATGACACTGAATAGCCTAAGATGTAAAAAAAATGGACACACACAATGAAGAATATACTGTGGTAGGCCTACAATGATAAAAGTGCTGAAATCCTGTTTTATAAATACACTTCATAAAAGTGAGACATTAAAGTACACAGTATAGACGTAGAATTGTCTTTTACTATAATGCCAAAAATGATATGTAAATGTTGCACTTACAACACACAGCGTCTCATTATAATGTACAATGTCTAAGTGTTTCAATATAATATAGGTCTGCAATATCTCAGAACAAAGCAAAGCAATAAATCATGCCTTCTGCCCCCCCGTCCCCCCCGTTTTTTTTTTCTCCCCCTCCCTTTTCTTTCTCTAACCCCCCCCCCCTTTCTTATTATTAAAAATTTAGCATTAAATAAATTGATTTTCATAAAAAAAATAAGGGTAGTATAGATTCCCATCATTGTTAGTATTTTTGTTTAAAGCCCATCTGGCCGCATAGGGCCATTTCAGGGATGTAACCATTACCAAACCATACACAATACTTCCTACAGATATTCACCATTGGAAGGCAGATTGTTAGCATAGATTCACCATCATTGTTATTATTGTTGTTTAAAGCCCAGCTGACTGCATAGAGCCATATCAGGGCTATAACCATTTCAAAACATAAGACAATACTTCAACACAGATTCGCCATCAAAAGGCAAGATTGTTAGTACAGATTTACCATCATTTGGCTGGCCCCACATCACCTATTTCAGCTAACACCACACCACCAGTTTATTTCATCGTTAAGGCCCACTCTCAAGAAGGCACTAGAAGAGTTCAAGTTCTGATCATCACACTCCATCTACTGACTCCCGACATCTACCCATGACAGAAATGCAGCCAAGAGTTTAACAGGTGAATGTCAAGAATGATTGTGTGCAGATTTGTGTAAGCGTGCATGCAATTGAAACTTCACCTACCACAGCAAGAAGTGCAACTTCCACTGGGCAGGTTGGGAAATGACGAGACAGCACACACTCAGTCACAAATCACTTGCTGAAAAAAAACATCGACACAGCCAGTTTTGTTGATTTTTTTTTTTCACACAGGGTTTATTTAACAGAAGAAGCAAAAGTCATTTTCTTAATGTTGCTTTCGTCTGAAGGAGCAACCTGCAACAGACAAAAAACATTTTTTAACAACAATCATATACGGGTGGGAACTGGTGAAAAGAAAAAAACTTTTATGGGGTCCGGGGCTTGCTGCCCCCTCTAGAAAATATTTTTACAGCAATTAAGACTGCAATCTGGCACATTTTCAAGCATCAAATCGGACATTTCCGAGTGCTTAAGAAAAAAGATATTTCTGTACAAATTATTCAGCATAATGCACATATCAAATCATAAATTATACTCGTTATGCCTTGAAGAAAAAATATTGGTAGTTTGAGAACTAAACTCTGCAGGTTCATTTTCCACGGAAGGGGTTCATGTAATCTCAAGAAATTGATTCTTTTGCTGTGGAAAATCCTCATATCCGAAGACAATTCCCACCCTTGAACATGACATCAGAAAAACAATGCACACATGCACAAAATATTCATGTATCAAGCTGGCCATCTCATTCATCTTATCTGGGCATTTTACAGGTGGGTTCAGATGACAAAAGGCAAAACTTACTTTCTGACTGCGTACAAAGCGATTTTAATTATAAAGTACATAAACCTACATGATGTCTACAAGATGGACTGGCAAAAAATGTGCCCTACAACAGGCATTTTCACACAAAATGTGTACCAAATGGAACTTTCAAAACAACCCAAATCAATATCAAAACCAGACACCTTCACACCTACCTGACTCACACAAAATGCAGATGACTACATCATCACTTCCTACTCTATACGGGAAATGGATGATGAAGAAGAGAAAATATGCTTTGCATAAAAGCTGAAAATTCAACACAGTAGGCTTACTTCATTTTCAGAACACCTAAACCTCTGAAGACACAGGATGGCTGAACAATACTAAGATCAGCTTTTTCATCTGCTTAGTAATGTTCAACATTAAATCACCTTCTGAATCTATTTCTGAACTTCAGTTCCTTGTCCCTGCAGTAATAATTCCATTTACATAGCGCAAATATACATGTCACAGAATGCTCGCTGCACTTCACAGAATAAACACTGCAGTGTTGATACATTAGTAATGTAGTAGCCTACAATCGGATGTTATTCACAATACATCAATGCAGCATAAAATTAACATACCGATACATTATAATGCAATACAAACATAGAGATACGTGTATACACCACTGCATCATTGCAATATAAACATACAACTAATCGCATAACAACAAATGTTTATAATTCATCAGCCACAATAACATGAACACACACACACGCACAACACACATATATTCACACAAGACCACTGGATTTGGAATGGCCACAAGCATAATCATTTTTAGAGATACTTCTTAACTGTTTGGAAACATGCCCTAAAATACTGCTGAAACTGTCACGACACACGTTTTTGGTACTTTTAAAAAAATTATGGAGAGAATAACCAACAATAATAAACCTACCCATGTTATATATGTTTAAAAGGTTATTTTGTCTACTTTGTAAATGTGCAGACCGCTTGTTTATGCTTGCTTTCATTTTTTTCTGGTTTACCTTTGAAAAAGGCATGCAAATAGCTAAAAAAACCAACGAAAAACAAACAAAAAATTCCAGATGCACACATATAACTTGTCAAACTGCTGCTTGTAATTTGTTGAATATCCATGTCCCAAAACTGCACTGAACACATCACAGGATGTACATCCTTCACTGGAAGTCACTAAGAGTTCCGCTTTATGAATATTTTGTCCCAAAAATGATTATATACAAGTGGATTTCAAAGAGAACTATCATGAAATGTAAACAAATACAGAACAATGAAACAAAAATCTTCAACATTTAAAATGGAGGCTCCATACCTTCTGTGAGTCGGGCCTTGCCCCCAGTTGGCTGACACAGCACTGTGGAACACCCGACACACAGCACCACCGTCTGGGCATGGCTGAAAACTGTGGTGATCTTGTAACACCCTGAAAAAGCACAAATACACCTGTCATTCACATGCCGTCGACAGATACAAGAAAAACATGACGGCTGGCATACACATTCTTTACAAGTATTTAATAGGTATCAAATGATGGTAAACGATCAGGCAAATTTGGAAAACTCCTGCTCGTATCCACTCCAGCAGGATCAACTTGTTATGAAAAGTTAAAACTTGTCTAAACAAATCTCTCACCTATTTACAAATAGCAAAATTCTTTTCTTTTTCAGTGACAAGTAAGCCACAGTGAAAATTCACCTCCAACAGGAGAAGAGAATGGATCAAGCTATTGTTATTTGTTTAACCCTAGTAGCGCCAATCGCCAAATAATCGACGAATTCTTGGCGCCAATTTGCCAATCTCATCAGCTTTTAAAAACCAAAGTTAAACACCAATTATTTCCCTTTATTTGCCCCGAAGACTGTCAAGATGGCTTCCACAGTGTTCCACGCTTGTTTTGAACGCAAATTTTGCCCCTCAAAAATCGCATTTTCACGGGAGTTTTTGCATTTGAAAGTGTGCTCAGCCCCAACATGAGTTCCCAGCGAAACCTGTTCGAAGATTTTTATCCTGACATAAGTGATAGCGATTTCGAAGAGGATAATTTACTTCAACCTGAAGATGACAGTGATAGTGGCGAGAGTGACCGTTTGGACAACGGTTCCAGTGACTATGAAAGTGTCCATTGATCAACAACAACTGAAATCTCTGAAATATCAGAACCTCGTGCCAGTACTTCAGCTCCACAACAAGTGCCACACCCACCTGAATGGATACCAGTAAATCCACCTGAAAATGGCAGTGCTATCACAAAACTGGACTTTAGGTGAGAACTGGAAATTTAGACTAAAACACAGGTCAGAAAAAGTGTCAGAGTTTATAATTGTTGTTGCTGTTTTTCTCAGCCTCTACGTGTGATTAGAAAATATGCATACAGTGAAAGGTATTTGAAGGAATGTCATAAAATTATATATTTTTTGGAAAGATCACTGAATTTTCTATCTCATCAGATAATTACACTTTTTGATAAACTGTGTGAATGCATTTGACTGTAGAAGTCAGGTGAAGCATAACTGATTAGCGGTCATATTGATTACAGTAAGGTCATGTGACCACCACACAGCTTCTAATACAATGAAAGTTACATTTTTGCAAAGTTGATTCAATTACCTTTCCAAAAATATATACTTTTATATGTGTAACTATCCAAAGAGAGCCACACCAAGCAGCATAAAACATGTAGTGAAAATTACCCAAAACGGCCTGGTCTTGACACAAATTATACATGGCGCTATTAGGGTTAAAGCCCAGCCCATTATGTACAGCCATATCAGGGCTATAACCACTTCAAAACATACACAATACTTCAACAAGGACAAAAAAAGGAAAAGAAAAGAAAATTCAGTACACATATAAACGCATTCCCACACATAATCTAAGGACATGCCCCCTAGTGTTGACCACTCCAGGGGATTTAAAAAAAAACACACCTGAATAAAAACTCAAGCATACCCAAGGACACCAAAACATATACAAAAACAGGCATAATTGATCTGAAATTGCTTCCGCACCTCTCACCTCCCTAGAGACAAAAATGCACTTAACATATATACCCAACTATTAATCCTAAGAAAAAAGTACGCAAGACTTTACTGAACACATACAGGTGAATGGGCTAGCAAGGCAGAAACTGATAGGAAGAAATGACAGAAAGCAAAGGACAAGGCAGAAACAAAGAGTGACAGAAGAGGAAATTTCTAGCACAGAATTTCCAGAAGGTGGGGATACTGCTTATACTGAAAGAGCCCCCGACATCCCCTGGAGGGGGGGGGGGATCAAGCTGGACCTAACCAAGTGATGTAGTACCAGTACCAAACCACATGAGACAGAGAATGTTATTAATACTAATAATAGATAGAAATATATATTTACTTACTTTAACCCGATTCCCCCCCCCCCCCCCCCCCCCCCCCCCCCAAAATTCCAGTGAACATCTGAGGAATTAATACTGTGCTCTCTTGCCAAGCTCAACCCTTTTCACTAGACACTTCTTTGTGCTGCCACAGAAAAAGTACAACCATGATGTCGGCTAATTCTTTTTTCCACCCACATCCCTGCTAAAGGAAATCCATTTTTTCCAAAAAGCCATGAGGACCTTCCTTTAACAAACTATCCTTCTGGGATTAGGGGTGGGTGGTGCATGCAAAATACAATTCCCATACCTTCTAATGAGTTAAATTTAAACAATGTCCCATATCCTGTAACAAGTTTCAATTCTATTTCTCCATCTTACAGAGGCAAACATACCTGGGCACTTCACATCCATGAAGTATGAGTTAGGACTCTGAACAAGACGCTTGAGCTTGCATTTTCTCTTCTCCTCCTCCTGAGAGGGGTGCAGCAAATCTTTCGCCAACTGCAACACACAAAGCAACAAAATGAGTCACATTTAACAAAGCTAGGCATATTTCATATGTTTGCAAATCCTATCATCTAATTCAACGATGTTTGAAATCCAGTTCATGAATACAAGATTCAAGTGGATAGCTGATTACATCATATGAAAATTTCATACGGCTCTTTGTATAAATCCAAGTGAAGAATCTGGGCAGTGTGCAAACGGACAAGTAAACGAGTTACTTTCTGTGGCTACGGTACACGACAGCCTAAGTGTGGATGCCACAATGCTAACTCAAGCATCATGACGATTGTTGGCATTAAAAATATGCAGGAAAGCTCAGTCCAAAAGAGAAATAAATATACTACCAAAAATTGTGGATATGATGGAGTTTATCTATATGAAATTCTTAAACAGTCAGTCTGCGCACCCGATCAATCTTCCTGATGTAGACTAAGTATCTCGGCATCATGAATTTCGTTTACGAGACGAGCGCTTACAATGAGGACAAATTCAGAGCTTGAGTATGTCTGTTTTGCTTTTCAGATTAGGGGAATATAAGCCTAAGGTGCTTGTGATAATACTATCCAGCTCATATATCCTCACATAATGAAACGCGCCACTCATCACTGGACGGCTTCAATTTGATCTACGTTGCTGGATGTGCAGTTTCAACATAGTTGGCCTACATGCATACTTGATAATGCAAACTCAGAACTAGTAGGCCATTTCCTGGTTTTGAATAGCTTTTCAACTAAAGCCTGGAAAATACTGTCCTTTCACGTAGATCTAAAATACTACAAGTCCAATGGTATGCAGTAGAAAAAGCTAAATTTATAAAAACTTCATACATGTAGGCTCCTAAATGACTGCAGGTTTAGTGATAAGGTTTAAGTCTATGGCTACAAATTTACTGGTTAGGTGGCCTATAGAACACTTGACGACTGAGGCAATAACTGAATAAAATTAAATGCTAAGCTGAGAACTCAGAGTCAAGGTTTGAGTATTGACTCTCTACCACTGTCTCTTTTCAAACTCATCTAACCTGAAGAGCCTTAGTTTGCAAGTCTGTCATCAGACTAATCTCTCCTGCCTGTATAACAGTATTTCGTATAAGGGCCTATAGAGCAAGGTGTGTGTGTGTGTGTGTGTGCATGTGTGTATGTGTGTGTATGTGTGCTTGAGTGAGCATGTGTGTGTGTATCACTGTATGTGTACAGCTGAGGAGGGGATAGGGGAGAAATTGAGTGGGAAAGAGACTGAAATACTTTAAGAAACTTTTTTAAATCTTTGTATGTAAATTGTGATGTATGATATGCAAATAGTTTATAATTTGTGAGATAATTTTGACTGTCAAGGTGTTAATGCTGTAATACTGAAGTTATGTTTTTCATGTATATGGATTACAATTTTTCTGTTTTTATCTTCATTCAAAATATTGATTATAATTTTATGTACAACTATTGCATGCATAAACACACACACACGCATGCAAACATAGCACACGCACACACACTCACACACACACATTCTTACATACACACACGCACACACGTACGCAAGCACACACACGCAGCAATATATAAACACAGTATGCCTCTTTATCCATATGAAAAATCTGTTAATCTTTCTTCATTACGTAAGTCAGTGTTTAAATTTTAATATTCTGTGGTTTCTTATCACTTATGTGTCTTCTTACTTGTATAGCTTTAATGTTTGTTATCTTATTCATTGTGTATCTAATCAGTAATTGTGAACATTTTTTATCACCTTTTGCCTTTCTTGCGAAATGTAAAGCGCTGTGAGCATGTTTTTATATGGATTCGATATGCGCTATACAAATAAACATTTTTATTATTATTATTATTATTTATATCGATGAAAATTTCTGCGTATCGCGGAACAATCTAAATAAGGAAGGGTGACTCAGGAAATTCGCTTCACTGCTAAATTCCTTGATATCAATTTTTAATACTGTACAATACCTTTACAAATTTTTTCTACTTCGGCTTGTTAGTAAAGTGCTGTTCTAACAGCTGAAATTCGAAACAGCTGACAGTTGGCATAAAAAAGCTGGTCCGGAACACACGTGCTCATGATAAAGTCGTCGCCATCTTGGAAGTCCACTGATCCGACAAACTAACTGCAACTCGACCCGAATTCAGCTGATAATCGTTAACGCCCAAGCGACAAGAATTGAAGTCTTACAATTTTTCCTTTTTGGATTCATATTTTGTGATAATAGATTCGAACAAGCATATCATAAACAAAGTAGTATGGTAATAGGCAGCCGACGGCAGTCGGTGAACGAGCGACATGTTCCCATTAACTTCATGCTCGAAAACTCCGTTTTTACCACATAAAAACAGCGTTCCCAGCAAAAAGCATGCAAACAACACTTGAATAACTAAATACGCAACACCTACATACATTTGTGAGCACGAACAGACCATAATCCAACAAACAGTGAGAGATCATAACACGAGCAATACTCACAGGCATGATTGATGGTTGAGTGTAATGTCGAGAAAGAACGTGTGTAGGTT
Source organism: Monoplex corrugatus (assembly GCA_030674185.1). NCBI lineage: Eukaryota > Metazoa > Mollusca > Gastropoda > Littorinimorpha > Ranellidae > Monoplex > Monoplex corrugatus. The sequence goes on from JAPXFY010000035.1 coordinate 25,053,255, forward strand.
TTCTGGACTCTCTGAACTAAACTGCGCATGCGTAGAAAATTGCACCAGATCTCGCAATACCCGATTTCTTGCGCCAATGAAATAATAATTCCTTTATAGCTAATTATAGTATATGACGTTTTTGATCTCATCATTAAAGTAAAAAATACAGACTACTGATAATAATTTGACAGAATATTTTGATAAAATAACGAATGAATAAAATACACTGAACTGTGTGGTAATCTCCCTTCGTGAATTTACTTTTGATTGTCATTGTAATTTAGGTACCAAGACTAAAACAAATCTGCACGCATGCTATCAGTTTTCTTTTCGGTGTATTTGCGACCATTTTACTATTGGTCGCATTTAGATAGGAAAAAAAGTCAATATGAACCATTCAGTTCTGAGTTTATCTCACTGTGTGAAGTTATTTTTGGATGTCATTTACTTTCGGTTTCAAATCGACATGTGACCAAATTTTGTTAAGCGTGATGATTTCCGCTCTTCAGTGAGTTTCCCGACCTTTTTACTCGTAATCCGCCGAAATGAAGCAATTACCTTCGTATTTCCTTCGATCATGGCCTTTGTAGTTTGTTGCTGCAAGTATATCCCCTTCCCTTTCTGTCCCCTTCCACTCTGGAAAAGTAATATTTTCTCCCTGGAGATACCTGGTGCTCCTTTTCCTTCAAGCCTTTCTGTTGTGACTAGGTACTCAAATTTCTCTTGATTCATGAAAGTCGTATAAATGTTGCTTGTCTTGTGACAGTGCAATCAGTAGGTGCTACTGGGGCACATGACGTGAAACATTGACAATTAAATCAGCACAGAACAGTCAAAAAATGCAGAAAATGTAAATATTGTAAATAAAGGGAAGTTTCTAAGCAATGATTGTAAAGTTTTTTATACAAATATAGATGGATTAATAAACAAAAGAGAAGAATTATTGTTTTTGATAGAAGAAGAGGAACCAAGTATTGTTGCCATCACTGAGTTTTTAAGCAAAAGTCAGTCAGATTATTTTTTAGCAGAATACACTATTCCTGGCTATACTGTATTTACCAATGCCAAACCTAAGAGGGGCGTTTTGATGTATGTTAAGACAAACCTGAATGCTCAGGAATGTATTAAACTTAACACGACACATTTTGAAGAATGTGCATGGGCACATTTTGTCACTAAAGATGAATTAAAAGTCCTACTGGGATGCATATATAAAAGTCCTAATACCACTTCAGAAAATGAAGAAAATTTATGTAAACTGTTTAAACGATAAATATATATCCTCATTTGATAAAGTTTGTATAATGGGAGATTTTAATTTTCCTAACATCGACTGGAAGGGAAAATGGACAGGTGTTAGGGATAACACATTCATTGAATGCTTGAATGATGCATATTTAATACAAATGGAAAATCTCCAACTAGAAGAAGGGAGGGACAAAATCAAATATTCTTGACTTGGTGATAACAAATGATGAAGAAATTATATCTGAAATTAAACATTATCGTTCCATAGGCAAAAGTGACCATGAGGACTGATTTTCGAGCTGTATGTTCAAACACCCAAAACTCAAAATACCACAAATTTAATTTCAAAAGAGGAAATTATGCAAAGATGAAACAAGAACTGAGTCAGGAAGATTGGACAGTTTTAAATTCCATGGACGTTGATAAGACTTGGGACACAATAAAAAATAAAATCCACTTTCCATGGAACAAAATATACCAAAAATAAAAATAATGTAAAAATAAACCACTGTGGATTAACAAAAAAGTTTGGAGATTAATAAAAAAGAAGCATTATCTTTTTAAGAGGTTTTTAGAAACTAAAGTGGGAAAGACTATCTTCATTATATAGCGATAAGAAATAGTTGTACCAAAGAAATTAAATGTGCAATGAAAGAATATGAAAAAAACATAGCAAAAGACTGTCAGTTTAACCCTAAAAGATTTTGGAAATATGTGCAATCAAAGTGCAAAGTAAAAGTAGGTATTAGCCCATTGACTAAGGCTGATGGTGACACTGCATTACCCGACATTGATAAAGCAAATACCTTAAATAAATCTTTTGCTAGTGTATTTACAAAAGAGAACTTCGAAAATCTACCATCTATAAATATAGCAAATTGGTCAGATGGCAAAACAATAACAGATTTGGTAGTTACACCTGAGGCAGTTGAAAATAAGTTAAAGATGTTGAATGTAAATAAGGCTCAAGGACCTGATAATATTCATCCGAGGATTTTAAAAGAACTGAGTAAAGAACTATCTGTTCCACTCAGCATATTGTTTAATAAATCGCTGGAAAGGGAAATAGTACCTACAGAGTGGAAAAATGCATACGTCACAGCTTTGTTCAAAAAGGGTACAAAAAGTGATCCTGGTAATTATAGACCAGTTAGCCTAACTTCAGTACCATGCAAAGTATTGGAATCTATAATAAGGGATGTTATAGTTGATCACATGACTTTAAGTAAACTTTACACAGAATGTCAGCATGGTTTCTGACAACATAGATCGTGCATTACCCAGTTATTACAAGTAATGAATTATTTTACTAATCTATTGGATAAAGGAGAGAATATAGATATTATTTACTTGGATTTTAGAAAAGCGTTTGATTCTGTTCTGCATGAAAGATTGCTTATGAAACTGCAGTATTATGGAATTACGGGTAAGTTACTAGCTTGGATTAGAGACTTTTTAAAAGACAGAAAAACAGTTAGTTAGAGTTGGAAATGATTACTTTAAATATACAGATGTACTGAGCGGTATACCTCAAGGGAGTATACTTGGTCCTGTTCTTTTTACTATTTTCATAAATGATTTACCTCAGAAAATTAATAGTTTTTGTAAGATCTTTGCAGATGACACTAAAATATACAATACATCTTCTAATTATAGTATATTGCAGAAGGATTTAGATACATTGGTCCATTGGTCAGAAACTTGGAATCATTTCTTTAATGCTTCAAAATGTGAAGTCTTGTATTTAGGAAAAAGTAACCCATGTAACAAATATTCTATGATAAACGATGGTATTACCTATGAAATAATAGAATGTTTAGAAGAAAAAGATTTAGGAGTAATATTTGATAAAAGTCTCAAATTTGATAATCACATTCAAAATGTTGTTAATAAATCAAACAAGTTGCTTGAATCATAAAAAGAATATTCTCATACATAAACAGGGAGACATTTTTATATTTGTACAAAGGCTTAGTGAGGCCTCATTTGGAGTATGGTAACATTATTTGGTTTCCACATCTTAAAAGACAGTCAGCATTGATAGAGAAGACACAAAGAAGAGCTACTAAATTAATTCATGGTTTTCAAAATTATTCATATAGAGAAAGATTAGAATTACTCAATTTACCCAGTTTAAAAGCAAGAAGAATGAGGGGAGATCTGATCCAAAGTTTCAAGATTTTTAACAATATAGATGACGTAGATAGAACAGAATTTTTCAAACTGACAAATTATGACAAAACAAGAAATAATACTGATAAAATATTTATAGAATATTGCAAGACTAACATTAGAAAGTTTTATTTTACAAATAGAATTGCCCATGTATGGAATAAATTATCAAACAAAATTAAAAGAGCACAAAACACAAACTCGTTTAAAAACCAGCTTGACCATTGGAAACATTACATTGAACTTAAATATGAATATGATGAATGAATCATCAAAAAAACTGGGCGTAGCGACAGACCTTGACTACGAATGTAAGAAAATAAAAATAAAAATGATGGGACTTGAAATAGCCAAACGGCTAATGTGTTATGTCCCTATTACTAAACTAAACTTTTCCTAGTATTCTTCATTAATGTTCTTTTTATTCTTTCAGTGCAATCTGGTTTGTTTTCTTTGCTGTCCATGGAACTCTTCACGTTCTTCTCAGAAACCACATTTAAGTTGCCTTAATTTTCTTCTGATTCTGTTTCTTGCATCTGTACAACAGTAGTGGTTCTATACAATACTAAAGAATTCTCTTCCTGATGTTAACCGATAGGTATTCGTTGGTAAGAATGCTTTTTGTTTGTTTTTTTTTTTTTTTTTAATGCTGTTTTGGCTTGGCCAGTTCTGCTGGATATTTTTTACATGCATCTGCGTCTGGTGAGAAGACTGTTTGCAAATTTTAAAACTTATCAGGTTGTCTCGATGGTGTGCCACTTGCTGTTATTTTACATGAGGGTTTGACTGCCACCTATTTCTAATTTCGAGGGTTGACAGCCAGAACCCAGTATCTCACTTTTTTGTCAATTTTCACTTTTTTTATACTGAACTGTTGGTTTTGATGTGGTCTTTCACTTGGTGGACTTTGTTTTTGCCATGATATTGATTTTTGATCGATTATCAATAAAACCAAAACAAACTATCTCAAAATGTAGATATAGCCTCTCCCCGAAAACCCAGTTAAAAATCGTCTCCTGTAACTATCACAAAATCGAGATACTTGGTTCTGGTTGTCAACCCTCGATTTCACGTTGTTATTTTTCATTGACTATGTTTATGCTGCATTAATGCATTGGTAAGTATATCTAACTATGTTGATACTGCATAAATGTGTTGACATGGCAACCCTCCCCACCCCCACTGTTGTTTTTTTTTCTTTCATTTTGTGAAATGCAGTGAGTATTCTCTGACATGGACTACGCCGTGCATATGGAATTATTAGTTATTATCACTGTTATTAAGATATCTCACCTGTTCTTATTACTTTTCAGGGCCTCCTGATGTATCCGGTCTAAACTATTTTAGTTCAGTGTATTTTCTCATTAAGTACTTAGTAGATAAAATAGCATGTGTACATTTGTGATTTATAGGTCTATAGGCTGTATATGAGTATGCGCTTGTATACATGTAGGCCTACTTATGTGCATACAGGTATGTATATGTACATATGTATATATTTACACACACAGACATATACATATCTCTATATACATATATGTATATATATACATATCTATGGATATATGCATATAGGTATATATGTATATGTTCATATTCATTGTTAAATTTATATGGCTTTGTTATGAGAAGAACATACTAAAAGAACTTTTTAAAAAATCAACATGATAAAAATGCAGGCTACCCAAAACTCTTGTGTTCTTCTGTCAGTAGGCCCTGGTCCAATTGAACATCATTTTGTTGTTGTTGTGCACACACTAGAATATTACGGTATTACTGTGGATACCATGGAATAACATGCTCTAGATATTATGGTCTGTTTTAGATTGTTTTGAATAAACAAAATTCAGGCCCACCAAAATCCACCTCAATCAAACTTGAATGTAAAAATGTCATGACCTTATGGGAATTTAACCCCTGACCCCCATAAAGGTGTAGTGCCCCTTGACCTTTGTAGGCTTCTGCCCCTGTCCCCACTCACTCCCACTCCTGAAAGATTTCCTGATTTTGACAGTTTTCAGGCCTGTCTCATTTACTTACCTACAGAATCAAAAGCATGGCTATCCTGTGATCTTGTCATTAGAGCCTGTCAAATTCTGAAAATTTGAAGTATACTCCACACTCCTACTTTTATAGTTTGGAAATATTGGTATGCACTTTGTGCCATCCACATATTCAACCAGTATCTTCTTCAGAGACTGGTCTGGCCTCGACTTTTCTCCTCAGTTTGACAGAAAATTCAAACTGAATGTCAAATACTTCAGAAGGGGATAAAAAAACGAGTTGGACCTGTGTGCCTTCTGGCTGCGCACGCTAAAGATCCCACATCATCATCATCATCAGGTGCCCTGCCGCATGGCATTAGTGATCATGGACTTCCATCTGTCTCTATCTCTTGTTGCCTCAAGCATCTCTTCCACCCTCCTCGTCTTCAGCCACTCTGCAAGTCTGTCTAGTATTTTCTCCCTGGGTCTACCTGGTGCTCTCTTTCCCTCCAGCTTTCCCGTTGTGACCAGCTGCTCCAAATCCCTTTTCCTCATAAAATGGCCTAAAAATGTTGCCTGTCATTTCCTAATCTTCCTTATGATCGTTTGTTTTCTTTGCTGTCCATGGAACTCTCAACATTCTTCTTAGAAACCACATATCGGCTTCCTCAATCTTGTTCTGGCTTTGCTTGTGCCTCACAACCGGCAGTTGAAAATCATGAAGAGCAGGGCATTGCCTGGCTGCTTAAGCAAAAAAAAAAATAGGAGAGATAGGTTGATTTCCCAGATCCCACACCTTGAAGACCAATTATAGGTTGATTTCCCAGATCCCACACCTTGAAGACCAATTACCTTTCTAGCCTTTGTGAAGTCTTGGTTAAAAGAAAAGTGAATATGAATATGAATTGAAGCGAGGGAGAGGGGATGAGTGTAGGATGTGTGACCCGTGTGTAACCTACATAACACTGTCCCTTTCTTACGGTTTCCTGCAGCAGATGGGAGAATTTCGTTCAGATGGGGCCGGATTTGGAAAAGTTGGTGTTATTTGTCTGTTCATTCCAATCCTCCTGCCACAGTATTAGCACTGTCCTGTTTCATAGTTTCATAATGTGTGTGTGTGCGAGACGAAAGTGAGTGTCGTGTGTTTGTGCCTGTCAGGGGGTGGAAGTAGAGGATGTTATGGATAATAATAATAATGATAATATTGATAACTACAATATTTATACAGCGCAAAATCTTGATAAAATTAAATCTAAGCGCTGAACGGACACATATGCACGCACGCACACACATGCACACGCACGCACACACACACACACACACACATGCATGGCTATAAATGGAGAGAAAGAATAAAAGCAATGGAAAATTATAGAGAGCATATTATATACAATTATATATTACAAGGTGATTCCCCCTCCAAGTGGAGACAGGCTGCAGAGGGGGTTGAGTGAGGTCAAGATTTTATGCAGAAGAGAAAAGGTGAGTTTTGAGAGCGGACTTGAAGGAGACAAAAGTAGGTTGCTGACGGACTGAGAGAGGAAGTTTGTTCCAGGAGAGTGGACCAGAAACAGAGAAGGCTCAAGGACCATAGGTATTGAGCTTAGTGCGTGGAAAGCGAAAAGTCAGAGAATCGGAGGCAGAGCGGAGGGTACATGAGGGAACATAGATCTCAAGTAGGCTTGACAGGTAATCGGGGGCTGCGTTATTGAGGCTTTTGTAGCACATGGTGTCTAGTTTGTACTGTATGCGCTTTGATACAGGGAGCCAGTGAAGTTGTGCCAGGAGAGGAGATATGTGGTCAGCTTTTTTCTTTTCGAGTATAAGGCGTGCAGCATTGTTTTGAATGTGCTGTAGGATGTGAATGGTGGAGGCAGGAAGACCAGACAGGAGTAAATTGCAATAGTCAATGCGAGACATTATGAAGGAGAGAACAAGTTTTGCAGTTGTTTCGGATGAAAGAAAGAAACAGAGTGAGTACTTCAAAATCTAATGCACTCCAATGAAAACAATTTCAATGATTATCTCAACACATGTCAAAACACAATACAAAACCAGAACGTAAGCAATTCATTGTTAACAGATATCATCCATTTTCTTTATTCACTTTGTCCATATTCATTTTGTCCAAGTGGAAAAGCATGCAGCAATAAAGGCCAGAACCAACTCTGCAGAGCATTCCATTGAGTGTCCAGTATAAATATGCGGCCACCTGTGTGCATCAGACTTTGGCCTGAGATCCCACATGAGGGTACACAAGTAAAGTGCTAGGTTGGACTTTACTGACCACAATAGTCGACCAGATATAATTGTCCAAGATATAAATATTTCTTTTAATCAAAACTATTTTTCTGGTGAGACATGTTAGTTGTACTTCAATACTTTCAGTATTGTGGTAAACTATAATGGCAAATCTGGCAAAATTCTGCAGAAAATTTTGCCATTGATTAAACAGAAAAACAGTTTTAAAAAATTTTAAAAACTGCCTGCACACTTGTAAGCAATGATAATGATTACAGAAAAAAAAAAAAAGGATGGTTTCACAGAATAGCATGTCAATAAATTAGCAAGTACATTTTGTACTAAAAATGACCATAACTTTTTTAACCCTTTTACTCCTGCATCCTGTCCACCAGCATCCTGCATTGCCTATCATGCTAGCAGAGCGAAAACTTAACTCTTTGACTCACTCACCTTATCCACCGGTGCCCAGCAGGAAACTGGTGGATAGGGTGAGGGAGTCAATGGGTACAGTTTTTGCAGTTGGTAGAGAGGGTGCAGGAGTCGAAGAGTTAATGTCATCCTACATCTTTTGAAATAAACTGTAGATGACAAACGCTGCCTGATACCCTCAACAGAGCACGTCCTGTTTCAGCTGGAGGGTCTGTCCACCATGTTTGCTAGCACCTATCTTTTTCTTTCTTTTATTGTTGTTTAAAGCCCAGCCGACTGCGCAGAACCATATCAGGGCTATACCTGCTTCAAAACACAAAAACTTCAACAGGAAGAAAAAAGAAAAGAAAATTAAGTACACACATCAATGCATTCGCACACATAATCTAAGGACATGCCCCCGGCGTAGGACAATTCTGTCCGATTTATCGCACAGGGGAGATATAAAAAACACACCTGAATACAAATATCAGCATACAGAAGAACAACAAAACATATACAAAAACAGGCATAAATTACCTAAAATTCCTTCCACATATCTCACCTCCTTAGACCTAAAAATGCACTTAATACATCTAGCCTACCCAATTATCAATCCAAGAAAAAGTACGCAAGACTATATCGAAAAAATACAGGTCAATGGACCATTAAAGCAGAAAATAAGTAGAAATGACCGAAAGCAAGGCAACAAGGTAAAAACAAAGAGAGTGACAGAAAAGAGAAAATTTCTAGCACAGAATTTCCAGAAGGTGGGGATACTGTTTATACTGAAAGATCACACGGTACGACAACTGGAAAGGTCAATAACTAGTATAACCTGTGTGGTAGACAGTAACATCCAACAGGCACAAAGGCAGCTCTGCGATGCTTTGTGGAAAGCATTACACATAAAAAAGGTAGACAAGGTGCAGTGGCCATCTGCATCAGCCACATTAACCCTTTGACTCCCGCACCCTGTACACCAGCATCCTGCATTGCCAACCATGCTAGGAAATCAAAAACTTAACCCTTTTGACTCCCCCACCCTATCCACCATCTTTGTGCAGGAAGCTGGTGGATAGGGTAAAGGGAGTCAAAGGGTTAAGTTTTTGCAGTTGGTGGATACAGAGGGAGTCAAAGGGTTAAGATAAACCTGATTACATAACACAGGCAGGAAGGTAAAGTCAACATATAACTTCAGGTCGCCTACTCTAACCTCAAGCATACTATAAGTTCAGGTACTCTAACTCTCAAGCATAGTATAAGTTCAGGTACTCTAACTCTCAAGCATACTATAAGTTCAGGTACTCTAACTCTCAAGCATAGTATAAGTTCAGGTACTCTAACTCTCAAGCATAGTATAAGTTCAGGTACTCTAACTCTCAAGCATACTATAAGTTCAGGTACTCTAACTCTCAAGCATATTATAAGTTCAGGTACTCTAACTCTCAAGCATACTATAAGTTTCAGGTACTCTAACTCTCAAGCATAGTATAAGTTCAGGTACTCTAACGCTCAAGCATATTATAAGTTCAGGTAGCCTACTCTAACACTCAAGCATATTATAAGTTCAGGTACTCTAGTCTAACACTCAAGCATACTATAAGTTCAGATACTCTAACACTCAAGCATATTATAAGTTCAGATGCTCTAACACTCAAGCATACTATAAGTTCAGATACTCTAACACTCAAGCATATTATAAGTTTAGATACTCTAACACTCAAGCATATTATAAGTTCAGGTACTCTAACATTCAAGCATATTATAAGTTCAGGTACTCTAACACTCAAGCATATTATAAGTTCAGGTACTCTAACACTCAAGCATATTATAAGTTTAGATACTCTAACACTCAAGCACATTATAAGTTCAGGAACTCAACATTCAAGCATATTATAAGTTCAGGTACTCTAACACTCAAGCATATTATAAGTTCAGGAACTCCAACACTCAAGCATATTATAAGTTCAGATGGTCCCACACTCAAGCATATTATAAGTTCAGGTGCTCCAACACTCAAGCATATTATAAGTTTAGATAGTCCAACACTCAAGCATATTATAAGTTCAGGTACTCCAACACTCAAGCATATTATAAGTTTAGATAGTCCAACACTCAAACATATTATAAGTTCAGGTACTCCAACACTCAAGCATATTATAAGTTCAGGTACTCCAACACTCAAGCATATTATAAGTTTAGATAGTCCAACACTCAAGCATATTATAAGTTCAGGTACTCCAACACTCAAGCATATTATAAGTTCAGGTACTCCAACACTCAAGCATATTATAAGTTCAGATGGTCCACACTCAAGCATATTATAAGTTTAGACAGTCCAACACTCAAGCATATTATAAGTTTAGATAGTCCAACACTCAAGCATATTATAAGTTCAGATAGTCCAACACTCAAGCATATTATAAGTTCAGATAGTCCAACACTCAAGCATATTATAAGTTCAGACAGTCCAACACTCAAGCATATTATAAGTTCAGATAGTCCAACACTCAAGCACATTATAATGTTCAGATTAGTCCAACACTCAAGCATATTATAGTTCAGACAGTCCAACACTCAAGCATATTATAAGTTCAGATAGTCAAACACTCAAGCATATTACAACTCAAGTAATTATAAGTTCAGGTACTCTAGTCTAACACTGAAGTATATTATGAGTTCAGGTACTCCAAAACTACCTCTTCTGAAACCAGAAAAAAAAAAATAACAAAAATCAGAACGCATATCAAATACAACCAGACAAGACAGGCGCAAATTTTCGGCCACCTGGCCTTTGTCAAGTGTAGACGTAAGATCACAAATGAACAAACACCAAATGAAAAAGTTTCAGTCTTTCTCTTCTAATTCTTGTATTATGGTGTTTGTTCATTTGTAATCTTATGGGCCCTACAAACTAGCTCGCATCTGCTTCAGGTAAACTGACACAGGAAGGCGATACGTTGTCGAACCCGGAAAATAAGCTAAGTAGTGTTGGGAGAAATAAATCATATGGAGACAAATGTTCACATGTTTTGTTTTTCTTGTCAGCATACCTCTGGACTACTTCTATCTCTGTAGATCTGTGAAAGCATGCTAAAGGAATTAGCTGTCCCAATGTAAAATGCTCCCAGAGATCAACTTAAAGAAAACTGAAGTATATCAGGCACATGAACAGAAACACAAGAACCGACTTGATGACGTCAGTCCTGCAGGGAGAGTCGAGGCAAAGAGAAAACAAGGGGGCCAGCAAAATCCTTCATGGACAACATCGCTGACACCTGCAAACTGGGGCTCCATGACATCATACACAGGAGCAGAGACCGTGTCGCCTGGCGATCCTTCGTGACAAAGAATGGAGCTCCCACGTCATCCATGGCGATGGAGATAGATGAGATGAGATGAGATCTGTGAAATGGTTTCACAATGATAGGCTGCACCACAGTCGCTCTTGATAGCAGCAGGGTAGAACGGAGGGTGGGGTTACTTAAGCATAATGTCACCAGTTCTGTTTTCACTTTACAGCGAAAACATCATGAGAAACCTAGAGGAAGACCCTGCATTAAAGGTCGGAGAAAAAATGATAAACAACATTCGATACGCAGATGACACCGTGCTAATTGCAGAAAATGAAAGGGACCTACAAAACCTTGTGAATATACTAGAAATAGAAAGCAAAGGTAAGGGATTGGAACTAAACAGCAGGAAGACTGAAGACATGTTGATCAGTTAAAAAACATGAAATCCTCTCATACAAATAACAGCAAACGGCACAATCTTGACACAGGTTGATAAGTTTAAATAGCTGGGAACGATCATTTCACCAGAAGGCAAATGCACATCAGAAATAGCCAGCAGAATCAGCCAAGCCAAAACAGCATTCAAGAAGATGAAAAGCATTCTTACAACAAATGCCTATAAATTCACATCAGGTAGAGAGTTCTTGAATGTTATATTGAACCAATACTGTTATACGGTTGTGAGGTGTGGACAGTCAACACGCAAAACCAGAACAAGATTGAGGCAGCCGAGATGTGGTTTCCAAAAAGAATGTTGAGAGTTCCATGGACAGCAAAGAAAACAAATGAGACAGTCTTGATGGAGGCAGACACAAGAAGACCATTCATAAGGAAGATTAGGAAAAGACAGGCAACACTTATAGGCCATTTTATGAAGAAAGAGGAATTGGAGCACCTGGTCACAACAGGAAAGCTGGAGTGAAAGAAGGCACCAGGTAGACCCAGGGAGAAGACATTGGACAGACTTGCAGAGTGGTTGAAGACAAAGAGGGTGGAGGAGGTGCTTGAGGCAACAAGGGATAGAAACAGATGGAAGGCCATGATCGCCAACACCACGTGGCAAGGCACTTGATGATGATGATGATGATGATGATGATGATGATGATGATGACGATGATGACGAAATGTAACAACAGTTTGTTTCCCTCTGCCCTCAGTTTTGTAGGAAGACAGATCTCCCTACACAGGGTGTCCAGCATACTTTCCACAGATGACCAGAATCGTCAAAAGGCGTGACATACAGCTTTCTTACCCCAACTGAACACTTTTGCTTTATCTGCTTGTGTCAAGTCTTGCTGGAACTCAGGCAAGGGCATTCATCCCCAGCTCTTGACAGACAGCAGTGGTGTACCCTCACTAATGTGTGGCCCATTAGCTCAGTTGGTTAGAGCGCTGTGCTGATAATGCGGAGGTCGTGGGTTGACCCCCATGTGGGCCACATCATTTTTTAATGTGGGCTGGTTGGCAGAGCCATGGACTCAAGATCTGATATCTTAAGGTCAATCCCAGCCTGCCACATTAAAAACTGGCCTGTTTGCTGCCCATCTTAATGTTTCCATCATTCTGGTGGTGTCAGCTTAGTGTTTGATAGGTCCACTGGCCTGTTGGCTGCCCATCTTAATGTTTCCATCATTCTGGTGGTGTCAGCTCAGTGTTTGATAGGTCCACTGGCCTGTTGGCTGCCCATCTTAATGTTTCCATCATTCTGGTGATGTCAGCTCAGTGTTTGATAGGTCCACTGGCCTGTTGGCTGCCCATCTTAATGTTTCCATCATTCTGGTGATGTCAGCTCAGTGTTTGATAGGTCCACTGGCCTGTTGGCTGCCCATCTTAATGTTTCCATCATTCTGGTGGTGTCAGCTCAGTGTTTGATAGGTCCACTGGCCTGTTGGCTGCCCATCTTAATGTTTCCATCATTCTGGTGATGTCAGCTCAGTGTTTGATAGGTCCACTGGCCTGTTGGCTGCCCATCTTAATGTTTCCATCATTCTGGTGATGTCAGCTCAGTGTTTGATAGGTCCACTGGCCTGTTGGCTGCCCATCTTAATGTTTCCATCATTCTGGTGATGTCAGCTCAGTGTTTGATAGGTCCCTTCTCCCCTTTCCCCATTTCAAGACCTTGCCAGCACATAGGGTTTTGTGCATGCTCAGGAAATCTGTCAGGTAATTGCTGGCAGATTTGGGTGGAGCACATATGGAGTTGTCTGAGCACAGTGAATCCCTCTTGAAGTAACTCCAACAACCCACAAGAAGCACATCGATATCCCTGGAAGAGGCGCCGCAGGTCACCTGAAAGTGTTGCAAAACAACCATGTTCATCTCTGCTTGAGGAGCTGGCTTTCACTGCTGAGTCTGTTCCTGACTCTGTAAATCCAGACCAGGACTCCAGAGTTGATCCCACATCCACCTACAGCTACACAAGCAATGTCTTCCTCAAAACTCCATGGTCCACTGCCATCAGTCATTTTTAAACACACACTACTGAAGATCATGTTCATTGCGTGCAGACTCGCCACCGGAGGACTGCTATGTAGGAAGAGAACTGACGACGGATCGCAGTGACTTGCGAATTACTGAAGTGTGGGCGTTGACGATGATTTGCAGAGACGGGGATTGGGAAGAATTCATCTGCAAAATGAAAAGCAATTTTAAGCTTTAAATGGTTTGCTGGCTTTGTAAGTTAAAGAAGAATTCACATTTTGATTAACCCTCTGCCTACCACGCAGCTCTGTACGGCAAGACTATGAAAATACCATGGCAAGGGAAGCAACTCCGCAACATGCACACACTCACCTCAAAGAAACATCCATAAAAAATTACTATTGCACTCACCATGTGCAAAAAAATGATGAAAAAATTCCAAAGACATCACTCCACCCATATCAGTCAACCCAGACGCTAGATATGTGACAAGGCACGGTTCAATTCAATTCATATTGCTTATAGCCCAGCTGACCACTAGAGCCATATCAGGGCAAACACCACGTCAAAAGGAAAAGAACAACCCGTTAAAAGGCAACGGTTAAAAACTATGTTTACCGTCAACCTTGCAAATCTAAAATGCCATTAACCCTCTGCCTACCACGCAACTCGGCAAGACTATGAAAATACCATGGCAAGGGAAGCAACTCCAACATGCACACATTCACCTCAAAGAAACATCCATAAAAAATTACTATTGCACTCACCATGCGCAGAAAAATGATGAAAAAAATTCCAAAGACATCACTCCACCCATATCAGTCATCCCAGACACTAGATATGTGACAAGGCACGGACTGGAAATGCTGCGGTATCACCCTTTGTCTTCCCTATCTATTTGTCACGGCCGTTTGTCATCTTATGACATCAACAGGTGTTTTGGATCACAAAATTGGGGTCATCAAAACTTGAGACACTCGTACATGAAATACAGTGAATCATCAAGGCCTTACCGACACAGGTCATCGCGGCCTTACCCTGAGCCTCATTCTGATAGATCAGACAGGTTCTTTCCCAGGTTTAACAGCGTTTCCTACCTGTTTTGGGTAGATCTTCAGATGAGAGTCTGAATGTCATAGCATGGAACATTCCCAAATTGACACTTCTTGATATATCTGAAAACCCTCAGATAACTAATATTTCTGCTCTTCAGGACTATCAAAGTCGGCTGGAAACACTGATAATGCCTGACATGCCCAAACTGACAAAAGTCACCACAGTGAGGACACTGCGTTGGCTAAAGCGCTTGGAGAATCTGGATGTGTCTCTGTATTTTAAACAGTAAAGGAAAGAATACCTATGCCAGTTTTTTTATTCAGAATTTTGTTCTGGTTTAGAGTACATGGTCTCTCTCAAACTGTGTAATCAGACAGGAAGGCAAAAGCTGTATGCCAAACAAGCCTGAAGCTGTACAAATCCCCCTCTCCCTCTCACTTGCCAACATACACAGTTTACATACAGGCTTACAGTATATGTCTAGACTATTTCGGATACTTTTCCATCGTTCGGCATTCGCTGCATTGGTGCATATGGAATTCATTCTGTGTTGAGAAAAAGGGGACTGGATGGCTGGCTCCTTCAACAACAGCCATGGACTCAAAATCTCATGTCTTGAGTTCAATCCCAGTCCACAACATAAAAACTGGCCTGTTCACCAGTCATCTTAATGCTACAATCATTCTGGTGATGCCAGCTTAGTATTTTATACGTCCCTTTTCTCATCCCACCCCTTCCCACTTTAAGACCTTGCCAGCGCATAGAGTTTTGGGCAGGCTCAAAGGGTTTATTGTTATTTCTGTTTAAAGCCCAGCCGACTGTGAACAGCCATATCAGGGCTATAACCTTACATAATACTTCAACAGGAAAAAAAAAAGGAAAAGAAAATTAAGTACATATATCAATGCATTCATGCACATAATCCAAGGACAGGGCTTCCACTGAGGAAAAGCAAAAATCTTTGAAAATCAGTGTGGGGGAGGGGGGTAAGTCCCACCCACCCATCCCCCGGAAAATTTTGAAAATTTACGTTCAAAATGGCGCAATCTGACACATACCTGAGCTTAATTTATCATTTTTTTATTCGCGGATTTTCACTCTTGGTTTTCGCGGAAATCCGCGAACTTGCGGAAAAGTGGGAGATGCCCTGGCATTGACCACTCCGTCCAATGTATTGCACAGTGGATTTAAAAAACATATGGGTACAAATTTAAACATAATCAAAGACACCAAAACACACAAAATTGTTTCGGCATATCTCATTTACCCAGAGTCAAAAATGCACTTAATACTTGTACCCAATTATCAATCCTAAGAGAAAGTATATAAGACTTTATCGTATAAATACAGGTGAATGGACCAGCAAAGGCAGAAAATGACAGGAAGAAATGACAAGAAAGCAAAGAAGGTTGAAAGACACAAGGAGTGTGACAGAAGGTGGGGATACTATTTATACTGAAAGAGCCCCTGGCATCCCACGGGATGAACTTTGAAAAGTAGATTAAAAATAAAGAACACACACACACACACACACACACACACACACGCACACACATACACACACAATCATCAACTCAAACTGATCTAAATCATTTTTTTTCTCTAAAGGTAGATTAACCCTTTGACTCCCGCACCCCATCCACCAACTGCAAAAACAGGAAGCTGGTGGACAGGGTGAGGGGGTCAAAGGGTTAAAGTTTTGCTTTGCTGGCATGGTTGATAATGCAGGATACTGGTGGACAGAGTGCTGGAGTCAAAGGGTTAAAACAAAGAAAGCTGTATGGTCACCTGATTCTTGTAGAATTTGACAAAGTTCAGAACCAAGCGGCCATATTTGGCATTCTTGGCCAGTGGCACAGCCCCTGTCTCCAGCAGACACAACACCAAGTCCAGAAGATCCGAACTCAGGTCCGGGTGTTCTCCAGTGACACTCTGGACCACGTTCAGCAGGTTCTCATCTAACTGTACCTCTGATCTGCACAGTTGTCTGCAAGAACAATGCAAAACACATACATTTTCTATGCGTTCATTCATATTATAATAAAGCAACATGGTACAAATTTCCTCTTGATTCAGTATTATGTCAACACCCACCTCATGTGATACGGAAGACAGGGATAGCCATCCCAGGGACGAAACGGAAATGGCAGCTTCATCTAATCTTGCGGTGACATCACCCAAACAACGATTACGTAAAGATGAGCAGTAAGAAGCAAAATTTAAGTCTTTCATGACGGCCAATGCGCAAGTTCCCAGCTGCCCAGCCATCGGTGTTTGTTTTTTCCCCCTGCTGATCACCATTTTTACAGCTTTTTTGTTTGTTTGTTCTATTTTGAACTACTGAAGAATGATAAATGGTGAAGCATTTGATATTACCAGAAAGCTCAAAATGTGACCTTTGTGGGCATACTGTTTTCAAGTAAGAATTTCCAAAACTTATACGCACTGTTACAAGAAGAACAATGTACGTCACAGAGCATAAGCCAGACAAAGGCCTACATTCGCATCTCAGCAATAACTGTACTGAAGTATAGAAGAACCTTCGAAACCTTTCTCTCTCCTCTTTCTCTCTCTCTCCCTCACACACACACACACACACACACACACACACACAGAAAGAGAGCGAGCGAGCAGTCAACATTAATACCTCGTGAAGAGGCACATTCCCATGCCTAGTACCTAGCAGACAGTTTATCAAGGAAGACAGTGCAGAACCTAACACACGGCATTGGAATTTCCTGGTCAGGGGGTCACTTTGTGTCGTTATCAGTCAGAGCATCAAGCACAAAGCTACACCAACTAAAAAGACCCTGTTCCTTAGCTAAAACCTTCTGCTAAACAGTTCCGATGGTTGTTCCCAATGTTCTTTACAATGAAAGCTGCCAGAATTTTTCAAAACTTGACTGGCACTATGAGGCCAGTGCATCTGAGAGAACAGATGCCTTACTGGCAGGGGTACTGTGCGTCAGAAGGGAACTTTTTCGGTACCGGTGGCTGGTGTGTCATGAAAAGGTTAGATTAATGTAGTATAACCTCAGCTTTTGTTGTAGCTGTTCTCTGTCAGAAAGGTTTTGTTTTACTGGTTTTGGTTTACACTGTTCTCTGGAGTTAGGTTTCCCTTGGTTTTTCAGCCTTTTGTTTTCAGTTGATTTATGTTCATAGCAAGATTTCTTCTTCATTTTTTCTTCCCCCTTAGCGAAGAAGGTTCTTTTCTATCAAATCAGTCAAGTTCATATTGCTTATAGCCCAGCCAGCTACTAGAGCCATATCAGGGCTAATAGTGTTATTTTTATTGTTGTTTAAAGCCCAGTTGACTGCACAGAGCCATATCAGGGCTATAACTGCCTCAAAACATACAAAACTTCAACAGGAAAAAAGAAAAGAAAAGAAAATTAAGTACACATTTCAATGCATTCGTGCACATGATCTAAGGACATGCCCCTGGCGCTGACCACTCCATCCAATTTATCACACAGGGGATTTAAAAACACGCCTGAATACAAGCATACCTTAGCAAAACATTTACAAAAACAGGCATAAATTACCTAAAATTGCTTCCACATATCTCACCTCCCTAAAGCCAAAAAGGCACTTAATACATGTACCCAATCATTAATAACACATGTACCCAATTATCAATCCTAAAAAATGGTAAACAAGACTTTATTGAAGACATACAGGTGAATGAACCTTTAAGGCGGAAAATGATAGGAAGAAATGACAGAAAGCAAAGGAACAAAGCAGAGACAAACAGAGTGACAGAAAAGAGGAAATTTCTAGCACAGAATTTCCAGAATGAGGGGATACTATTTATACTGAAAGAGCCCCCGGCATCCCCACGGGGGGATATCAGGGCAAATACCACGTCAAAAACAACAACCTGGTTAAGATAAAAGACAACAGTTCAAGATTCATATTGCTTATAACCCAGCCGACTACTAGAGCCATATCAGGACTGACACCACGTCAAAAATGACAACCTGGTTAAGATAAAAGACAACAGTTAAAAAACCATGCTCACCGTTAACCTTGTAAATCTAAAATGCAAATAAAGAAAAACAACTGTAACTTCATATCATGTGAAATCTATTGATCTCTTGTAAAAAAAAAAAGGAAAATAACATCAAAAGAGATGTTTCAGAAGTTCTTCAAGCAGTCCGCCGTGTAGTGCGTATGTCTCACATCACACAAGTCCCAGCAATCAAGGAGGAGGTGTCTGATCAGTTGTACAATGACAAACAAATGCAAAAAAATCCCAAAAACATCCACATCCAAATAACCGAGTACCTGCCATACACTACCAGAACAGAATACAAATGCACCACATGTAACAGAAATTAGTAGAAGGGTTTTTCTTCTAATGTGCGTGTGTTTCATGTGAACTCCTGAATACATTTTAGCTAGGAAACAACAACCAGACACTCACTGTGACTCAGTCATGGTGGTGTATTGGTTAACACACCGGACTACTGACTGGAAGGTTGTGGGTTCGAATCCCCATCAGTCCCTTCAAAACTATGTCATTGTGGGATTTTTCGGCTCTAACTGGCTCCTACCCAGAGTTGGGCGTGCTACGGGCTCATTGGGAAGACTGGGACCACACAGTCGAGTCTCATCCACTTCACAGATACGTCACTGAGGGTGTCGCTCAAATCTTCTGACCAGCACTGCAGGTGTCTGTATCTCTCGGGCCTGGTTGACACCAGGACATATTATGATAGTAAGCATACAGTACAGCTCTGTCGCACAGTCTCAGTCCTAGATGAAACTTCACAACATCATGATTATCATCCTCATCGACATCATTATCATCGCATTGTATTAAAAAAAAAATAATGATAAAATTTTTTTTTAAATTGTGCCAGCTCCCGTGGCCATTACTGATGGTGTAGAAAATCGGACGAAAAAAAAAAAAGGTGAGCACAAAGGCAGCCTCCCTAGGTGCAATGATCCTTTAAAAAAATGTTAAAAAAAACCCAACTAGACACTCACCCTAATGCGCACACACACTATCACGCACACATGCACGGATGCATGCTCTTACACACACACACACACACACACACAAACACACAGGCACATACACACGCACACAATCACACAACCAGTCTGGTGATATAAGCTGAGCGTTTTATAGGTTTGCCCCCCCCCCCCCCCCCCAAACCCTCATTTCAAGGCCTTGCTAGCGTATTAGGTTTTGTGTGGACTCAAGAAGTCTGCCATATAACTGCTGGCAGATTTAGGCAGAGCATGTATGGAACTGTTCAATCGTGACGACTCCCTCTTGAACGAACTCCCAAACTCTCCAGCCTGCATTTCACTCCCCAACCCTCTAAAAAAGAAAAAACAAACAAAAAACAAAACAAAATTCCATCGTGACAACACCAAAATGAATCCAGTCCAGTTTGATTGTACGACACAGACACAGAGAACTGACCTGAGAAAGAAAGCCAGTGTGTCAGACGACCAGCTTTTACACAGAGAGGCCACAACCTCGGACTGCACGCTGCCTGAAACATCAAAGCCATGCAGAATTACAAGACGCGACCATTAAATTTGTTTCTTTGCGCCATACTTTAAAAAGAACACACACACATGCACCCATGCACGCGCACACACACATACATACACACACCCACACACGGAGATGATGCAGAAAGAGAAAGTGGGACTAGACTGTGCCCCTCCCCTTCGTTCATATACCCCACCCCCGGCACATCTCGCACACACACACACACACAGGGAGATGAAGCAGAAAGAGAAACCGGGACTACAGTGTGCCCCTCTCCTTTGATCATATACCCCACCCCCGATACATCACACACACACACACACAAACACACAAACAAACACACACACACACATACACACACACACACAAGAGCGAAACATGTACCAAAACTCAAAGCACCAGCGACTGTAAGAGGCTGACAAGCTTCACCAGAATCATCATCCAGAAATTCAGAACAAAATATGGGTCAGCGGTTATCCACTTCACGAAGTTCAACTTTGTCACGACAAACACCTTCACAGTTAACTCGTTGGTGATGCTCCACAGCTCAGACTGCGGAACTTAGTCTCTTGACTGTGACGTGTCGCAGCCGAAGCTGCAGAGGATGTTATCATTTTTTTACGAGACAATTTGCATACCGGTACTATATTAAGGGAGAATATGCTGAAAGCACAGTTTAACCACTTTTCTACAATTTAACCACTTTTTTAAGTACATTTCTTTCCCTTTGACCATAGCAGACTGTTGGAACTCTATTTCTGGCTTGTTACAAAGGTATTTCGAAGAGTCAAAAGACTACGCCTATATTTAATAATTTTTGGGACAAAATATTCATAAAAGCAGAATTCATAGTGACTTCCAGTGAAGAATGTATATCCTGTGACATGTTAAGTGCAGTTTTGTGACATGGATATTTAATGGATTACAAGCAGCAGTTTGATAAGTCATGTGTGTGTACATCCGGAACTTCTTCTTTTTTTGCTATTTGTATGCCTTTTTCAATGGTAAACCAGAAAAAATGAAAGCATGCATAATCAAGCGGTCTGCACAGTTACAAAGCAGACATAATGACCTTTTTAAACATATATAATGTGATAGGTTTATTGTCGTTGGTTATTCTCCATAATTTTTTAACAAGTACCAAAAACTGTGAATCTCGAGAGTTTCAGCAGCCATCTTAGGGCGTGTCTCCAAAGAGTTAAATATGTGTAACTACAATGGCTTAGTCGTGTTTCTCTTATGGTTCACTTATCAGTTTTGACTAAATGTTATCATTTGACAGCACCCTACTTCACATGACTTGTAACAATTCTACTTGTTAATGTCATATTTTATTCCGACATTTTCAAACTTAACGTATGTGTGTGACACGTCGCATGTGCTGTCAAATAATACTGCTATTATAATTTGTTATTGTTGCTTAAACTAAAGCCCACTGACTGCGTAGAGCCATACACAATACTTCAACAGGAAAAAAAAAGAAAAGAAAATTAAGTACACATATCAATGCAATCACGCACATAATCTAAGGACATGCCCCTGGCGTTGACCACTCCATCCAATTTATCACACAGGGGATTTAAAAAAAACACCTGAATGCAAATTTAAACATAACTAAGGTCATGAAAACATATATAAAAACGGGCCTAAATTACCTAAAATTGCTTCTGCATATCTCATATCCCTAGAGCCAAAGATGCACTTAATACATGTACCCAATTATCAATCCTAAGAGAAAGTACATAAGACTTTATCGAACACATACAGGTGAATGGACCAGCAAGGCAGAAAATGACAGGAAGAAATGACAGAAAACGCAGGAGGAAGAAAGAAACAAAGAGAGAGACAGAAAAGAGGAAATTTCTAGCACAGAATTTCCAGAAGATGGGGATACTATTTATATTGAAAGAGCCCCCGGCATCTCTATGGGGGACTGTCAGATAACAAACAACAACAACAACAACAACAACAACAACAATTTCATCTTCATGGCAAAAACAGTCCAAATCAAAAGCACACTTTTCACACTTCATACAGTAACCCATGAACGTCACTCAGTGCGGTGAACAGACAACAACAAAGACCCTGCACTTACTACACGGAGACCCTGTCAGACGGTCACACAGGACACCGGCCAGTGGCTGGGGAAAGCTGGCCGCCAAGTCACTCAAGCAGGACGCCATCTGACGGGACGGCGTCTCCTCAACCTCACAGTACTGAAAAGCGAACAAAAGGCTGGTAACGGTTGTCCCACAATCCTTAACTCTCTCGCTACGAGCGTCGGGATTTCCTGATCATGCGTCAACAACGAGCCTCGGAGAAATCCGCCTTGGGTTTTGAAAATTCCCGGGGTTTTCAATATTTCCGTTAACGATACAAATGGGCAGAAATAGATTCTTCAGTCATTCTTAGCCTCGTTTCAGGCCATTAGGTCACTGTACTCTGCAGTTGGTGTGTAGACAGTGCAAAGTTCACGACCCACTAGCTCTGCAGCGAAGCAGACAATGGAAAAGCAAATGACTGAATCAGCGAATAATACTCAACATCTCAGTGCTCTTCAAGACGATCTCTTCCTTCAGTGCACTTGGAGAGAGTGCAAGTTGGATGTTATGAAATTTCGTTCAAAATGTGACTGTAGGAACTGATGTATTGACCTGACTGTGTATTTTGTAAGACATTTTTCACCTGAAAATTTCTCTAATTTTACTTGTACCATTACTCAGCAACCATGAGGGTTAGACAGTTGAAATTTCAGCATGTTACAAGTACACAAATCTTTTAATATATAACCTTCCAAATTTCAAAGCTCTCTGTTTTCTTTTGGTTGTATGAGAATTTTTCTCATGACCTATACAAATGGTGAACGGCAAGGGGCATAATTGTACGTAGCAAGTGAGGTAAGGGAGTGAAGTGGAAACACCATATAGAAAAACGGTTGTACTTGCCTATGACGAGTTACTTCCCTTCCAGTATCTGCCTTTCTTTTGACAGAAAATTATCACAAAATACGATGCCGTTTGTTGCGTGTATCACATCTTATGATGCGATCTCATGCCACTGTGTTTAAGTAATTCTGGCAGCAGCAGCTGTGGCACGTCGGAAGGCTTTCACTCCATTGAAAATGATCACACTGGGACTTGTTTCTTTTTCTTGTTCCAGCTGGAATTTTTAGGTGCCAACCAGGTACCAAGACTGTTAACTGAAGCAGCCCAACAAGATTTCAGGTAGCCCCATCACTGCTTTACCTTCATCAACCCTGAAAATGGATCTGGCACCCAATGAAATGAAGACTGCATGTTTTCTTAACCTTTGACTCCCACACCCTGTCCACCAGCATGCTGCCTTGTCAGCCATGCTAGCAAAGCAAAAATCTTAACCTTTTGACTCGGAAGCTGGTGGACAGTGTGAGGGAGTCAAAGAGTGAAGTCTTTGCAGCTGGTAACTGTTATTGTTATTGGTTTTTAAAGCCCAGCTGACTGTGCAGAACCATATCAGGGCTATAACCGCTTCAAAACATATCAAACTTCAACAGGAAAAAAAAAAAAGAAAAGAAAAAAAAATCAAGCACACATATCAATGCATTTGCGCACATAATCTAAGGACATGCCCCCGGCACTGACCACTCTGTCCAATTTATCGCACAAGGGAAATTAAAAAACACATCTGAATACAAAATATAAGCATACATAAGGACACCAGAACATATATAAAAACCGGCATAAATTACAAAAAATTGCTTCCACATATCTCATCTCCCTAAAGCCAAAAACGCACTTAATACATGTACCTAATTATCAATCCTAAGAAAAAGTACATAAGACTTTATCGAACACATACAGGTCAATGGACCATTAAGGCAGAAAATGATAGGTAGAAATCACAGAAAGCAAAGCAACAAGGCAGAAACAAAGAGAGTGACAGAAAAGAGGAAATTTCTAGCACAGAATTTCCAGAAGTGGGGATACTATTTATACTGAAAGAGCCCCCGGCATCCCCACAGTGGAATTGCAGTTGGTGGATAGGGTGCAGGAGTCAGAGGATTAGGGCAGAATCAGACCTGTCCCGTCACACCAGAAGGCCAAAGCTCTACCTCCCTGCTGCCAGCCACACCTCGGTATGGAAAACCAAACTGATTTATGAAAATTTTTAATTCTCCTTCACTCTTCTGTCATAATCATCGCTTTTTTTGTTGTTGTTTCTCTTTTAAGATTATCACATTCCTGCAGATTTCCTCTGTACTCACCATTTTGTTTCTTGTTTTATTGTTGTTGTTTTTGGTCCCATTTTCAAACCACCTTAACCTCCTGAGTGCCATGGACATTATATATATATATATAGCGAGAGAGAGAGGTAGACAGATAGACAGACAGATAGATAGATAGATTGACAGATAGATAGATATAGATAGATAGATTGACAGATAGATAGACAGACAGACAGATAGATAGATTAGATAGACAGATAGATAGATAGATAGATAGATAGATAGATAGATAGATAGATAGATAGATAGATAGATAGATAGATAGATAGATAGATAGATAGACAGATAGATTGATGTCACCATAATGTGTCACCTATTTGCCATAACATAACATAGGCGTCCTTCAGTCTCTGAAGACTATGGAGTTGCGCTCTTGGTGTTTATTCTGATACAGCGTCGGGTGTGGCTGGCCAGTCCGACGCTGGAATGACAGTCCCTGTGGCAGAGGGCACAGATGAAGTCTGACGCTGGTCTGTCTGCCTGGGCTGCAGCCTTTCTTCTCATTCTCTTTTCCTTGTGCTGCTGAGCGAGTGTCTCTTCGAACTTGGAGAGACCTTTCTGCACAGTCTGTCTCCAGGCTGACCGTTCGAGGGCTGTTGCTTCCCAGTTGTTCTTGTCGATGTTCAAGGCTTTTAGGTCCCTCTGGGACGTTTTCCCTGCACCAGTTCTCCGTAGAGGAGGTCTTTAGGGATCCGTCCGTCGCCCATGCGCACGGCATGGCCGAGCCAGCACATACGTCTCTGTTTCAGCAGCTTGTACATGCTAGTGCATCCAGCTCTTTCCAAGACAGTGTTGTTTGGGACCTTGTCCTGCCAGGTGATGTTCAGAATGCGTCGGAGGCTACGCATGTGAAAAACATTGAGATTTTGCTCTAGTCGGGCACACAAAGTCCAGGACTCGCTGCCATACAGGAGGGTGCTCACGACGCAGGCTCTGTAGATCTGGATCTTTGTGTGCTCAGTCAGCTTGCTGTTGTTCCATGCTTTCTTTGTCAGTCTGGTCATGGTGGTAGCTGCCTTGCCGATGCGCCTGTTGAGCTCTGCGTCAAGTGAGAGGGTGTCTGAGATAATTGAGCCCAGATAAACGGTCATGGACGACATCCAGTTCATGATTATTGATGCTGATGGCTGGGGGAGAGTCAACATCCTGTCCCATGACCTGTGTTTTCTTCAAGCTAATGGTAAGCCCGAAGTCTTGGCAGGCATCGCTGAAGCGAGTCATGAGCTGCTGTAGGTCCTCGGCTGAGTGGGCGGTTATGCTGCGTCATCTGCAAAGATGAAGATACGCAGGCACCTCAGCTGGACTTTAGTCTTGGCTGTTAGTCTGGAGAGGTTGAAGAGCTTACCGTCTGTCCTGGTTCGTAGGTAGATACCTTCAGCTGCTGGACCGAATGTGTGTTTCAGCATCACAGCAAAGAAGATTCCAAACAGGGTGGGAGCCAGGATGCAACCCTGTTTCACTCCGCTCCGTATGTTGAAGGTAGCTGATGTTGAGCAGTAGTGAATTATGCATGCGGTCAGCAGCCAGTCACACTTTGCTATGGTCACTGTACTGCAGCTTTTACAACTACCCCTCCAGATTCTGACTTTGTTTGGGCCAAGTGCTGTGAAAAAGGCAACGTGATGCCGAAGATTTTAGCCGTTTCATCAAAGCAGAAGTTGAGACAAGCTTTACAGGAACAACTGTTTACTGTGCAGTCATAATCAGCACGATCATAAGTCTTCTTTTTACTGTCTAGTCAAAATCAATACAATGAATCTTTTATTGTTAAGCAATAATCAACATAATTATACCCCTCCTTAACTATCTAGTCATAATCAACACAATCATATATCTATACTGTTTAGTCATAATCAGTACACCCTGGAAAGAGGTTTGTGACTGGCTAAATGGTAGGGTATGCAGACAACAGCAACATTTATGTGTCTCTCACCTGTCAGCGTCACCAGGTTCAGTGTTGGCTGCTACACTCTTTGACAACACTACCTCCCTCCAGGCCGCTCTGTCTTGACTTTTGTGGACAATTTCTTGAATACTTAGGCCACTGATGTTGGTTATGTATGTCTATTTATATATGTACCTGAGAAAATATTGCTTGAATGCTACATAAACAAACAAGAAATAACTGCTCACTCACAATGGGAGTAAGGATGCTGTCAACAAGAGCGATGCTTGCTGTATGACCCAGGCTGTCCGACAGCGCGACCACACCCTGAATGAGGCCACACATCCCGTCCTCTTCTATGTTATCCCAGTTCACTGATGCAAAAACCTTGTTTATCTGAAACCCAACGAAGTAACATTCACAGAAACTTGTAAATTTCATTCAAAATGATGATGATCGCATCTTGTATCTGCTTACTGTGAGGTCTTTTCTGTATAGTACTTTGGCTCATTTTCTTGTGCTTTCGTTCTCACTGAAAATTGTGATCATGATTAGTTGCTCTAAAACTGTATATGAACCCTCTGACTCCCGTACACTGTCTACCAACATCCTGCATTGCCAGCCATACTAGCAAAGCAAAACTTTAACCCTTTGAAGGGACCGATGCAGATTCAAACCCACAATCTTCCAGTCGGTAGTCCGTTGCGCTAACCACTATACCAAGGCGACGGCAACTGGTTACATTAGTTTAGAATGTTCTCTGTTCTTCTGTCTAATGATACAGAGTGAAATAATATATGCTGTTTATATGTTAAGGTTAGCCCTGGACATTCATTTTGGGTGTGCGTTCTGTGAGATTGTTGAAAACTGTTGTGGTTTGTTTGTACTTTGTAGTTTGTTCAAGAGTGATTCACTGCACTCGGAAAACTCCATATGCGCTCCACCCAAATCTGCCAGCAAATTATCTGACAGACTTCCGATGCCTGCCTAAAACCCTATGCACTGGCAAGGTCTTGAAATGGGAAAAGGTGGAGGAGGGACCTATGAAACATTAAGCTGACACCACCAGAATGATGGAAACATTAAGATGGGCAGCAAACAGGCCAGTTTTTAAAGTTGCGGGCTGGGATTGAACTCAAGATATTAGATCCTTCTGCCAACTAGCCCACGTTAAAAGTGTTGTGGGCTCATATACACAGAGCAGTTTGGGGCCTAGGTAGAGAGAGGGCAAGGCAGGCATCAAAGAAGAGATCAGTGTGCTTATCCTAACTTGTGAATGAAATTACTGACTACTGTATATATTGTGACCTCCCACCACGAAATCAGTCTTAACTAGCATTTTGGGCATTTTGAGATATACGTATCACTGGAAAGTGTACATTCTGCTGATTATTTTGGTACTTGAATAAAGCTTGTACTCAAAAAAATGTAGAAGTTATGTATGTTTAAAGTCATTAAGTTGTATGACGGCCATTTTGTGTGTTCTCCTACACATTTTCCTTAAATTTCTTTATTTGGTGGCTTTGACCAGTTTGTTTCTAATTTTCGCTGTCAAGTGTCATCATCTGAAAGGTGCACCAAAGAGCTTTCCATCAGTATATTACATGTGCGGGTACTGTACAGGTTACGGTTCATAATAAGAGAGAAAAATAGGTACTTTTGGTAGGAAACTGAGTTCTTTCTGCTGCGATCAGTGCATTAAAATACCGATTTAAATTGATTAATAACATTTTTTCAAGAAAAAAATTTCTGTGGGGGATAGATTATAGTCTACAGAAATCAATTTTGAGAAAAAGTCAAAACACCCCAGATTGACCCTCAGTCACCTTTTCAGCTCCTAGTGCTGTTCGACTGACTGCAAGTTAACTGATTTCGTGGTGGGAGGTCGCTTTATTATATACATATGTTTGAAAATATTTTGACGCCTGTATCAGTGAATTTCTTGTTCGTTTGCTGGTGAACATATCTGATCTTCAGTATGTTGTGTCATCATGTCCTGGTTTGCATGTAAGCTGAAGGCCTGTCTTATTCTCACAACTGTATGCACATTCTTATATTACCACACTGTACCTGGGACGGAAGAAGGGAGAGCAGAAAGTCAAGGTCCATGGATGTTGAGTCACCTTCTCCTGATGTCAGCACCTCCTTTAACTTCTGTACTTGGGTCTGATAAACAGTCAAAAACACTCTGCATTATGAAATGTTTTGAAAGACAGGAAGCAAGGGTACTGGGATGCATGTGTGTGTGTGCATGTACATATATGCGTGTGTGCATGCTCGCATGTGCAAGCGGGCCCCAGTAGCTCAGTTGGTTTGAGCATCAGATTCGCATGCTAATAGTTGTAGGTTCGAATCCTGGGGCTTCTCACTGTCCCATCTTAACATAGTCTATATGTACACACACACACACACACACACACACACACACACACACACACACACACACACACACACACAAACACACGCACGCACACACAAAAAGAGCAAGCAACAGAAAAATCAACCCACCATCAACACGGACCCAGCTTCACTGTTGTTTCTATCAATATCCTCCACAGCACCTAGACTTTCACTCTCAGCTTGCAGACTTGTTTCTGCCACTCTCACTGCGCTGTCGCCTGCCTCCAGTGGCTTCTCACACTCAAGCCTTCTTCATCCCCTCCCTTGCGCATTACCCCAGTGTTCACCGTATCTGCAGCACCCATTCTGTCTGCATCGCATTCTTCATCATCGCTACTGTCAAGAACGATCACAAAACTGTCATCATTTTTTACCTCATCTGTCACCAACTGTTTCGTTTTCTCCGCCGCTACTTTCTTCGTGTTCTCTGTCCCGCTGTTGTTTGTGACTTGGCTGAATCCTGGTGCAAGGTTTGTGAATGACTGTGGTAATGCTGTCATTTTGCTACCAGCACCATCATCAAGTTCTTCACTCTGCCCTGAGGAATTAATGATTTTGCTTTTGTTACGATCACCCCTCAAGTTACTATCAGCAGTTGAAGTTTGCACAGACTCATAAAAACACATCCCTTTCTTTTCAATGTTTTTTGTAGCATGGTCATCACGACAAAGTCCACTTCGCTTAGACAGAATGGATGATAGCTCTTGAAGGAGACAGCGCACAGAAGGGGGCTGAGTTTCCATATGTGCTGTGCTGAAGAACCTGTCAAGGCTGTCGGCGGAGACAGCATCGTGAAATTGTATAAGGAAGATCAGGAAGTTCTTAATGAAGAGATCTGGGAAGCACCACAGTAGACCCTGGCTGCACACACCACCATAGTAAACAAACATGAGATGAAATATAAACACACATAGAAATATATATGCATGATATCACACACACATACGCACACATGCATGCACACACACACACACACACGAGCATAAGAACTTAAAAGCACATACATGCAGATACACATGTACTTACACACACACACACACACACAGAGTCACACACACACAGAGTCACACACACAAAACACACACACACAGAGTATTAACCAACACTTGCAACAATACATGATACAGAACAGGTTCCACTTCATGCTGCAGCATAGAATACTCATTCTGCATGATGTTCTTGAGAATCAAAAGGTTGTACAGACAATTCAGCAGTCCAGGCCAAGCAACTAACTTAAATGCTGCAGAATATGAAAAGTTCAGAGCTTGTTCAAGAGAAATTCATTGCACTCTGACAATTCCACCAATATCTACCACTAGTTACAGCAGCAATCTGGCAGACTCCTTAACACTCACCTGTCAGCATCACCAGGTTCGGTGTTGGTCGCTGCACATCTGGACACCACCATCTCCCTCCAGGCCGCTCTGTCTTGACTTTTGTGGACAGTTTCTTGAACACTTAGGCCACTGATGTTGGTTATGTTCTCCATATATGAGACTGGAGGTCTGCCTTTCTTCCTTTTTGGCTTCTGTTTTTCCTTAAAAGATGGTTGCCTTGAGGTCCGTGTTCTTGCTGCATGACACATGGCCAACGTGTTTAAATCTTCTTTTGTTGATGTCTGCTAGTAGTTTTCAGAAAACTGCTAGCAGACTCCTTGCAACACTGGCAAGGTCTTGAAATGGGTAAGGGAAAACACTGATATCTGCATTTCTATAAGCAAGTCAGTGCACTGACAAGGTCCTGAAATGGGGGAAGGGACAACATATCTGTATTTTTATAAGCAATTGTCACTGATATAGCTTACAGCATCTTTACAACAAAAGTGCATATTTGATATTTAGCATGTGCCTACACACAAATGGAGTTCAGGAACCAGCAGGTTTGCATATATGTTGACCTGGGAGAACACAAAGATCTCCATCCTTTACCCACCAGGTATTTCCCGGCAGGTTCAAACTCAGTCCTTTCCATTAGATGTGTAACAAACTAACCAACTGGCTAGGCTACTGCCTCATCATCATCATGTGCCCTGCTGCATGGCATTGGCGACCATGGCCCTCCACACGAATCTATTCCCTGTCGCTGCAAGTACATCTCCCACCCTCTCTGTCTTCAGCCAACCTGCAAGTTCGTCCAACATTTTCTCCCTGGTTCTACCCCAGCTTTCCTGTTGTGACCAGGTGTTCTAATTCCCTTCTCCTCATAATATGTCCTCTTAATGTTGCTTATCTTTTCCTAATCTTCTGTGAAACAGAAACTGTCACTTACAAGCACATGTTACCATCAGCACCCACAAATGGTGTCTTCCGGCTCAAAGCAGACAGCAACCTGTCCCAGGACTCGGTGGAGTGCGTCAGCTGTTGTCGGTAACGCATGGCGAGCAGCGTTGTCAGGTGGTCACACCTCACCGATTTGTTCAACAGCAGTGTCAGCAGATTTCTCCAATGGTCTGGAACTCTCTGCATCAGCAGGTGAGTGTTTTCATCGTCTGTTAGACTCATGTCAGCTCCTGGTGAGATAAACAAAATACATGTATGAATCAAAGAATAACCAAATAATCAAATGAAGACTACAGTAAGAAGCAGTAAGTATGTATGTCACATTCGGCGATTACGCGTGCACGAAAACTGTAGCGGAAGACTGTGACCGGCATGGCGGTACATGTGAGAGGGTAGGCAAACAATCGCTGTTTGTTTCGTTAATGTATTCATGTGTCCGATAATTACCGATCTGAATACCGAAGTCCGTACTTTTCCCATGATGACCTGGTCATTTTCACGAGCTTCCTCTGATTTGCTGACGTGGCAGTGGTGGTGTGACTTGTGGTGTTTGCAGCCGTATCTCCCAAACTTATAGGTATGATCGTATCGTCAAGTGAATTAATTACCAATAAGAACATGCATTTTCCTGCTTATGTGTAAAATTTGGTGCAGATTTGACAACAGAAAACCATTTTAGGCCATATTACAGATAGTGGGTGTGGTGACCGTTGTTATTGCCTTGTTCACAATGGCTGCCAAACTTTTTAGTGCCGATTAAACCGTTTTCTTTTTGTCATACCAGCTGAACCTATTGGCTTACCGCCTTCATTTTTCACGACATACAAGATAATGCATTTTTAGTGTACTGTGCCTCCAATTCTCCATCACATGAAAATTTTGCAGATATCAGCTCTGTACTGATTTGACAGATGTTAATCAAATGATTTCTACCACTCTGTACCAATTTGACAGATGTTAATCAAATGATTTCTACCACTCTGTACTGATTTGACAGATGTTAATCAAATGATTTCTACCACTCTGTACTGATTTGACAGATGTTAATCAAATGATTTCTGCCACTCTGTACTGATTTGACAGATGTTAATCAAATGATTTCTACCACTCTGTACTGATTTGACAGATGTTAATCAAATGATTTCTACCACTCTGTACTGATTTGGCAGATGTTAATCAAATGATTTCTACCACTCTGTACTGATTTGACAGATGTTAATCAAATGATTTCTGCCACTCTGTACTGATTTGACAGATGTTAATCAAATGATTTCTACCACTCTGTACCAATTTGACAGATGTTAATCAAATGATTTCTACCACTCTGTACTGATTTGACAGATGTTAATCAAATGATTTCTGCCACTCTGTACTGATTTGACAGATGTTAATCAAATGATTTCTGCCACTCTGTACTGATTTGACAGATGTTAATCAAATGATTTCTACCACTCTGTACTGATTTGACAGATGTTAATCAAATGATTTCTGCCACTCTGTACTGATTTGACAGATGTTAATCAAATGATTTCTACCACTCTGTACTGATTTGACAGATGTTAATCAAATGATTTCTACCACTCTGTACTGATTTGACAGATGTTAATCAAATGATTTCTACCACTCTGTACTGATTTGACAGATGTTAATCAAATGATTTCTGCCACTCTGTACTGATTTGACAGATGTTAATCAAATGATTTCTACCACTCTGTACCAATTTGACAGATGTTAATCAAATGATTTCTACCACTCTGTACTGATTTGACAGATGTTAATCAAATGATTTCTGCCACTCTGTACTGATTTGACAGATGTTAATCAAATGATTTCTGCCACTCTGTACTGATTTGACAGATGCTGATCAAATGATTTCTGCCACTCTGTACCGATTTGACAGATGTTGATCAAATGATTTCTACCACTCTGTACTGATTTGACAGATGCTGATCAAATGATTTCTACCGCTCTGTACCGATTTGACAGATGCTGATCAAATGATTTCTACCACTCAAAATTGTACCTTCAGCTGAACTTAAAAAGTCTAGGATGACTGAGACTAAAACTTCAGCTAAATGATAAGACAGAAGCAATGCTCATCATTCCACCAAAGCTCCAAAAGTGTCCTTCCACTGACATTCCACTCTCCACATGTATGCACCTTTGGCAGGTCTTTGAAAGGATCTTCTCCTCTAGCTCCAGAAAGTTGGAAAAATGCTTCTTGGCTCACTTTCAAATCATCTAAAAAAAAATAAGCATATCCTCCCTTTTCTCAAATCAACTATATTGGCTTCCTACTAAATCTACAATCAATTTTACACTCTCTTCATAACGCTTTACATCTGTCTCTAGAACAGATCCTCAGTATTCCTCTAACATTCTTAATATCTATTCACCACACAGAAATTTCCCTCCTCTTCTGATGCCAGAGCGTTTTGTGTTCCACCTTTCAAAACAGAATCTTTTGGTCAATTGTTGTTAATTTGCTTACCATGGTCAAACAGTAATGGATGAACTCCTTCTCCACATTAAGACACGCAATGACTTTATTCAAATCTGCGCCAAAGAATCGTCTTTTCCAACTGTAATCTGTATTTATGAGAGAGAGAGAAAGAGAGAGAGAGAGAGAGCGTGCGTGCCTGCGTTAGTTACTGTTATTTTATTGTTAGCTTTTTTAAAGCCCAGCCGACTGAGTTGAGCCATATCAAGGCTACAACCATTTCAAAACATACACAATACTTCAACATGAAAGTGTGTGTGTATCTGCACGTGCACCGTATTATCACTGTTACCATTATTACGGCTATCATTACTGTTTCACCTGAGACAAGGGCAGATAA
The DNA here is from genome assembly GCA_030674185.1 of Monoplex corrugatus. NCBI lineage: Eukaryota > Metazoa > Mollusca > Gastropoda > Littorinimorpha > Ranellidae > Monoplex > Monoplex corrugatus. The sequence continues at coordinate 25,087,250 of JAPXFY010000035.1, forward strand.
TAAGATAATGATGGAATATGTACTATTCTGGAGCTGAAGGCTGGACCCCATGCTATTATTCCACAGCATTTCAGTTTCACTTTCTTCTTACCACTGACAGTGCTCCCTCCCTTTCCTATCTTTTTGGATGTGGAAGCTTGCTTGAACTCAGGTTCTCTGAATACAAGTTTCTTCTTTATAACAGGCTCAGGGTGTACCACGACAGTCCCTGTAAAACAACATATAAAATAAGAACTGAATACTGTAAAAAGAATATACACAAAAAAAACAACTTTCAGTTTAGTTTCTCAGGAAGGTTTGGGTTTTTTTGTTTGTTTGTTTTTTGCACACAGAATAAATTTGATATGCACTGATGCCACAGGTGCCATATGATGGATAAAATCTAAAATAATAGGCCATAAGCCCTAAACCTGCACATAATCCCCAAGTACTTGGAAGATCTTGGGAAAACAAAACCTGTGGCCTACCTCAGGGTCACACCAACAACCCCTGTGTTATCACCATGGCACTCTAGCTAACTTAGTTAACAGCATTACCCAACAAACAAAGAATTTCAAAAGAAATGAGAAAAATTAATGAAAAAGAATTAAAAACAAGAAATATAGAAAAGCAGGCTCATGTTTCATTTCTTCACTGTGAAAGCCTGCTCACGTTTTATGTAAATGCATGATCATGTTTTATTTCTAAAGCAACCAAAAGAAGCTAAATAATTAATAAAAGAATGTGAATTCCATCAATGGTCTTACTTGCAAGTGAAATCTAACAAAGTGTTGTCAAAGAAATAAAAAAAAAAATTAAGAATGTTAATTCCATCACCGTTTTCACTTGTGACTGAACTCTAACAAAGAGTTGTCAAAACTTTATCAAAGGCACCAACACAGCATGGCACAACACAACAGCAAATCTGAACATGAAAAGGAACTGGTCAATACTCCAGCTCACAAGTTTCCCAGTTACTTTTTAATTTTTGTCATTCTTACATATTTCTCAAGTACTTCTTAACTATCATCATCATCACAAATTTCCCAGCTGCTGTGTCACTTTCATTATTCTCACTAACAAATTTCCCAAGTACTTTCCAACTTTCATAGCAATAACTCACAAACTTCCCTAATAATTTTCCTAACTTTCAAGAACCAATTTTTGATCCCCTTCCAATAAACTATGAATATCCTGTTCATGAAAAAAATGTCCCGTTATACAAACATCAATATGTTTATAGTACAAACATGTATTTTCACAGACAGAAGTAACAGACTGAACACACTATATAACAGTCATTTCTATCAAATTTCTTATGAAAAAACACAAACAGAACTGACAACAGCCACAAAAACATCAAACTAATAATAGCCCTATTCAATAATTCATTTGATTGTAAGGCACATGCCAGATACTATACTACAGTATCAAGATGTCATGTCCACTATTTACCACTAATACCAGTCCGTTTTCATTTTCTGAGAAGTGCATCATCAGAGTCAGTTCCAGTATCTATGTATTCCCTGAAACTAGGACAGTAAAAGTCTAAAAAAAACAAATATTTATCCTTTAATAAAACAAACAAATGAATTATAAATGAACAGTATCGGTACACTACACAAGCATGGAATAAGTATGCAAAACAAAACATTTTCCCCCATGAAATTACATTTAATAAACACACTTACCATGACTCATGAGTGCTAATAATCTACAGCAAAAAGCTATTTCAACCTCATAAAATTAAAAAAGAAAGCTGTGCTGCCATCAGCAAAAGTAAGAATGCTACCAGTGAGCCATAACCACCACCATAGATGGCAAATAAATGCTTATGCATGCATCTTCCTCTGAGGAAAGTCACTGAAGAGCTGCCAAAACAAATGAACTAAAAGAAAATCCATAGCCAGTGGGGAAGGACCGATGGGAAATAAAAGAGAGTCATGCCAGCTGAACATAATTTCTGGGAAAACATTTGCTTTAGATCACTCATATTATACCTTGACTCACAAAGGCAGAATGACACCACAAGGATGGAGGACTCGCCTCTGGAGCCATCCTTTCTCAAACAAGAGACATCATGGAGTCAGAAATGGATAAGATACCTGTAGTGCACCAGAAACATAATCTACTTTGTCATGGCAACTGCTTACCCAGGAAGAACAGAGTCCATAACGAATATGCTTAAGAAAGCCAGTAGCTAGGGAAAGGATAGAGGCTAGGCTGGCAGGCTGAACATATCAACTGTTCGATAATGATGCAGTAAAAAAATTTTGTTATGATACTTCAATTGCACCATTATCCACTGTTGCTAAACCAGTTGAGACAGTGCCTTTGTCACATGAAAAAAAGAACCACAACCAATGCTGGGGAAGGGGAGGTAAGTGTTTCATGTGCTGGAGATGCTGCAGAAGTGGCAGCTCCCTAAGGTCCAAAATTAATGCATACTTGGCACAGTCGCATTCAGGTGCTCTATCCTGTGAAAAAGTTGCTGTTCCCACTAATGAAATGGGAGCAGAGCTCCCTGGAACCTCAGCAGAGGTCTGGAAAAATGGGAGCCTATCAGCTGCTTTACCATTAGCTGGAAGTGGAACACGGCCTGAATGTCCCATACAGCCAGAGATGCGGCTCTACTTAACAAGCAGAATATCGTTGGCTGGGTTGGAGGGTTCTCTAGCATCTAAGCAAAAGAAAAGCTGATGAACCCAGCACCAAAGAAGGAGACTGGTGCATTAAGCCACGTATTAGGGGCAAGGAAGGCATACACACTGAACGGACGAGCTGCTACAGATGTTACAGTCCTCCTTGACGCCCTGATATGTCGAAGACAGACCAGAACACTTTGAAACTTACACTTGGCATTGACTGAGTAGAGTCCATGGTTCAACTGGCACTGATGGAGACGGGGAAGTATTCAAAGAGCAGGTAAAAGCCTGTGCACGGGTAGAGGAACAAAAGACAGATGAGGAGGCCAGACAAGTAATGGGTGCTACATCATGAAAAAGAACAAATGTGCTCCAAGCAAGCCTTGCTGCTAACTTTTCAATGTATGCTTTGCCCTTATAAGAAGGCACATGCAGACACAATGACAACACAAGCAATGGATGTTCAAAAGTGAATAAAATAAGCTGAGAGAAAACTAAAATGTGCAGGAAAAGATAGCTGTCAAGGAAAGATGACGTAGCAATATGCGCATGCAGTTGCCACCTATACCAGTGGTGATGGATAGCAGGCACTATGCTTAGTTTCGCTGGTGGCAGCACAGTTTCTTTTCATGAAGCAGGAATAGCTAAGCACAGTATTTCTTTTTATGAGGTAGGAATAGCTAATTGCTGTAGATTATTGGTGCTTACAAGTCATGATAGACTATCATATAGTATTTGTATAAACATTCCTTTCAGTTTTACACAAGGATTCAATTCTAACTCAGATATAACAATTGCCAATACAAACCTTCCAGTAACTGAGGAATAGAGCCACCCAAAGAATCATCATCAGAAATTATTTCCACATCATCAACTCCTCCCACCGTACTCCCATTTATTTCCTCTTCACATTTGGTTCCAAAATTAAACCGCACTTTTAATGACATGTTTGTTCTGAAACAAAAACAGGCACATTAAATGCTGGTCATTTTAATGTCACCAAATGAAAATGTTCAAAGATGCATAATTCAGTGAGCTTCTTCTTCTTCTTCCCTTTCCCTCTCTTCCACCCCAAAGTTCAAAATTGTATACATGTAATTAATGTAAAGGATCCTGCATCAAACATGGCAGACGTGTTGACAAATATCTGCATAACTAGCCAAAAGCTTAGATAACCTATTTCACTGCTTAGTTATTGTTATGCACACACTTATTTACACCAACATTTCAAAATTGTACACTTACTTGTGAAAATAATATAACAGCATTTAAGTAATGCATATTATATAAATACCATAGATTCTGATGTGAGGAAGAAAGTGTGTAGTTCATCGGCAAGTTTACAAGTATTTAAAGTCACACTCACAAGAAGCACTTCAGATGTAAACATTCTTAGCTTCCAGTTTTCAGTGGAGGTGGTGGTTTTTCTCAACATCATCTTTCAATGGCTTGTGCACCTTATGACAGTGTAAAAGCACATTTACTCAAATGCAATGAGCAGGTACTGTAAGACTTCAAATGCAATGAGCAGGTACTGTAAGACTTCAAATGCAATGAGCAGGTACTGTAAGACTTCAAATGCAATGAGCAGGTACTGTAAGACTTCAAATGCAATGAGCAGGTATGTAAGACTTCAAATGCAATGAGCAGTACTGTAAGACTTCAAATGCAATGGAGTAGGTAATGCAATGAGCAGGTACTGTAGACTTCGAATGTAATGAGCAGGTAATGCAATGAGCAGGTACTGTAAACTGTAAGACTTCAAATCCATTGAGCAGGTACTGTAAGACTTCAAAATGCAATGATAGGTACTGTAAGACTTCAAATGCAATGAGCAGGTAATGCAATGAGCAGGTACTGTAAGACTTCAAATGCAATTTGATTGAGCAGGTACTGTAAGACTTCAAATGCAATAAGCTGGTACTTTAAGACCTCAAATGCAATGAGCAGGTACTGTAAGACTTCAAATCCCAATGTCCTCTTCCCTGAAATGGCTGTTGTCACATATTCCATTAGAAACTGACATATTTCTGGCCATAAATTTTTACCCAAAGTGCATGGATATTGAACTGAAATCCCAAATAACCCATGTAATGGAAGCCTCCTCTCCTTCCTATCATAAGACAATAAAAAAACAAAAAACAAACCAAACCAAAAAGGAAAACACGAAAACAGAATCAGAACGCATTTAATACAACTTTACAAGACAAGATGGGCGCAATTTTTCGGCCAACTGGCCTTTGTCAAGCATGAATATAAGGTCACAAACAAACAAACACCAAATACAAAAATTAGGAGAAAAAGACTGAAACTTCCCTGCTGCTTCGTCCAGTGGGAGAAGAGGACTAAAATGAACAAATTACTTTCTACAGCATCAGTTAATTTCTGTTAAATACGAGTCGACCGGTTGAACCAGTCCAGTAAATACCTGTGAGTGAGTACTGATGGCATCATTCATTTCTAATAATATAATATCTTATCATTTGAATGTTATGAAGCCCCACAACATGGGAACAGATTCCCTAACAACAACTTCTAATACTCTGACTCCCACACCTTTTTTAACCCTTAGACTCCCGCACACTGTCCATCAGCATCCTGCATTGTCAGCCATGCTAGTAAAGCGAAAACTCAACCCTTTCAGTTTGACTCCCTCACCCTATCCACCAGCTTCCTGCAGGAAGCTGGTGGATATAGTGAGGGAGTCAAAGGGTTAAGTTTTTGAAGTTGGTAGATAGGGTGCGAGAGTCAATGGGTTAAGATGTGGCCTTAAAACTTATTCAGCATCTTTCAGCAAATGGTCTGGTTCTAGCAGTCCATCTAAACAATATGTGCTCCTATACCGTATACATGTAGTATGTTTCATTGTTTGACTCCGTGAGCATAGATGGGTGAATATAGTAAATGTGTATGAAGGTAAGGTTGTTTTCCCCTTCTCCTGAATATTGACTGCTGGCATTGCAGAAGATGTGTATCTCATATGTATAGTTTGCCAAGTGCATCTTGGTGTGTGTGTGTGTGTGTAATGTATATATTATATATATGTATATGTAAGTATCATTTGTATGTGTGTGTGTGTATGTGTGTGTGTGGTGTGTGTGGTGGTGTGTGTGTGTGTGTGTGTGTGTGTGTGTGTGTGTGTGTGTGTGTGTGTGTGTGTGTGTGTGTGTGTGTGTGTGTGTGTGTGTAATACCGATTCAAAATGTGATGTGGAATAATTTCATGTGTATCATACACTGTATGTATCATGTATGCATCTACTTTGAATCTTAATTTCATTTTGCAAGGCACCTAGATCTGTTTTCTTGATTGTTTCCATTATTATTGTTACTGTTGTTACTAACCCTTTGACTCCCACACCCAATCCACCAACTGCAAAAACTTAATCCTTTGACAGCCTCACCCTATCCTCCAGTATCCTCCAGGAAGCTGGCAGAGAGGGTGAGGGAATCAAAGGGTTAATCTTTGCTTTGCTATTGTGCTTGAGAATGGGTTAAGTCTTTGCTTCACTATTGTGCTTGACAATACAGAATGCAGATGGACAAGGTGCGGGAGTCAAGGGCGGGTATCAAGGGGTTAATGTTGAATACTAAAGAATACATCATGCACAGTCAGTCTGACATGTCTTCCAGCAAAGCCAATGCAGAGATAGTGGTAACAGTCAAATCAGTTCAGTAATGATGGTCAAGTTGGTTTAGTGGACACTGTCCACGTGGTCAGATCGCTCAGCAGTGATGGTCAAATCAATGTAGTCTGCAGATCATATCCATGTGGTCAAACCACCTTAGCAGTGATAACAGATCAGTGTAGTCTAGGAGGTCAAACTGATTTTATGAGTCACTACGAACGATGTCAATACTGTCACAATGATAAAGCTGGACTGAGTAAAGTGGTTTATCATTATCTCACAACTGAACGCATGAAAATTGTTTGTTTGAAACGATGCGTAGTTCACATTTCCACAATCTGTTGTGCAAGATTTCTGATATGTGGAGTCCTGTTCTAAGTAGTGAGACCAAGAGGACAAATCGACCTATCTTTGGAGAAGAAGTCCCTCCTCATTCATGCACATGACATGGAGGCCAACATTGATTGGCTACCTGGTCAATGACCTATGTGAACTTGATTTCAAGACCAGAAACAAACTTCCCCCCATTCAGATAAACTACAGAAGAGGGTCTTTTACTAGTTTAGCCAGATGGCCATCAGGGAAAACAGTCTCTACAAACTTCTTACCATTGGTGATTCTGCAGTAGGCAAAACTTGCCTACTTTACAGGTTCTGTGAAGATACTTTCACCAGGGCTTTCCTACCTACAATAGGTAAGTTGAAATGATCTGATGTAAGGAAAATTTACTTTCTTTACAAGTGCAAATCAACAAGGTATCTCTTCTATCTTAATTTGTTTGTGAACAAGGCCTGTCTTCTGTAATTTCTAATTAAAGTTTGTGCTTAACTCTTTAACTCCTGCACCATGTCTACCAGCATCCTGCATTGTCAACCATGCTAGCAAAACAAAAACTTAACCATTTGACTCCCTCACTCTATCCACCAGCTTCCTCAGGAAGGTTTACATAGTTTAATTAGTAACACTTTCTTTGTTTGATCACACAAATGACCTACAATGCACATGTCATCAACCCATGCTGCTGGCCAAACAACATGGGTCGCTATGGCTAAACTAAAATTTGTCTAACTGTAACTATCGAATTGATCGATTGAGTCCATGATGTTTCGTCCGACCAGCCACTGAGCAGACGTTATCTTTCAAGATTCAAATCAACGTTTAGATACACAGTACTTACTCGTTATGTCTTCTTTCTGACTCTGAAAGAACAAACCGACGAAAACTGCGCCTTCATGTTTGTAAACCTTGCAGATGCAAGCTGTGTACGAGGTGAAACCATCAAAACTTTTCCTAGTTTTCCATGGTATCCAAATTTTCGCGGAAGAAGGGAGGCAACTGTTAATTTACAGCCGTAGCACATCAAAACACAGTTAAGAATGACTACCATACACGTTGACAATGACTACTTCAAGTACACACTGTTTCATTATGTGCCTTGGTGTTAGAATGTACTTTTTCCAACAACAACAACAACAACAAATGGAGAAAACAAACGAAATAAACAGGCAAACAAAGAGACTTTAAAGGCATTTAATTGTATATATGTACATAGACACAAGAATGCAAATGACATAAATCTGGATTAAATGTTTTTTTATTTTGCTAGAATCAGTAAACAGGTTAGTCTTTTTTTCAGAAGAGTTTTAAAGGCATCAAGCCAGAAAGGTAGTGTGCAATTATCGAACGCTTTTTGTATCCAAGTCAAATTTTATTTATTTTCTGACTTATGAATCTGTTTATCTACTTATTTATTTATTTTCCCAGATGTGTGGACATATTCATTATTTTGTTCATTCCAGTTTCACTTTATAATAATATGTCACAGGAGAAATCAGAATCAAGAAAAGGCTGAGATTTCTTATGTAAATTGGGATTTTAGTTTGTCTTAAAAAAAAAAAAAACGCACACACACACACACACACACACACACACACACACACACACACACACACACACACACACACACACACACACACACACACACACTCCATCCAAACTGATGGAAGGAGGCAGTTGCAGAATTCACTGTCGGGAAAAGAAATGGGTTTTTAAATTGGATTTAAAAGCAGAAAGTTTTGGTGACAGACGAATACTAGGAATCGGGTAGATAGATCTTGATGAGACATGTGTATTTCCTGTTATAAGTATGCAATTTCTTTAAATAGGTGTTCGAAATTTCATATTTTACATCATGATTAAAGCTGCGTTTTGTTGCTACTTTCACGCATTTGTCTACGTGTTTCTATTCGTAGTTTTTTTTTTTAATGTATTAAAACGAAGTTGGAAACAAAACAATCAAATAAAATATGACATGATCGAGAAAATGCTACTCACATGATTAGTAGGGGGTTTTTTTTTCTTTTGTTTTGTTTTGTTTTTTACGAGAACAAAGTAGAAACTCACATTCCGCTTGGCACAAGAGAAAAGATTCCAATTTGTTCTAGAAAAAAATAAGATTCCTGTTTTCAAGCAAGCTTTTCGTGAATTCCTCTGTGTGTGTGTGTGTGTGTGTGGTTGTGTGTGTGTGTGTGTGTGTGTGTGTGTGTGTGTGTGTGTGTGTGTGTGTGTGTGTGTGTGTGTGTGTGTGTGTTCTGTTTTGTTTTGTTTTGGTTTTTTTTGGGGGGGGGTTGCTTGTTTTTTTTGTTTGTTGTTGTTGTTTGTAACATATACATTGGCCGGTTTTTATTACAAATATACAATGTCTTGCAATTCTTAGCAATTCTTTATACATGTATAACTGCCACTTTGCTGAATGGTCATGTCAACGGTCCAGATCCTTGTGTGTGGGTCATGTTAAGCTATTCTATCATATGCCTTAGCATTGCCAATAACAAAAAGTCTTGCAAATGCCTTGAACTATTTCTGGTAAACCATTTATGAAAATGGCAAGTAAAATGGACTTAAGACTCTTTTCACATAGAACAGTAGTTTCACTAGATTTTTTTTTCAAATCATCATCATGCCCTGCTGCATGGCATTGGCGATCATGGCCCTCCATATGCATCTATCCCTTGTCGCCGCAAGCACATCTGCCACCCTCTCTGTCCTCAGCCACCCTACAAGTCCGACAAATATTTTCTTCCTGGGTCTACCTGGTGTTCTCGTTCCCTCCAGCTTTTCTGATGTGACCAGGTACTCTAATTCCCCTTTCATCTTAAAATGGCCTGTAAATGTGGCCTGTCTTTTCCTAATCTTCTTTATCAATAATGTTCTTGTATCTGCTTCCATCAAGAATGTCTCGTTTGTTTTCTTTGCTATCCATGCAACTCTCAACATTCTTCTTTTTTTCAAATGGTAAATAAAATAGGTCCTTCAGTTCTTGTTGAATGCCATTCTGTGGTGTTTCCTTGAAGGGTGTACTTTCTTTATTTCTGACACCCTAGGTTGTTGACCTGACTAGAAATTCTATGTATCTAAAATATGATAACTTTAATTGTACCTGCAAACAATTTAATCACAAATCCCTTTGTCATACTGAACCAAAAACCTTTCCTGAAATCAAGAAAAATAATGTAACTTGCGATATTTTGATCCAAGGGTCTTTCGAGTTGTCCTTTCTATCGTCTGTGTTATGCAAGATTGTGTATGCCTAAAACTGTGTTATCAGTTTGCATTCAGATTGCCCATGAAATAAGATAACAGCTCTATTGCACTTAAGGACTTTTGTGAGCTTATCAAATGTAAAATAGTGTCTGTCTGTGTCTCTGAACTTGCAAACACAACGCACTGGATTTACCGGTGACAATTTCCAAGGTCATATTTTGTTCTCCCTTTTCATTATAAACCCTTTGACTCACCTGTCTCACCTGTCGGCGTCACCGGGTTCGGTGTTGGCCGCTGCACACAGGACACCACCATCTCCCTCCAGGCCACTCTGTCTTGACTTTTGTGGACCATTTCTTGAATATTTAGGCCACTGATGTTGGTTATGTTCTCGATGTATGAGATTGGAGGTCTGCCTTTCTTCCTTTTTGCCACTGTTTTTCTTTGAAAGATGGTTGCCATGAGGTCCGTGTTCTTGCTGCGTGACACATGGCCAATGTATTTTAGTCTTCTCTTGTTGATGTCTGCTAGTAGTTTTCTGGTGGTATCAAGTTCCATTTGGAGGATATTCACTTTTATTTCTCGGTTTTTAACCACTGATCGTTTTTTACGGTTGTTGCAGTATTTGCCTCTAGAGTCTCTCTTTCGGGTTGTTTTAACCGTTTGACTCCCACATCCTGTACATTAGCATCCTCTATTGTCAACCACGCTAACACAGCAGAAACTTAACCCTTTCTCCCTCACTCTATCCACCAGCTTCCTTTCTGGCATGGTGGGTTTAAGTCAAAAGGTTAGGTTTTTGCAGTTGATGGATATGGATTGGCTGCGGGAGTCAAAGGGTTAAGTTATCGTTAGGCATCAGACAGTAAACCCTGTCCATAAAGGTCGTCGTGTGTCTGTTCATTGGTTTGTCCACGTCAGGTTTTCTGTCAGTGGGGCAGAAATCCACTACGCACTCCCTCTTTCCCCCATACACACTCCATCCCACCCAAATTCCCTCTTTTTTTGAAAAAAACACTTTTTTTCTAATGCAGCATTCGATAGTTATGTCATCATTTTTGAGGGAAAAAAAGTGGAATTACGTTGCACATATTTTCCTCAGAAGAAACACTACTTGTTTTTGTTGTTGTTGTTGTTTGTTTGTTTTTTGGTTTTGTTGTTGTTGTTGTTGTTGTTGTTGTTGTTTTGGCATTGTGGGTTTACTCTGGGGGAAAATCTCTCTACCCAATTATGCTACCTACAATTCCTACTGATTATCTGGTGAATGATTCATGAGAGCACGTATCCGATAGTGGAACTGAACATTTCCTGATGGCTTCAGCATTTCCGCAGACGGGGATCTTTCAGCTAGTTCGCCAGAATGGAACTTTTTAAACTTCTCGTTCTTGGTGATTCGGTGGTGGGCAAAACTTTTCTCTCTCTTCAGATTTTCTAGGAATACTTTCATAACGGCGACTGCAGATAATATGCAGGAAGCTGGTGGATAGGGTGAGGGAATCAAAGGGTTAAGTTTTTGCTTTGCTGGCATAGTTGGCAATGCAGGATGCTGATCGAACAGGGTGCGGGAGTCAAAAGGTTAAAGAATTTATTCTGGGTGTTGATTACCGGATAGCATTTCTCCTACAGTCAGTATGACACATCTTCCTATGAGACCAAGTCAAAGATAGACATCTGGTTAAACCCGCATAGTGCTGATGGTCAAATCATCGTGGTAAACCCACACAGATGGTCAGACAGACAAGGAGCCAGCGCTATCGCATTCTGTGATATGACCACGTCGCTAGGCCACTGGGTTTGCAAGCATACAGAGTTAAACAGCGTTGCTGTGTCATTCGACTGACGTCAATGCAATTTTATGGCAGATTTCGGTAATCTAATCAGACACACACAAAAAGTGATAAGCAATGAACTGGAGCAAAAATCACTAAGAACAGAAAATTCTACAATCAAAAATTGCTCAGGTTTGAACAGAAAACGAGACAGACTTGAGGACCCCCCCCCCCCCCTCAATAATATACAAAGCGAACTAGGAGTAATTACCATTAACATCATAGCTATTTAAACCCTAGCAGACCGCACAAAGGGCTGTGACCATTGCGAAATGTACACATGACCTCGATTACTCTGAACCAAAACAACAACAACAACAAACAACTGGAAAGGGAAATTAAGAACATAACAATCCAATCGTGCACATCATCTACAGATAATCATCTAGCGTTTAACATTCCGTCCAATTTACCCTAGGGGGGGGGGGGGGGTGAGAAAAAATCTGCATAATAGCTAAATGTAAACAAGACTACATGGAAGTACACTAAAACATGTTAAAAACTGGCCTCAGTTAATTAATTACTCTGCTCATTACATTTCCGTAGAGCGGCCAAAAATGCACTGAATACATGTACCCAATTATCAGTCGTAAGAGACGGTATTAAGGTTTTATCGAACACATACAGGGGAACGGACCAGCAAGGCAGAAAATGATAGGAAGAGATGACAGAAAGCAAAGAAAAGATGACAGAAAGCAAAGAAGAGATGACAGAAAGCAAAGAAGTAATGACAGAAAGCAAAGAAGAGATGACAGAAAGCAAAGAAGTGATGACAGAAAGCAAAGAAGAGATGACAGAAAGCAAAGAAGAGATGACAGAAAGCAAAGAAGTGATGACAGAAAGCAAAGAAGAGATGACAGAAAGCAAAGAAGAGATGACAGAAAGCAAAGAAGTGATGACAGAAAGCAAAGAAGAGATGACAGAAAGCAAAGAAGTGATGACAGAAAGCAAAGAAGAGATGACAGAAAGCAAAGAAGTGATGACAGAAAGCAAAGAAGTGATGACAGAAAGCAAAGAAGAGATGACAGAAAGCAAAGAAGAGATGACAGAAAGCAAAGAAGTGATGACAGAAAGCAAAGAAGAGATGACAGAAAGCAAAGAAGTGATGACAGAAAGCAAAGAAGTGATGACAGAAAGCAAAGAAGAGATGACAGAAAGCAAAGAAGTGATGACAGAAAGCAAAGAAGAGATGACAGAAAGCAAAGAAGTGATGACAGAAAGCAAAGAAGAGATGACAGAAAGCAAAGAAGTGATGACAGAAAGCAAAGAAGTGATGACAGAAAGCAAATGACCAAGGCAGAAAAAAAGCAAGTGACAGAAAAGAGGAAATGTCCAGTAGTACGAAATGTCCAAAAGGTGGATACACTTGTCATACTGAAAAAAAAAAAGCCCCCAGTATCTCCATGGGAAGACGATAGTCGCTATGTTGTGTTACTTTGTACGTATCTAGGGTACTATTATCTGGTGACTTTTCAGTTAGTAGTGGCGGTCTTTGGGATTAATAGATATGACAAATTTGTAGATATACTTTTCTCCAAATTTTTGTATATGGCGTTTGCTTGTTTGTAGATATGACAAATTAGTAGATATACTTTTCTCCAAATTTTTGTATATGGCGTTTGCTTGTTTATGATCTTACGCTTGACAAAGGCCAGTTGGCCGAACATTTGCGCCTGTCTTGTCTTGTTGTATTAAATACGCGTTCTGATTCTTCTTTCGTGTTTTTTTGTTTTTTTTTTCTGGTTCCTGTTTGCTTGAACGTGGGCAGTCACACTTGTTTTGGATTAAGAATAAGCTGAGTTATCTATTTAGCTTGATTGAAGTAACTCGTTTATCATAAATTTTTGAACTGAATACACAAAAGGTGTTTATTTGTATGGCATGTAGTTTAGGTTTCCCACAACTTGCTGTGCAATATATCGTCTCTAGACTCAGAACTCAAAAGGTTTAAGTGTACAACGGCGACAGAGCCCGCAAAGCAAACAATGTTTGGAGGGTGGGGGGGGGGGGGGGGGAGAGGCATGGGAGTAAGGAACAGGGGGGGGGGGGGTGGGAGTTATTTGAGCTCCATCAATTTCACAGTTTTGCATCGAAATTCAAGCTCACATCGCAAGTTAAATTCATATCAAGTAAATGAATGCACAGATAAATAAACGCGTAGAAAGAAAAATGAATAAATAAACGAAGAAATAAACGAACGAACAAACAAACAAACAAATAAATAAATAAACGAATGAATAAATAAATAAACTAAAAAATATGTCAGTGAATAAATGATTAAATAATTTTTTTTTTTTTTAAAACACATAAATACATGAATAAATAAATGAATAAATGAATAAACTTTGTAATATTATGCATAAGTAGAAATCGGCGCTGGCCATTTTCCGACGTATGTAAGCATGTATAAGTGTTATGTGTTGAGATATATGGTATTCTGTAGATTCATGGTTGATCAGTTTGTTCTTCTTCATGTGATCATAAAATTTCTTCCGCTTGCTGATCGCATGGAAAACAAACCTGGGCACACTGTTCTTATGGTTAACATAAATTTGAGGCTTGATCCTGTGATTAACGTTAATTTGAGGCTTGATCCTGTGGTTAACATAAATTTGATCCTTGATCCTGAGATTAACGTTAATTTGAGGCTTGATCCTGTGGTTAACATTAATTTGAGGCTTGATCCTGTGGTTAACATTAATTTGAGGCTCGATCCTGTGATTAACGTTAATTTGAGGCTTGATCCTGTGGTTAACATTAATTTGATCCTTGATCCTGAGATTAACGTTAATTTGAGGCTTGATCCTGTGGTTAACATTAATTTGATCCTTGATCCTGAGATTAACGTTAATTTGAGGCTTGATCCTGTGGTAAACTTTAATTTGAGGCTCGATCCTGTGGTTAGCATTAATTTGAGGCTTGATCCTGTGGTTAACATTAATTTGAGGCTTGGTCCTGTGTTAACGTTAATTTGAGGCTCGATCCTGTGGTTAACGTTAATTTGAGGCTTGATCCTGTGGTTAACATTAATTTGAGGCTTGGTCCTGTGTTAACGTTAATTTGAGGCTTGATCCTGTGGTTAACATTAATTTGAGGCTTGGTCCTGTGTTAACGTTAATTTGAGGCTCGATCCTGTGGTTAACGTTAATTTGAGGCTTGATCCTGTGGTAAACTTTAATTTGAGGCTCGATCCTGTGGTTAACATTAATTTGAGGCTTGATCCTGTGGTTAACATTAATTTGAGGCTTGGTCCTGTGTTAACGTTAATTTGAGGCTTGAAGCAAACAAAATCCAAAACAAGAGTGACTGCCCGCGTTCAAGCAAATAGGAACCAGAAAAAACACGAAAATAGAATCAGAACCAGACAAGGTTGTATTAAATATGTGTTCTGATTCTATTTTCGTGTTTTTCTTGTTTCTCCTTGAAGCAAACTATTCATAGGCACACTTCTGTAATTAAGGAATGTGTCTCTTAGATCTGCATATACACAGCAATTATACAAGAAACGGAGTTCACATTCAACTGACTTGAGTTTCGCAAAATGAACATTTTTTCTTCTTCTCCAGATTCAGTAAAATGATGAACACTGTTTTTTAAGTGGAAGAACATTTATGTTCTAAGTAGGCTGAGATGCAACCTTCTCTTGAAGTGGACGTGGTGAGTAGATGTCGCGCCAGCAGGCAGCAAAAGTGTGTGTGGTGTTTTACAGTGATTTTATCGTGGTTCTATTTGGTTTTATGCATTGAATTTTGTATGTTTGTTGCTTTGAAATCCTGACACACGGTGATGTAAATGTGTGTGTGTGTGTGTGTGTGTGTGTCTGTGTGTGTGCGTGCGTGTGTGTGCGTGCGTGCGTGCCTGCGTGTGTGTCTGCTTCAGCGCTTAGATTTGATTTTATCAAGATTTTGCGCTATATAAATATTGTAATTATTATTATTATTATTATAGATGTCGAAAATCCTGTTGGAGGAACAACAGACGTATCTTTGGAGACAAGGCCCCTCCTCATTCATGCACGTGATATGAAGGCCATAGAACAGAAGTGATTGGCTGCCTGGTGAATGATTCGTATGATCAACTATATAAAAGTGCAAGCGAACTTTTCCTGTTGTTTCGAGCATTTCTGTAGATGAGGGTTAACAGCTACTTGGCCAAAATGGAAACTTTCAAGATGCATGACTTCGTTTTCAAACTTCTGCTTATCGGTGATTGTGGGGGGGTAAAACTTGTCTGCTCTACAGATTTTGTGATGAAACTTTCGGCTCCGCTTACATCAGCACCATAGGTAAGTTGAAGTAAGTTTTGGCGTTGAGAAAACTTGATGATAATTTGTATGTGTCTACTAACAGCATGTCTCTCTTTTTCAATTGTATGATGTGGTAACTAGGAGAAAACTGGAATTCATATAGAAGCCAGAACTTCAGACACTCGTTTTTTAATATGGTTTTCAGCATGCATAGACTGTTTCCAGGTTGAAGAAACCATGCTTTAGTCTCATATAAAGTCTTGTGGTAACCGGAACAAAACTGGAATTTAAACAGAAGCCACCATTTCTGACACTCATTTTTTGAATATGCTTTTGAACATGCATAGACTGTTTCCAGGTTCAAGAAACTATGCTTTAGTCTCATATAGTGTCTTTTCCACGAAAAAAAAAAAAGTCTTTTGACCTAATATATTTGTCTACTTAAATGGGCAGCTAATGGACTGTTTACTATGTTTTAATCCTGACTCATGACTAGGCTTAGTTCTACAACTTCTGCCTAAATTTCAATTTCACTCAAGACTGACCAAAGCAGTGACAATCACAAGTAACCATTTAGTTTAGCTTTCTTGATCCACCATATATTGTCAGTTTGCGGCTTTGTCCAAAAGCAAGTGTCGGGTTTCAGTCCACAGACAGTGTCAGGCTTCAGTCCACAGTTTGGGGTTTCAGTCCACAAACCCTGTCGGAACAGACATCTGTAAGTTTGTTGATTTTGTGACATAAACCATCAGCTCCAGAATTATCATGAGTTGCATTACTGTATCTGTTCCATGACTGAGGTCAGACTGGAAGAATGGTAGCAACAACAACCGACAGCTTGAAACAAGGAATAAATCAGTGCATAGACACAGGGATATATATTATCACGTATATTCACCAGCGATGAAACCAGTGAATAAAACTGATAAACCATATCATTTTGAATTGAGAACAGAGTGTAGATCGTAGTAATGACTCAGAATGCTTATATCATAGACCCGTTGCAAAAGATGATACACAAAGGTTGAAAATAAGGGTCCTTATCTCCAGTCTGGCGCACAGAACTTAAAGCTCCCATTTTGGTCAAAAATACAAAAATTGAAGTATTGCTACATAAAAAAAGTATTTCCCAAGCAGCAATCACTTTGTCTTAGTTTTGTTCTTCAGTATCAAGGCGTTAATTTGGCTAAACAAGTATGAATCAATGCTGAGAGTATTCCTCATACTGCTGTGTATATCAATTGGTTAAATGAAAAAGGATCTTAAAAATAAGTGTAATATACTGTTACTAAACGACGTTCATTTACAAAACAAAAATGTCGTCTTGTAAACCGATCATAGACCAGAAGTTTCTCTATGTTAACAATATTAACCCTTTGACTCCCGCACCCTTTTTACCAACTGCAAAAACTTAACAACTGTGGGAGATGTGTGTGGTGAAACACACTTAGTAGTAACAGTCAGTATTAGTGCTGCTGCACAAATGTCTGTTAGTGCTAGTACACAAATATCTGTGGTAGACTTATCAGGTCAAATAGGCTTAGTAGTGACCGTCTTTGGTATTCAGATGTGGCTGACTGGTTAAGAAGATAAGAATCCAAGATTCTGATGAGGCTGAGTCGAGCTATCCACGAAGCTGGATTGAGAGAACTGATTTATAATAATCAGTCTAACAGCTCAAGATATGAAGCTAATTTCTTTACATGATAAGCAGATTACATTCCCACGATTTGTTGTGCAACGTATCTCAGAAGAGTGCCCTGTTTGATTGACTGACCCCAAGGGGGGATAACAGACCTGTCTTCGGAGACAAAGCTCCCCATATTCATGCACATGACATGATGACCAAAAGTGATTGGCTGCGTAGTGAATGACTCATTTCATCTTATCTTTAAAAGCAGGAGCAAACATTTCCCCTCGTTGTCATCAGCATTTCTGTAGATGAAGGTTAACACCGAGTTTGGCCAAACAATGGAACATTTACAGAGGCACCACTTGCTTTTGAAACTTCTGCTTATTGGAGATTGTGGGGTGGGCAAAACTTGTCTAGTTGTCAGATTTTGTGATGACACTTTCAGCTCGACTTACTTAAACACCATAGGTAAGTTGGAGTGAGTTTTTGGTGTTGAGAGAAAACTGAATGATTTGTTTGTTTCGATTTCAGCTGTGTCTCTCCTGTTCAATTGTTTGACGTGGTATCAGGGACTAATTTGGAGTTTAAATAAAAGCCACCACTTTGGACACTCCTTTCGACCATAGTTTTCAACGTGGATGGACTATTTATAGCTTGAGGATACTTTACCTCACAGTCTTGTGTGGTGTCCTTTCTATTTGAATCTTCTGATCTGCTTTAGTCGTCTGTTTACATACGCAGCTGATGGACTGTTTATTACATTTTTATCCTGACTTCTGACATAGGCCATTTTACAGCTTATAGTTCTGCCTACATTTCACTTTACCTTCAGACTGACCAAAGCAATAAGAATTACAAGTGACCATTCAATTCGATTTTCTCGATCCTTCATGTATTGTCACTTAATCGCTTCAGTCCACAGACCCCGCTGGTACAGACATCCATAGTTTTGTTGATTTTGTGACATAAACCATCAACTGTAGTGTAATTAAGTTGCCAGAAGTTGTCAGGAGTTCTATTATTGTATCTGTTCCATGACTGTCCTCAGACTGGTAAAGAGCATAGCAACAACAATCGAGAGCTCGAAACACGGATAGATCAGTGCATAGACACAGGGAGATCATCGTGTTTATCCACGATCAATGGAAATCAGTGAATAAAACTGACAAACCGTACTAGCTTCAATTGAGAACAAAGTGCATATCATATTCATGACTGACAAAAATGAAGGTACTATAAATCTATTATAAAAGATGATGCACAAGGGCAGGCCAAAAACAGTGGTCCAAAATTCCAGAGATGTAAACTATTGCTGTTTAAATTAAAAACTATTTCCCAGGCAGTATTCATCTTGTCTCATTATTATTCCAGAGGATAAGGCACTAATCTGGCAAATAAGTAAGAATCAATGCCGAGTGTATTTTTCCTACTGAAGTGTCTACTGAATGTTAGATAAAAAAAAAAAACACTTTAATAGACGTAGTGTAGGACTATTGCGCTAAACAATTTTCATTAAAGAAACATCGTCCTGCAAG
Source organism: Monoplex corrugatus (assembly GCA_030674185.1). Classification (NCBI taxonomy): domain Eukaryota; kingdom Metazoa; phylum Mollusca; class Gastropoda; order Littorinimorpha; family Ranellidae; genus Monoplex; species Monoplex corrugatus. The sequence goes on from JAPXFY010000035.1 coordinate 25,106,288, forward strand.
ACAAACATGGCCTTAAAATTCGTTATGTTCTGTTACTATATAAATATCTATGGTATAGATATCTATGGTAGGCTTATGGCGTCAAATCGACTTGGTAGTGATCGTTGCCATATTGTGTTACTATGTTAATATCTATTGTAGACTTACCTGATGAAATAGGCTTAGCAGTGATTGTCTTTTCAGTTGGTAGGTGTAGTCAAATTGGTTAAGTAGACACAAAGCCCAGTTTCTGACAAGGCTGAGCCGAGCTCCTACTTAGCTGATTGCACTGGTTTATCATCAATGTTACAACGGAACACACAAAACTCGTTTATCTAAAGGGCATGCCGTTTACATCCCACGATTTGTGGGGCAATGTACCTCTAAGTTGATATGCAGAGAGTCGTGTTTGAGAGATTGAACGCGGGTATAATAATCGACACATAACTGGAGGGAAGCCCTTCCACAGCCATGCTCATGACACAAACGTCAAAATCAACTGAATGACTGGTGAATGACTCGTGTCATTGTGACTTTAAAAGTGGAAATGAACATTTCCACTTTCTCTTCAGCATTTCGTAGATGAAGGCGTTTCAGATCGTTGGCTGAAAAATGGAAAATGTAAAGAGGCACGCCTTTCAGTTCAAACTTCTCTTTATTGGTGATCCTTGTGTGGGCAAAACGTGTCTAGTCTTCAGATTTTGTGATGATACTTTCAGCCCAATTTACCTCAGCACCATAGGTAAGTCTGAAACGTTTTGGTGTTCAGAAAACTGAATGATTTGTTTGTCTATCAATAACCATTGCATAATGTGGTAACAGGGACTTGAAATAGAAACCATTATTTTCGACATCGTTTTGATCAAGGTTTTGAACAAGGATAGACAGTTTCTAGTTTTAGGACACTATGGCTTAGTTTCATATTGTGTCTTTTCCACAAGAGCTTCTAGTCTTTTGAACTGCTTTATTTGTTGTTTAATTAACCCTTTGACTCCTGCATCCTGTCCACTGGTATCTTGCCTAGCCAACAATGCTGGCGAAGCAAAATCTTAACCCTTTGACTCCCTCACTTCATCCACCAACTTCGTGTAGGAAGCTGGTGGATAGGGTGAGGGAGTCAAGGGTTAAGTTTTCGCAATTGGTGGATAGCGTTTGGGAGTCAAAAGGATTAAATGCGCTATGGATGTTTACTAAGTTTTACTGACTTTCGAACTAGGCCAAAATTTACAACTTACACTTCTGTCCACATTCCAATTTTACTTCAGATTGACGAGAGTAGTGAGAATGACAAGTGACCGTTTAATTCAGCTTTCTCAAACCGTGATATATTGACAGTTTGGGGCTTCAGTTCACAGACCTTGGTGGAACAGAAACATCCCTGGTTTTGTTGATTTTGTGACTTAGAACCATCGACTTCAGTGTAAAAGTTGCCAGAAATTGTCAGGAGTTTCCTTACTGTATCTGTTCCATGACTGACCCGAGACTTGGAAGGAGCTTGGCAACAACAACTGAGAGCTTGAAACAGAAAATAAATCAGTTTATAGACAAGGGGAGATTATCATGTATATCCACCAAGCAAAGCCAGAACAAGATTGAGGCAGCCGAGATGTGGTTTCTAAGAAGAATGTTGAGAGTTCCATGGACAGCAAAGAAAACAAACGAGACAGTCTTGATGGAGGCAGACACAAGAAGATCATTGATAAGGAAAATTAGGAAAAGACAGGCAACATTTATAGGCCATTATATGAGGAAAGGGGAATTGGAGCACCTGGTTACAACGGGAAAGCTGGAGGGAAAGAGAGCACCAGGTAGACCCAGAGAGAAGACATTAGACGGACTTGCAGAGTGGCTGAAGACAAAGAGGATGGAAGAGGTACTTGAGGCAACAAGAGAGAGAGACAGATGGAAGGCCATGATTGCCAACACTATGTGGCAAGGCACCTGACGATGATGATGATCCACAATGATGAAACCAATGATTAAAACTGATAAGCCATATTATCTTGAACTAGAAACAAAGCGTAGATCACATCAATGACTTAAGAATGATGATATCATGATTCTCGTGTAAAAGATGATGTCAGTAGCAGGCCAAAAGTAGCTGCCCTAAATTCCAGTTTTGGGCCCAGAACTTAAGCTTCTAATTATACACTCGTAAAAGAAGCAAACTATCGCCATATAAATAAGACATTTCTTCCAATGTAGAAATGATATTGTCTTACTTTTATTCTAACCTGTTTAGGCCTTAAATTAATCTGGTAAAACAAGTAGGAATCAATGCGAGTGTATTCTTCCAACCGATGTGCATACTGAATGTTTGATGAAAAAAAATATTTTAAATAGATGTAGTGTAGACCTACTGCTCTAAACAATTTTCACTTAAAAAAATATCGTCTTGTAAAACAAACATAGCTCAGAAATTCGCCATGTTTGTTATTACATAAATATCTATAGTAGACTTATGTTGTCAAATCGGCTTGTAGTGATCGTTGCTATGTTGTGTTACTATGTTAATATCTATTGTAGACTTATCTGATGAAACAGGCTTAGCAGTGATTGTCTTTTCAGTTGGTAGGTGTAGTCAAATTGGTTAAGAAGATACAAAGCCCAGTTTCTGACAAGGCTGAGCCGAGCTCCTACTTAGCTGAATTGAACTGGTTTATCATCAATGTTACAACAGAACATACAAAACTCTTTTATCTAAAGGGCATGCCGTTCACATCCCACGATTTGTTGTGCAATTACCTGTAAGCTGATATGCAGAGTCCTGTTTAAGAGATTGAACGCGGATATAATAATCAACACATGACTGGAGGGAAGCCCTTCCTCGTCCATGCTCATGACACAAACGTCAAAATCAACTGAATGACTGGTGAATGACTCATGTCATCGTGCCTTTAGAAGTGGAAATGAATATTTCCACTTTCTCTTCAGCATTTCGTAGATGAAGGCGTTTCAGATCGGTGGCTGAAAAATGAAAAATGTAAAGAGGCACGCCTTTCAGTTCAGACTTCTCTTATTGGTGATCCTTGTGTGGGCAAAACGTGTCTAGTCTTCAGATTATGTGATATACTTTCAGCCCAATTTACATCAGCACCCTAGGTAAGTTTGAAACGTTTTGGTGTTCAGAAAACTGAATGATTTGTTTGTCTATCAATAACCATTGCATAATGTGGTAACAGGGACTATCTTGAAATAGAAACCACTATTTTCGACATCGTTTTGATCAAGGTTTTGAACAAGGATAGACAGTTTCTAGTTTTAGGACACTATGGCTTAGTTTCATATTGTGTCTTTTCCACAAGAGCTTCTAGTCTTTTGAACTGCTTTATTTGTTGTTTAATTAACCCTTTGACTCCTGCATCCTGTCCACTGGTATCTTGCCTAGCCAACAATGCTGGCGAAGCTAAATCTTAACCCTTTGACTCCCTCACTTCATCTACCAACTTCGTGTAGGAAGCTGGTGGATAGTGTGAGGGAGTCAAGGGGTTAAGTTTTCGCAATTGGTGGATAGCGTTTGGGAATCAAAAGGTTAAATGCGCTATGGATGGATTGTTTACTAAGTTTTACTGACTTTCGACTAGGCCAAATCTTACAACTTACACTTCTGTCCACATTCCAATTTTACTTCAGATTGACGAGAGTAGTGAGAATGACAAGTGACCGTTTAGTTCAGCTTTCTCAAACCGTGATATTTTGACAGTTTGGGGCTTCAGTTCACAGACTTGGTGGAACAGAAACATCCCTGGTTTTGTTGATTTTGTGACTTAGAACCATCGACTTCAGTGTAAAAGTTGCCAGAAATTGTCAGGAGTTCCCTTACTGTATCTGTTCCATGACTGACCCGAGACTTGGAAGGAGCTTGGCAACAACAACTGAGAGCTTGAAACAGAAATTAAATCAGTTTATAGACAAGGGGAGATTATCATGTATATCCACCAAGCAAAGCCAGAACAAGATTGAGGCAGCCGAGATGTGGTTTCTAAGAAGAATGTTGAGAGTTCCATGGACAGCAAAGAAAACAAACGAGACAGTCTTGATGGAGGCAGACACAAGAAGATCATTGATAAGGAAAATTAGGAAAAGACAGGCAACATTTATAGGCCATTTTATGAGGAAAGGGGAATATTAGGAAAAGACAGGCAACATTTATAGGCCATTTTATGAGGAAAGGGGAATTGGAGCACCTGGTTACAACGGGAAAGCTGGAGGGAAAGAGAGCACCAGGTAGACCAGAGAGAAGATATTAGACGGACTTGCAGAGTGGCTGAAGACAAAGAGGGTGGAAGAGGTACTTGAGGCAACAAGAGAGAGAGACAGATGGAAGGCCATGATTGCCAACACTATGTGGCAAGACACCTGATGATGATGATGATCCACGAATGATGAAACCAATGATTAAAACTGATAAGCCATATTATCTTGAACTAGAAACAAAGCGTAGATCACATCAATGACTTAAGAATGATGATATCATGATTCTCGTGTAAAAGATGATGTCAGTAGCAGGCCAAAAGTAGCTGCCATAAATTCCAGTTTTGGGCCCAGAACTTAAGCTTCTAATTATACACTCGTAAATAGAAGCAAACTATCACCATACAAATAAGACATTTCTTCCAATGTAGAAATGATCTTGTCTTACTTTTATTCTAACCTGTTTAGGCCTTAAATTAATCTGGTAAAACAAGTAGGAATCAATGCCGAGTGTATTCTTCCAACTGATGTGCATACTGAATGTTTGATAGAAAAAAATATTTTAAATAGATGTAGTGTAGACCTACTGCTCTAAACAATTTTCACTTAAAAAAATATCGTCTTGTAAAACAAACATAGCTCAGAAATTCGCCATGTTCTGTTATTACATAAATATCTATAGTAGACTTATGTTGTGAAATCGACTTGGTAGTGATCGTTGCTATGTTGTGTTACTATGTTAATATCTATTGTAGACTTATCTGATGAAACAGGCTTAGCAGTGCTTGTCTTTTCAGTTGGTAGGTGTAGTCAAATTGGTTAAGAAGATACAAAGCCCAGTTTCTGACAAGGCTGAGCCGAGCTCCTACTTAGCTGAATTGAACTGGTTTATCATCAATGTTACAACAGAACATACAAAACTCTTTTATCTAAAGGCATGCCGTTTACATCCCACGATTTGTTGTGCAATGTACCTGTAAGCTGATATGCAGAATCCTGTTTAAGAGATTGAACGCGGATATAATAATCAACACATGACTGGAGGGAAGCCCTTCCTCGTCCATGCTCATGACACAAACGTCAAAATCAACTGAATGACTGGTGAATGACTCATGTCATTGTGCCTTTAGAAGTGGAAATGAATATTTCCACTTTCTCTTCAGCATTTCGTAGATGAAGGCGTTTCAGATCGGTGGCTGAAAAATGGAAAATGTAAAGAGGCACGCCTTTCAGTTCAGACTTCTCTTTATTGGTGATCCTTGTGTGGGCAAAACGTGTCTAGTCTTCAGATTATGTGATGATACTTTCAGCCCAATTTACATCAGCACCCTAGGTAAGTTTGAAACGTTTTGGTGTTCAGAAAACTGAATGATTTGTTTGTCTATCAATAACCATTGCATAATGTGGTAACAGGGACTATCTTGAAATAGAAACCACTATTTTCGACATCGTTTTGATCAAGGTTTTGAACAAGGATAGACAGTTTCTAGTTTTAGGACACTATGGCTTAGTTTCATATTGTGTCTTTTCCACAAGAGCTTCTAGTCTTTTGAACTGCTTTATTTGTTGTTTAATTAACCCTTTGACTCCTGCATCCTGTCCACTGGTATCTTGCCAAGCCAACAATGCTGGCGAAGCAAAATCTTAACCCTTTGACTCCCTCACTTTATCCACCAACTTCGTGTAGGAAGCTGGTGGATAGGGTGAGGGAGTCAAGGGGTTAAGTTTTCGCAATTGGTGGATAGCGTTTGGGAGTCAAAAGATTAAATGCGCTATGGATGGATTGTTTACTGAGTTTTACTGACTTTCGACTAGGCCAAAATTTACAACTTACACTTCTGTCCACATTCCAATTTTACTTCAGATTGACGAGAGTAGTGAGAATGACAAGCGACCGTTTAGTTCAGCTTTCTCAAACAATGATATATTGACAGTTTGGGGCTTCAGTTCACAGACCTTGATGGAACAGAGACATCCCTGGTTTTGTTGATTTTGTGACTTAGAACCATCGACTTCTGTGTAAAAGTTGCCAGAAATTGTCAGGAGTTTCCTTACTGTATCTGTTCCACGACTGACCCGAAACTTGGAAGGAGCTTGGCAACAACAACTGAGAGCTTGAAACAGGAATTAAATCAGTTTATAGACAAGGGGAGATGATCATGTATGTCCACCAAGCAAAGCCAGAACAAGATTGAGGCAGCCGAGATGTGGTTTCTAAGAAGAATGTTGAGAGTTCCATGGACAGCAAAGAAAACAAACGAGACAGTTTTGATGGAGGCAGACACAAGAAGATCATTGATAAGGAAAATTAGGAAAAGACAGGCAACATTTATAGGCCATTTTATGAGGAAAGGGGAATTGGAGCACCTGGTTACAACGGGAAAGCTGGAGGGAAAGAGAGCACCAGGTAGACCCAGAGAGAAGATTTCAGACGGACTTGCAGAGACTTATTCTTATCTCACCTGTCTCACCTGTCAGCGTCACCGGATTCGGTGTTGGCCGCTGCACACGTAGACACCACCATCTCCCTCAAGACTGCTCTGTCTTGACTTTTGTGGACAATTTCTTGAAATATTTAGGCCACTGATGTTGGTTATGTTCTCGATGTATGAGATTAAGAGGTCTGCCTTTTTTCCTTTTTGCCTCGGTTTTTCCTTGAAAGATGGTTGCCATGAGGTCCGTGTTGTTGTTGCGTGAAACATGGCCTATGTATTTAAGTCTTCTCTTGTTGATGGCTGTTCGTGGTTTTCTGGTGGTATCAAGTTCTTCCAGGACACTCATTAGTTCTTCTATCTGTCCATTTGACACGTAGTAGTTTCCGATAAAACCACATCTCTGCTGCCTCAATTCTTCTGCAATCAGTTTTCCTCAGTGTCAAGGCTTCGCAGCCATAAACCATGATTGGCCAGATCAAACATTTTAAAAATTCAATTATATGGTGATCTGTTTCTTATCCTATGGTTTCCAATTTGTTCGTTCTTAGGCTCCAACCCCATACGCATGGATGGGCTTATACGTGCAAGGCTGGGTTTTTTGTTTTGTTTTGTTTTGTTTTTTTCTTTTTTTTTTTATCCTATCATGTGGGCCTCACACTCGTTTTCGGGGGTGTCCATGACCTGGCATGCCCAGGTTTAAAAATAAGACTATAGCTAGGAACACAAAAAGCACCTAGTCACAACAGGAAAGCTGGAGGGAAAAAGACCACCAGATAGACACCCATGGAGAAAATATTGGACAGACTTGCAAAGTGGATGAAGACAGAGGGTGGGAGATGTACTTGCAGCAACAGGGGATAGATTCGTGTGGAAGGCCATGATCACCAACGCCATGATGACGGAGATTGCCTACTCAGCGAACATGGCCAATGTTAAGCCTCAGCAACGATTCTTGCAAGTCTTTTTCAGATTAACACCTGTTACACACTGAAAGACCGTCGACACACGTTATATAACGGCTATTCCTTGGTGATGACGTTGTATGAATTTATGTGACGATAGATTGCTCCTCTTTGTATAGTTATGATGAAAATGGGAGCTTTTTGTTCTGTTTTGTAGAGTTTAAAGTCCTACCATTCTCAGTGTTTACGAAGGTAAGCTATAAGAATGTTGCTCAAAGAAGCCTTAAAATTTTTTAGTTGCATTGTGAGATACCGATGCTTGTGTCGGATTCTCTGGATAAGGATGGAAATTTCTGCTTCAAACTTGCGCTTATCATTAATGTTGTTGTTACTGTTTATTTTTCAATCGGTAACGTCTCTGGTCAGAATGACTTGCAAAAAAAAATGGTCGCTTGTAATCTTTCGACTTTCAATAACAACAAATTTGCCACAAGTTTTACACTGACACTAGGTGAATGACACAGACACTGCGACATTATTGAACTCTGCTTGCTCCTGATTCCTGCGCGACTTAGCGAGCCGACTATTGTATAAATGCGACAGAGCTTGTTACCTGTCTCCCGATACATGTGTACGGGACATGCGACTCGCGATATTTTGTATTCATTTATTCACCTACTTACTTCTTATTCACTTACTCACTCGCTTGCTTACTTGCTTGCTCGCTTACTTACTTACTTACTTACTTATCTACTTACTTACTTACTTACTTATCGGTGATTAAGAAAATATTGGCTTCACCTAGTTGATAGATGGCTGAGCATTTGGGCATTGACTAGGGGGAGGGGGGCGGTTCTGTCATGTGAGACGAGTTTATACAGAATAGCTAGTTGTGTTTTGAGTCAGACCTTTAATTATTTATTTGTTTACTTTATATATATGTTCCTTTTTGGAAGGTAAGATTCACACATACACATGTCATTTACATGTAACCACGATTATTCCAGTGGTAGGCTGATGAAATACCAGTATAAAATACAGACTAGGTAAAACATAGTCTAGGTAGGGCCTCAGGACCTGGCCAGCTCAAGGGTTTATGTGCAGGCTTAAGGCTTGTGCCATGATCACCATACACGTGGCACCTGTGACGTTAGTGCGTATGGAATTCATTCCGAGCGCGGAGACGTCATCTTGAAAAACTGAAACTGAAACTGAAACTGAAACTGAAACTAGCGACAGCGTGACCCATAAACTAAGAAACTGTATGGGACATGTGACTAGCGGCAGCGTGACCCATAAAGTAAGAAAACTATATGGACATGTGACTAGCGACAGCGTGACCCATAAACTAAGAAACTGTATGGGACATGTGACTAGCGGCAGCGTGACCCATAAACTAAGAAACTGTATGGGACATGTGACTAGCGGCAGCGTGACCCATAAACTAAGAAACTGTATGGGACATGTGACTAGCGACAGCGTGACCCATAAAGTAAGAAACTATATGGACATGTGACTAGCGGCAGCGTGACCCATAAAGTAAGAAACTATATGGACATGTGACTAGCGGCAGCATGACCCATAAAGTAAGAAACTATATGGACATGTGACTAGCGACAGTGTGACCCATAAAGTAAGAAACTATATGGGACATGTGACTAGCGACAGCGTGACCCATGAACTAAGAAACTATATGGGACATGTGACAGCGTGACCCATAAAGTAAGAAAACTATAATGGACATGTGACTAGCGACAGCGTGACCCATAAACTAAGAAACTGTACGGGACATGTGACTAGCGACAACGTGACCATAAAGCAAGAAACTGTACGGACATGTGACTAGCGACAATGTGACCCATAAACTAAGAAACTATATGGTACATGTGACTAGCGACAGCGTGACCCATAAACTAACATGAGACTAGCGACAGCGTGACCCATAAACTAAGAAACTATACGGACATGTGACTAGCGACAACGTGACCCATAAACTAAGAAACTATATGGTACATGTGACTAGCGACAGCGTGACCCATAAACTAACATGAGACTAGCGACAGCGTGACCCATAAACTAAGAAACTATACGGGACATGTGACTAGCGACAGTGTGACCCATAAACTAAGAAACTGTATGGGACATGTGACTAGCGACAGCGTGACCCATAAACTAAGAAACTGTATGGGACATGTGACTAGCGACAGCGTGACCCATAAACTAACATGAGACTAGCGACAGCGTGACCCATAAACTAAGAAACTGTATGGGACATGTGACTAGCGACAGCGTGACCCATAAACTAACATGAGACTAGCAACAGCATGACCCATAAACTAACATGAGACTAGCGACAGCGTGACCCATAAACTAACATGAGACTAGCGACAGCATGACCCATAAACTAACATGAGACTAGTGACAGCGTGACCCATAAACTAACATGAGACTAGTGACAGCGTGACCCATAAACTAACATGAGACTAGCGACAGCGTGACCCATAAACTAACATGAGACTAGTGACAGCGTGACCCATAAACTAACATGAGACTAGCGACAGCGTGACCCATAAACTAACATGAGACTAGCGACAGCGTGACCCATAAACTAACATGAGACTAGCGACAGTGTGACCCATAAACTAACATGAGACTAGCGACAGCGTGACCCATAAACAAAGAAATCTTAACTTTTGGAGATA
>JAPXFY010000035.1:25121499-25163999 GCA_030674185.1 Monoplex corrugatus
CACCCTTTGCACCAGCTTCATGTAGGAATCTGTTGGATAGGGTGAGGGAGTCAAAAGGTTAAGTTTTTGCTGTTGGTAGATGGGGTGCAGGAGTTAAAGGGTTAAACAAATGTTTCAAAAGTGGAAATGATATGGGTGTGTGAGGAAAGCGAGTGAAGAGTAAAGCTGGTGGAGATCCGTTAACCCTTTGACTCTCGCGCCCTATCCGGCATCTGCAAAAACTTAACTGTTTTTGCTTTATCCAAAACAAGTATGACTGCTCGCGTTCAAGCAAACAGGAACCAGAAAAAACAAAACAAAAAACAAACAAAAAAAAGGAAAAAATATTCTTTTCTCACACTGGACGGAGAAGCAAGGAAGTTTCAGTCTTTTTCTCCTGATTTTTGTATCTGGTGTTTGTTTATTTGTGATCTTATGCTTGACAAAGGCCAGTTGGCCGAAAATTTGCGCCTGTCGTGTCTTGTATTAACTACGCATGCTTACTTTTTATCTTTTTATTGTTGTTTCGGTGTTTTTGCTTTGCTAGCATGGTTGACAATGCAGATGCTGGCTGACAGGGTGTGGGAGTCAAAGGGTTATTTCATGTGGATACTGTATAGCAGAATCCTTCATCCTTGTCCCCGCGATTCTCCTTTGCATTGTCACGCGCGTGACGTATCGGCTTAAGCCAAAAGTTCGTGTCGTCTGCTACAACGTATTTCCCACATTTCCCTTTCCCGTGAAATGTTGTGCAATATAGATCTACACGCTGTGTTGCGAGTCCCGTTTGAAAGATTGAAAAACAGATAGACTAAGCCTTTTCAGAAACGGCCCTCCCTCCATTCACGTATCGCACATAGCACGAAGGCCAGTGAATGACTCACATGTACGTGACCCCCACAAGCGGAAACGAACTTTTCCTGACGTCATCAGCATTTATGTAGATGAGGGTGTTTCCGCTAGTAGTTGGCCAAAATGGCAAAGACATACGACTATCTTTTCAAACTTCTCCTTATTGGTGATTCTGGGGTAGGCAAAACTTGTCTACTCTTCAGATTTTCAGAAGATGCTTTCAACTCGACTTTTATCTCCACTATAGGTAAGTTTACACGATCGAACGAAGGAAAAACTTAATAAATCGTTTGTGCCGATCAACAAGTTGTCTTTCCTAGTTCAGTTGTTTCAGTGTGGCAACTGGGACCTACTTCATGGTACAAATTCCTTTCTCAAAGTACGGTCTTTTCTTACACATACACACGGTATCCAAAATATTCAGCCATGTTACCATTGAGAGTCTGTCGGATGGTTATCTTGTAGTGTGCATGAAGTACTTTTTCTGAGTATGTTTGAGAGAGGTATCGAACGCCGAATGAGCGGACTGCTTCGTTCAGACCGACAATTGGCGTTGACACCCAGTTTACGACTGTCGTGACTAGATTCAGCGCTAACAGTAACAGTTCATCCAAGATGAGTGTACGGAAGAGGTTTTGTTGCATACATTAGTCAACTGTTGGAACTTTGATTACCCCATCATACTAATGATTTTGAGTTAAAGTTTAATCGCAGGAACGAGCCATGCTAATAGCCTAGTGGAAGATCTTGAAGGGAAGGGGTATGTGTGTGTGTGTGTGTGTGTGTGTGTGTGTGTGTGTGTGTGTGTGTGTGTGCGCGCTCTTGCTTGCTTAAAAAAGTGAGATTGAATCCATTATCAGTTCATGTTTGTTGTCATACCTCTTAGCATCTTGACCTGTATATGATTCCAGACAAGTAAGACAAGAGGGACTTTGATGATAACTGTCACTATTAATAAAGTAGGGCCTACTGTATAGGCTCTTGAAATAGAGCTGTAAACTTGTGTTCCAATATACTATGGAGTTCAAGCCTAGCTTCAAGCTTGTTACATAAAACTGTCCGTTTTACTACCCATTTTAATGATCCAGTCCTTCTGGTGGTTTCAGCTTTGTGCTTCCTAGATCATGTCACTCACCTCCTTTCCCTTTCTGCCCTTCCATTTTCAGACCTTGCCAATGTAAAAGGTACATGTGCGGGCTCAGTGAGTCAGTTCAAAGGACATATGCTCAGGTTCAGTGAGTCTGCCAGATTTATGTCAAATTGGGTGGAGTGAATACAGATTTGTTAGAGTATGATAATCTCCCCTTCCAAACTCTAAACGCTGTGACTTTGATATATATTGGAAATGGTTTTCATATTTTGTTTTTCACATTAACCATAATTATTAGAATATCAGAGTTTATATGATATTAGCCCTGAGATTTTTGTTGATTTCTTGTTCTTTGCGTGAAAATTGTAACATTGAACATATGTAATTGATTCACTGTGTTGTGTTTAGTTGGCACTGTGACTTAGGAATATAATTCATAAGTTGAACAGGCTTGCAGGTTATTGGGGACAAAATAAGGTATAAAAGTACGCAATTCTGTTTGTTTAAAAAGGATAATTTGTTCTTTATAAAACGTGTGCATATCAATTGTATTATGACTTTTAATTTTATGTGTTCAGTAGCTGAATGCCAAAAAAGCCTATTGTGGTAAATTAAGTACTACATATTGTAACTTCTCTATAGATATGTTTGTCTTAAGTCCATAACTTTTGATTTTGTATGTTTTGTTTTGAAGACAAGAACCTTTAGTTTAAGCTCATTGCAAGAATTAAAAAAAAAAAAATCAGTGATGTTGTACTACCCCCTCCCCTTCCAACTGTTAATTTGATCTACCTCTGAGATAGTTCAAGTTTGCAGAATCAAAGTTACATTGATAGAAAGCAAGACTTTTTGTTTGCTTGTTTATGTTTGTGGGGATGGGTACTGCATTGGTTTTATTTTCTTCTTTCTTTGCAAGCCTGAGCCTAGGCAAAATGGACAGTCTCGGTTGTGTATTTGGCCACAGTTGAAATTACTCATGTGCTCATGTAGTACTCATATCTGTCATAGTCACAGCATTTAAATCAATGGTTTGGCGTCAGCAATGTTACTACTATCACTAGTATCAGTCAGTGACTCACCTTGCTCAGCAGCTGACGTGTTATTGTTGTTAAAGTTTAAAAACAGCTTTCTTGCCTTTACTGATTTATCATAGTGTACCCAGTTATCAGACTGATCCATAATCTCACCCTGTCTCACCTGTCGGCATTACTGAGTTTTTTCAGTGTTAATGGCTGCACTCTTTGACACCGCCACTTCCCTCCAAACAGCTCTGTTTTGACTTTTGTGGACATCATCATCATCATCATCATCATCATCATCATGTGCCCTGTTGCGTTGGCGGTCATGGCCCTCCATGTACATCTATTCCTTGTCACCGCAGCACATCTTCAACCCTGTCTATTCTTAGTCACCCTGCAAGTCCGTCCAATATTTTCTCCCTGTGTCTACCTGGTGTTTTCTTTCCCTCCAGCTTTCCTTTTGTGACCAGGTGCTCTAATTCCCCTTTCTCATAAAGTGGCCTGTAAATGTTTGTATTTTCCTAATCTTCCTTATCAGTGATCTTGTGTCTGCCTCCATCAAGACTGTCTCGTTTGTGGACATATTCTTCAATATTTAGTCTACTGATGTTTGAGATTGGAGGTCTGCCTTTCTTCCTTTTTGCCTCTTGTTTTTCCTTGAAAAATGGTTGCCATAATGATAAAGTTCATGTTCTTGCCACATGAGACATGGCCAATGTATTTTAGTCTTCTCCTGTTGATGTCTGCAGGTAATTTTCTGATGGTATCAGGTTCATCAACACATGACATAGCAGTCTCAGATAAAGACCACATCTCTGCTGTCTCAGTTCTTTTGGAATCAGCTATTCTGAGAGTCCAAGCTTTGCAGCCATAAATCAGGATTGGCCAGATCAAACATTTTAAAAGTTTAATTTTTCAGGCTATTACTAGTATTAGTATGCGTCTGTCTTTCCAGATATTGTTGAATTGGACTATTTTTTGCTTTGCCATTCCAATTCTTATTTTGACATCTTTAGAGCAGTTCCATCATCAGTTTTTACAGAAACAAGATATTTAAAATCTTAAAATTTTCTAAAGGAACTTTATTAATTAAGATATCGATTGTTTTCAGTGTCTTATGCGTTTGTTTTCTTGGCGTTCAGCATTTTTGCCAGCTGCATCCACCCTGCATAGAATTTTTTCATTCTGCTAATTTTGTCTGCTAATAATGCAGTATCATTGGGATAGTGCAGGATTGTAAGGTTTTTCACTCCTATCTTTATGCCCATGCCTTCTATATCAGCATCTGCCATGACTTGTTCCGTATAAATGTTAAAAAGATATGGTACAACCTTGTCTAACTCCCCAGTGGATGTTGAAAATTCACATTTCTGATTGTTCTAATTGTAGCATTTTGGTCTTTATGTAATGAGGCAGTTAATAAAATGAGATGTTTGGGAAAGCCCATTTTGACCATTGCATTGAATAGGTGGAGATGAATGATGCTATCAAATGCTTTGCTATAGTCTATGAAGGTGACAGTGCTTTTTGTTTTCTCTATGAGTATTTTAATACAAAATTGAAAAAACATTTCAGTTGTGCGTCTGTTGGATCTGTAGACTGCCTGGCAGTCAGAGAGTCCTTGTTCTATCTTGGGCTTCAGTCTGTTGAGAATAATCATGAGCAAGAACTGGTGTGTCTAATTAGGGCAGTAGTTCTTAGTTGTTGCAGTCTTTGACCTTGCCACTCTTATAAAGCATCACAGACTCATTGAAGTTTCCAATCTGTTGGCCACTGATGAGTATTCCAGATTTTACAGTTAACATGGTGATCTGCTTTTAGGCCTCTTAAGTTCTTTACCAGCATGTTTTAACAATTCTCCTGGAACATTGCCAGTTTTTCTTGTTTTAAACTGCTTGGTGGCTGCTTCAGTTTCACTTAAATAAAAGTGGTTCTGATTCTCATTCTGGACAGTTCAGGTCAGGGCATAACGTGTTTTGGGAACTATTGTTGCTAAAAAAAAAAGGATGTTCCATATTCATTCCATCTGTTTATATTATGCTCTGGTTCAGTCAGTGTGGTGCTTTGATCCATATCATAGAGCACTAGATCCATAATCATAGTGCGCAAAATATCTGGCTGGCTGAAAAGTGAAATAACTTGGCTACTCCAGTACTGGAGTCAGTCGGCGGTTTGGAAAACATATCCTGTGTCATATATCCTGTATATTCAATACATTGAGAGGTATAATAGTAATACTGAAGCATATCATGTGTTATGTATTTTCTATATGCTGTATATTCAATATATTGAGCAGAGACAGAGGTTATAATAGTAATATGAAAACATTATCCGGAACATATCCCAGTGTTATATGTTCTGTGTCCTGTATTAGTCATTATTGTATATCTATATGTATAATTGTATATTCAGTACGTTGAGCTGAGTTCCACTTGTCTCTAATAATGTTTGTGATCACAAAGTGTAATTCCTAGTTCAAATTTTTCAGTTTACTGTGTAATTGATAGTAAGTTGCCAGTGGATCTAATTTTTCAGTATTGAGAGAATCTTGGGCATTTCAATTTGTATTATCCAGTAGAGACAGTCCTTCATCATGTGTCAGATTTTTCCGCATTCAAGCGTGGTAACAGTGAATTGTATACATATCCAAGTCAACAGTGAAATGAAATGTCAGCGGTAGTTCTCTGCCTCCTTCCCCCACCCTTGTTATACTTGTTATTGTGTAGTTATGGTTATGTTGGCTCAGTTGCATGTATGCATGTTGTTCTGGTGGGCTGGGAATTAGAACACCTAGTCACAACATTCAAGCTAGTGGGAAAGAGATCACCAGGTAGACCCAGGAAGAAAATATTGGATGGATTTGCATGGTGACTGAGGACAGAGAGGGTAGGAGATGCACTTGCCGAACAAGGGATAGATTTTTTATGGAGGGCCATGATTGCCAGCACCATACAACAGGGCACATGATGATGATGATGATGACTGGTGAATAGGCCATTAGCACTGCAGAAAAAAAAGATGTACAGAGATTCATAACTAGAACAGAAAGAAAATAGAAACAAAATAAATGATAGATGAAGAAACTTCTAGCACAGAATGTCCAAAGATATGGATACTGTTTATTAAGAAAACGCCTCCAGTATCTTTGTGGGGAACTATTTGACTCTTGAGACAATGTCTCACCATGATAGGACTGTGAAGGATATAAATTTTTCTTTAGTTAATCAGTTAATGAAAACTTCCATTTCCGTAGATCTGCACTAATCTTTCCACTTGTTATCGTTAGTTTCAGTCTCAGTTTAACTTTAAGGAATCATACTGGAGACAAAATGATTCAGTATCACTATCAGGAAACTATATTTTAACATGCTTTCAAATTTTTATTTTGCAACAACAGTTACATATTATGTTCACAAACACTTAGGTAGTCTAATCCATATGTATATTGTAATCTGTCTATTCTTTATAATTATTATGTAAATATGATATTGCATGCATTATAATTAATGGAGCTGTTAGCAGTTTTATTTGAGTCGTATTATTTTGTCTCTCTGTCTCTCAGCCTGAGCCCTTCTGACTTTTGGTCTTTTCATGACTACCTGTGATATTGATCTCTCATACAAGCGATATATATTTTTTAGATGATGATGTTGGGGTAGCTTTTTCAGATTTTTCCATGTTCATCTATTGGCTCTGTGTGTGCCCTCTCCTTTCATGCTGTTTTCTCTCTTGGGACTTGGGAGCAGATAGAATGTGCAGAATTATATCTTGACCCAAGTTGAGGATAGTCATAGTTTAAGTAAAGTAAACATTCATATTTTAATTAGTCATCCTTTACCATTGACCCATGGGTGCAAATACTCAGCATATATATTTTCATGATTTGATGTAAAAATACGTTGAGTATTGTGTTCCTGAATGTCTTTTTTAAAAAATTTTTTTTTTTTACAATGATTTTGTCTTAAGAGCAGTTCTTTATGATTTGATTATCAGTGTGTGTGTGTGTGTGTGTGTGTGTGTGTGTGTGTGTGTGTGGTTGGGGTGTGTGTGTGTGTGTGTGTGTGTGTGTGTATATGTGTGTGTGTGTTGTTGTGTGTGTGTGTGTGTGTGTGTGTGTGTGTGTGTGTGTGTGTGTGTGTGTGTGTGTGTGTCAGTAAGAACAGGTTTACCCAATTACAGTGTTGATTTATGGTATCACTATCAGTGATAACTGTGTGCCTGCATGCCTTGTGTGTGTGTGTGTGGTGTGTGTGTGTGTGTTGTGTGGCTCTGACTTAGGAATAGATACCTGTGATACCATCAGGTGGATGATGGTATAGCACGTCCGCTATCTGTCCCCATTTGTTATCATCCTCTTCTTATCCAAGGCTGATATTTCTTTAATGACAGAGTCCTTTGCCAGTTGACTGTGGTGTGTAGTGTATTTGTTATGATGCTGATTGTGTCATTAGAGTTTGACCTGATGAAACAATTTCTAGACCTGTTATCCCATGGCCTTACAATTCAGACATGTAATATGATGTATACAGGTCAGTTAATTTACTGTGGTGATTGGAGCTGGAACAGTCCTCAGCTAGAACAGTCTATTAGATAACTGGGACTTTTACATTCTTATATTATAGAGCGTTTGTCTTTGGTCATGAGAGTCTGATGTGCCCTATCAATTATAATGTGATTCTGTGTAGTTATGGTCATGCTTGTGACTAATTTTAAGATGCTGTGTTATAATATAACAGTAATGATATATAGCCCAACACCCACAGAAGCAAATTCCTAAGAACTTTAAAATGTTGCGCATAAAACCAAAAAGCAAACAATAAATCAGTGACTTTTGTTTTCATTAAATGCTCACCCAAACAAAGATTTAACATTCTTTTTATAATTATGGTGAAGAAATGTTGCTTAGTTAAAAGAAAAAAAGAAAGAAACAAACAAACACCTGCCCCCCCCCCCCCCCCCCCCCCCTAAAAAATTTTTAAAAAAAAATAACATTCGTAAATTATGCAAGTGCAGGCATTTGTTAAACCTCCAGCATAGTATGTCTGGTAAGATACAGTGCAAAAGTGCAAATGCTAGTCATTGTTGTCGCTTCTACTAGTACTACTAGTACTTCTGCTGCAATTACCACTGCTTCATTTTTTAGAAGGAAAAAATATGACAGAGGCAGAAGTTGTCCCGTAACCCTCAGGTGATGGGGTAAACTTTAGAGACCATCTCTGCTTCCTGAGGCTAGCTTTACCATCACCAGCCCTGACTGACTGGTTCAAATTTGGTGTGGGAAAATATTTATGCTTGCATCCTCTAGTTGGTCCAGCAGTAAATAAGTACCCAACCTTGGTTCAGGGTTCCTTCTCTATTTCTTCCCCTGCTTCATTTTGATTTCTGAGACTAGTGATGTGAGACATATGCACTACTTGGTGGACTCCTTAAAACCTGGCGTGTTTGCTGCCCATCGTAAGGTTTCCATCGTCCTGGTGAAATCAGCTTAGTGTTTCGTGGGTCCCTTCTTCCCCCTCCTCCCGCATCTCATTTTAACCCCTTCACCGCCAGTGATTCTAGAATGTAAAGCACCAGCTGTTTTACAGAAAAAAACAAGAAAAATGCACCTACCAATTTCAAATGACTGTTTTTCTTATTTCTCGACCAAATTGCTTTCTGGTTTTTTTTTAAAAGAAAGAAGAATGATTGGAGTTTGGGTTTATGCAACTATAAAGTATGTTTATGCAATGGACTGATTTAAGAGCACAATTAAGAGCAGCAAGTGAGAGAGTAATGGAGTTATGGACCCTATTGCTGTCGCATTTTGGCGACATCGGCGGTCTGCTGTTACTGTCGCCAAAAGGGCCATCGGCGGTGAAAGGGTTAAGGCCTAGTGTTTATGGGTCACTTCTGCACCCCCTCATCCCCCTTTTCATTTCAAAACCTTAGCCTGCATAGGGTGGGCACCCAGGTAAACCTTAGCCTGCATAGGGTGGGCACCCAGGTAAACCTTAGCCTGCATAGGGTGGGCACCCAGGATTTTGCACAGGCTCAGGGAGTGTACCCGTTAATGACTGGTTAGTTATGGGTGGAGATAATTACCAGCAGGTCTGGGTGGAGCCATGTGGAAGTGCCAAATTGGTGAATCCCCTCTTGAGCGAACCCCAAGCTTCTCTGATGATTGTTATGAGTTGTATTAGCTTTTAGTTTTACTGTCAGCAGATTATCTGAGTACTTTCTGTTCTGTCTGTAGGCATTGACTTCAAAATCCGAACAATTGAATTGGATGGCAAGAAGATCAAGCTTCAGATATGGTATGTGATAATAGATTGTTGTAGTGTGTTTGTGTGTGTGTTTGTGTGTGTGTGTGTGTGTGTGTGTGTGTGTGTGTGTGTGTGTGTGTGTGTGTGTGTGTGTGTGTGTGTGTGTGTGTGTAGTTGTGTGTGTGTGTGTGTGTGTGTGAATTGTAGTGTGTGTGTGAGTGTTGAGAGTGTGTGTGTTGTAATTGTGTGTGTTGTAGAGGAGTGTGGTGTATATAATAATATACGTGTATGTGTTCATGATGTGTGTATGTATTGTGTGTGTGTGTTGGAGAAAGAGAGAGAGAGAGAGAGAGAGAGAGAGAGAGAGAGAGAGAGAGAGAGTGTGTGTGTGTGTGTGTGTGGTGTGTGTGTGTGTGTTGTGTGTGTGTGTGTGTGTGTGTGATGTACTTGAGACAGATGCTTTGTTGTATGTGTGTGTAAATGTTTGTCTCATGTGTGCAAATCTGTGTGCATGTGTGTGTGTCTGAGAGAGAGGGGAGTAGAGTGGGGGGGGGGGGGAGCAGGGGTTTAGTGGGGACAGGCAAAAGAGAGAGAGAGGGAAGAAACTTGTGTTTGGGAGAGAAGAGAAGGTGAGAGCATGTGTGAATGTTTTTAGCCTGTCTGTCTGGTCTTACTGTGTGTGTGGTGTGTGTGTGAGTGAGTCCGTATGAGTGAGTGAGTGTGTGTGTATATATATATAGATGCTTGTGTGAATATTGTGTGTGTGTATGTGAGAGAGAGAGATGGTGAGGGTGGGTGTGTGTGTGTGTGTGTGTGTGTGTGTGTGTGTGCGTGCGTGCGTGCATGTATGTGTGTGTGAGTTGGAGTGAGTCTGTGTGAGTATGAGTGTGTGTGTGTGTGTGTGTGTGTGTGTGTGTGTGTGTGTGTGTGTGTGTGTGTGTGCATGCAGTGATGTATACAGAAAAAAAATCTTCAACAAATGATGTACATCCTTGTGTGTGTGTGTGTGTGCGTGCGTTGTGTGTGCGTGCGTGCGTGCATGTGTGCGTGCGTCGCGCGCGCAGTGATGTGTACAAAAAAAATCTTCAACAAATAATGTACATCTGTTTGTGTGTCCATCATGCACGCATTATAATCTGAGAGGTGGGTGGGTGGGGGCAGGGGGAGAGAGATAGGGGGAGAATAAGAAGAGAGAAGAAAGAGAGAGGAGGTGTGTGTATTCATCATATGTCAGTAGAATGTTTATAATATTAACCCTTTGACTCCTGGACCAGTCTCTCAGCATCCTACACTGTCAACAATGCTAGCAAAGCAAAAACTTAACCCTTTGTCTCCCTGACCCTATCAACCAGCTTCCTGCAGGAAGCTGTTCAGGGTGATGGAATCAAAAGGTTAAGTTTTTGCTGTTGGTGGATAGTGTGTGGGAGTCAAAAGGTTTACTTGACAATAAATGGTTGCATGATGATGATGGCAACTGTCTTTATCAGGGACACAGCCGGCCAGGAAAGGTTCAGGACCATCACCACAGCATACTACAGAGGTGCCATGGTAAGTCCTCATCTTCACTGATCTTCTGTTCTCCCCCTTTCCCCCATGGGGATGCTGGGGGGTGGGGGGAGTAGGAGGAGGGCTCTTTCAGTGTAAATAGTATCCCCACCTTCTGGAAATTCTGTGCTACTGCTAGTGGTGGTGATGACAGAGATTATGCATGTTGTGGTGGTGACAGTGATATGCATGCATGATAATGATTCATATCGCACAGCTTACATTATAAAAATTAAGTTTAAATGTTTTGAAAATGCCTACATGAAAATGCCAACATTTACTATTGTGGTTATACCCAGGGTGTCAGCAAACAGGTGATAATCCCGTTTTTGGTTGTAGTGTTGGCATACTACTTCACATTAGCACTAAAAATGTTACTGTATAAATACGTCAGGAAATCTAATCATAGTATGTATTTTCATACCCTGAGAAGTCCAAAAGATCAGAGAAGAAGCAATGAACAAAAGTAAGTCAGAGTCGGACTCGAGTTTCTGTCTGAAATGCATAGTGCACTTTATATGTCAAAGGATAGTTGGATTGTAAACTGAGCTGGCAAGAAGACTGATAGTGTGTTAATTTGCTGTATCAAAGCCCTCAGGCCATCGGATGTGTCAAAACAAGTACTGTGCATAACTGACAGCGGTCATAGGTCATATGCATTAATAATACAGGCAAAATGAAATTAATACTGGACTGTTGCAGTAAATGATGCTATATGTTAGCTTAGCAAATATGCTTGTTATCTTATTTTCTAATTTTTATTTTATTTATTTGATTTTATGGTTGTTTTTTTTATCATCGCACTCTGGGAGGTTACCTTTGTGCTCACCTTTTTTTTTTCCTTCGTCCAATTTTCTACACCACACCTTTTTTTCCATCCTATTTCTATGCCACCTTAATGGCCGCAGGAGCTGGCACAGGTTTTACAATGCAATGATGATGATGTCAATGAGGACGATAATCATGATGATGTGGAATTCCATGTAGGATTGAGACTGAGTGACAGGGCTGTACTCGACGCTTACTATCACAATATATCTTGGGAGTCAACCAGGCCTGTGGTTCTGATCAGAAGATTTGAGCAACACCCTCTATGAAGCATCCGTGAAGTGGATGAGACTCGACTGTGTGGTCCCAGTCTTCCCAGTGGGCCCATAGCTCGCCCAACTCTGGCTAGGAGCCAGTCAGAGACGAAAAATCCCACAGTAATTTTTGAAGGGACTGATGGGAATTTGAACCCACAACCTTCCAGTCGGAGTCTGTTGTGCTAACCACTACACCACAGCGACTGGTCACTTGTTTCGTTTTTTTGTTTTTTTTGTGTGTGTGGGTGTGAATTGATGGATTCTGAGGGGTATGTTTTTAAGATGGATTGCTGCAGTTTTTTTTTAATGTTTTCAAGAGAATATAGTTTACGTGCTGCGGAGAAAATAATGTAACATGATTTGATTGTGGGCTTGCTGATAAATAACATATGGTTTTGTGTGCTCATTCCAGTGATGTATGTTTACACATATGTTATAATTTGTTGTTTGAATAATAAGCATAGAATTTGATGTTTGTTGTTGTTGTTGATTTGTTTATAGTTTTGGTTTGATTTGACTTTTAAAAGTGTGTGTGTGTGTGTGTGTGTGTGTGTGTGTGTGTGTGTGTGTGGTGTGTGTGTGTGTGTGTGTGTGTGTGTGTGTGTGTGTGTGTGTGTGTGTGTGTGTTTTGCACAACAGGGCATCATGCTAGTGTACGACATCACCAACGAGAAATCCTTCGACAACATTAGGAATTGGATCAGGAACATCGAAGAGGTAAATTGCATCAGGAAGAATAATATGAAACTGAAAGAAAAGAGGTGGTAATTTAGTCAGTGATGACAATGGTAATGGTTATATATGTGTATGTAATTGTTGCATCTGCCTTGTTGTGGCGGGGGAGCTTGTGTGTCCTTACGATCCCAGGAGCTATGCCGGCGGGGACTTCGTGGGCCCTGGCAGCTTCAAGCAAGCCGGACAGGTCGCTGGGGGAGGGGCCAGACTAAGGGGTGCATACAAACAAGTCCTGGCAGCAGGGGATGGGTGAAAAAGAGGGTAAAGAAGATACACTTTTCATATATGGCTTCTTTTTCAATGTCGTGAGCAGATGATTTCTTCGAAGGAACAATGGTCAGGATCTCAGCACTGTAAGTGCACTGCGCGGCAAGAAGGCACCAGCAAACTACTTGCTTGTACTTTTGCTAATTATTGCATATGATGAACTCACAAAATGGAAAACGTTATAGTTCTGTGTCCTCTGAGTCCCCCAGGGGGGACCTGAACTCAATGGCTACTGGGGAGGGAGAGTCCGTGTCTGTGAAAGGTAGCTGTGATGACGGTAATGGATTACCCGACGGAGGTTATTGGAAGTGGACATGTAGAAACTCCTCAAAAATGCAAAATCACAAAAAGAAAAAAATGCAAAAAAAGGATTTGAATATAGGGACATGGAATGTACAGACTATGTTAGAATTAGGAAAGCTCTACCTACTAGTCAAAGAATTAGAAAGGAGCAAGATGAACATAACAGGGCTCTGTGAGGTTAGATGGAGTGGGCAGGGACTTTTTACTGTAGGAGAGCATACAGTTGTATATAGTGGAAATGAAAAAGGTGGCTCAAGAGGAGTAGCAATTGTGCTGGACAAAAAGCATGCTGGAGCTCTGAAAAGCTATAATCCAATTAATGACAGATTTCTCACTGTCAAAATAAATACTAAATATGCTGTTTTGAACATAGTTCAAGCCTATGCTCCAACATCCACTAGCTCAGAAGAAGAAATAGAAAATTTTTACAATGACCTCCAAACTATCAGAGACAAAATCCCCAAAAAGGAAATATGCATTGTGATGGGTGACTTCAACGCTAAAGTTGGAGAGGGGGCTGACACAGAATGTGGAATAGGACCATATGGTTTAGGAGAACGAAATGAGAGAGGTGACATGCTGGCTCTGTTTTGTCAGGCAAATGAGATGAACATCACAAATACTTTCTTCCAACAACCACTGCGCAGAAGATACACATGGATCTCTCCAGGAGACAGGTGTCGTAATCAGATTGATTATATTATCATTGACAGATCCTGGAAATCAACTGTCCTCAATGCAAAAACAAAGCCTGGAACAGACTGCGACACGGATCACATTCTTGTGACAACCAAATTAAGAATGAAAATATTGAAGAAGCCTAAAACCAAATCGACGCCAAAGTTCGACATATCAAAATTAGAAAACCCTGAGCTGGCGTTAGAATTTAGTATAGAAACAAGTAATCGTTTATTAAAGTTACTTGAAGTTTGGGATGAAAATGACTCATATCCTGATGAAATCTGGACAGACATAAAAAACACACTGACCAAAATCTCTGAAGAAAAACTAGGAAAAGAAAAGAAAAGGAAAAAAGCTAAGCCCTACATAAGTCAGGAAGTGATAGATCTGGCAGAAAAGAAAAGTCAAGCTCGAAAGCAGGGAGAGCGGGAAAAATACTCAGCACTGAAAAGGGAAATAAAAAGTAAAGTCAGAAGAGACAAAGCAAATTGGCTGGCACAAGAATGCAGTAAAATCAATGAACACAACGAAAACAGGAAGTCGAGGGAGCTCTTCAAACAAATAAAAAAAGTGAAAAAAATAAATTTCAAAGCAACAAACCAATGCGTCAACAACAAGGATGGTCACACACTGACTGAACCAGATGATGTTTTGGATAGGTGGAACGAATATGGCACATCACTTTTTGGCAAGCCTGACAGCCATGAAAATAATTTAGAGCCAAATTTGGAATTGACCCCTGGAGATATGGAACCTGAACCTCTGCTCAGCGAAGTTGAATCTGCCATTAAAGATCTAAAATGCAGAAAGTCTCCTGGTCTTGACAATATTCCTGGAGAGTTGTTGAAACACTCAGGTGATGGTGGACTCAAAGTAATGCATCACTTATGCTGCAAGATATGGAAGACTTGTCAATGGCCTATAGACTGGAAGCTCCAAGAATTTGTCATGTTACATAAGAGTGGAAATGTCAAAGACTGCAACAATTATAGAACAATTGCACTGATCAGTCATGCCAGTAAAATACTGCTGATAATAATTTTAAACAGGTTAAAGCCAAAAGTAGAGGAAGAGCTATCCGACTGTCAGGCAGGCTATAGGAAAAACAGGGGAACAGTAGATATGCTGTTTGTACTCCAGATATTGATAGAAAAGATTAGAAACACAGACCAAGAGATGTTCATCGTTTTCATTGACTACAGCAAAGCGTTTGATAGCGTGATTCACCAAAGTCTTTTCCACTTCATGATCAAAATGGGTTTTCCAAGACATCTGGTTTCCCTCATAGCTTCATTATATAATGATCAAAAAGCAACAATCAGATGGAATAATCAAAACTGCAAATTTTTTAACATCACTAAAGGGGTAAGGCAAGGTTGCATCCTGTCTCCACATCTCTTCAGCATATACACTGAACATATCATGAGAGAAGCAGACATAGAAGACATGGGAGTAAATATTGGTGGTAGAAACCTGTCAAATTTACGCTACGCAGATGACACAGGATTACTGGCAGACAACATTACAGGCTCTAGGAGGATCCTAAGCAGGGTAGACCGGGTTGGAAAGGCAGCTGGGCTGGACTTAAATTCAAAGAAGACAAAGGTTATGCATGTTGCAGGCAAATATAACACTAGACAGGACCAGATCATGCTAAACCAAGTCCCTCTAGAAGATGTCAAGGACTTTAAATATTTAGGTTCAGTCAAGACACACGATGGAACATGCTCAAAAGACATAAAGATGAGAATTGGAATGGCCAAGAACAGTATGGTTCAATTGAACAATATTTGGAAAGACCACAGCATAACAGCAGACCTTAAGATAAAACTCTTAAAATGTCTTGTCTGGCCAGTGATGTTATACGGCTGCGAGGCATGGACAATGAAGAAAGAGGATGAAAGACGAGTGGAAGCAGCAGAGCTGTGGTTTTACCGAAGACTGCTGAGGGTCAAATGGACGGATAGGCGCTCAAATGAAAGCATACTGAATGAGTTGGGTACTACACGCAAGCTCCTAGTACTCATACAACGGAGGAGACTGAAATATGTTGGACACGCAATCCGTAATGAGAGAACAGACTTGATGTCCACTGTCCTCCAAGGTAAAGTGGAAGGAAAGAGAAACAGAGGACGGCCACCTGCATCACTTGCTAGAAACGTCACAAACATCAGTGGCAGGAAACTCCAGGAGATGGTCAGACTTAGCCAAGATCGAGAGTGCTGGAGGCAACTTGTGAGGACATCATGTGCAGCGGCCAACACTGTTCCCGGTGACGCCGACAGGTGACAGGTGAATTGTTGTTTGGAGACAGTCAGTGTTCAATTTTTTTTTACATCTGATAAGACCTAGAAGAGCTCAAAACACATACATGCACCCACTCACAGCGATCGCGCTAGATTTTTTCCCAGCCGGTACTAGCTACGGCAATTATAACATGTCAAAAATGCAACCGGTACAGACAAAAAAAAAAAAAAAAAAAAAATCAGTAGGCTTGTTCTATCAATTTTAATTGCCCTTCCTATAACAGCGCAGCAGTCCCAGGCTATGGAAAGGGGACTAGGCCTACGGGAAGGAGGGAAGCTGGGGAAAGGGGGGAGGATGGGGATGGGATGGGCACTAGCCGCGCTAATACTAATAGAAAGGGAGAAGGAGGGGAACAAACTGGTAGACTACCGGGACTAGGCCGGGAGTAAAAAGGTCAATGAAGCAACCGGTACAATGAATTTTTTTTCGGTTTTGTGTAAGGACAGATTAAATCACAGTCGGTATTCAGTGTTTTGAATCGGTAAAATACGGACTGTAGTCGGTTACCGCGGTTGCTGCACTCACATGCTATTATCTTGCATACATCACATTCCTAATAAAGAATATTTCTCAGATATCAGACATAATTGAAAATAATCCTCCATAACACTGGCCTAACAATTTATTCACAGAAAACCCCAGCCACCTGATCAGTGCTTTTATACTCTTAATGATGATATATATATATCATGTCAAAATGTTGATTGTTTAGCGATAATCGTAACAGTGTTGTGGCATGTCTCTGAAGTCTAACAGGATGGCTGTGATGATGGTGCAGCATGCTTCGAAATCAGCAGAAAAGATGGTAACGGTTGGAGCACAGATAATAATGATGCAGATGTATGGTAGATGATTGTAATGATGTTTGGGCATAGCTCATACGTGTAATGTTATAATTGTAATGATGTTGCAGCATGCCTTTAGATGATTGTAATGATGTTTGGGCATAGCTCATATGTGTAATGTGATAATTGTAATGATGTTGCAGCATGCCTCTAAAGATGTGGAGAAGATGGTATTGGGCAACAAGTGTGATATGAACGACAGACGTCAGGTCTCTAAAGAACGAGGAGAACAGGTAATGAACCTTGCCTCTCTGGATTAACCCTTTCACTCCTGCACGCTATCTACCAACTGCAAAAAGTTAACTTTTGACTCCCTGGTTTTGTTCTGTGCAATGCTTGTTGTTTTGTTATGAAAAAAAGGCCTCAGTTTCGATTCTGTACTACCCAAGAACTAGTTGAGTACATAACATGATTTTCAGCAGAGCTATTGAACAGTAGGTTTACAACTAAAGCCCTGAATATCAAACAAGTAGCATTTTATTTGTATTTTAACTTTTTTTTTTTCATTTCATACTGGAATGCCTGGTATACAGGATTGATAATTGGGTACATGTATTAAGTGCATTTTTGGCTTAAGGGAGCTGAGATATGCGGAAGCAATTTTAGGTAATTTATGCCTGTTGTTGTATATGTTTTGGTGTCCTTAGGTGTGCTTTTATTTGTATCCAAGTAAGTTTTTTTAAATCCCCTGTGTGATAAATTGTACAGAGTGGTCAGTGCCGGGAGCATGTCCGCAGATCATGTGCACGAATGCATTGATATGTGTATTTAATTTTCTCTCCTTTTTTTTTCCCCTCTTGAAGTTTTGTATGTTTTGAAGTGGTTATAGCCCTGATATGGCTCTACACAGTCGGCTGGGGTTTAAACAACATTAACAGTAACCTTTGTTTATTGCAGTTGGCGATTGAGCATGGGATCAAGTTTATGGAGACTAGTGCCAAAGCCTCCGTCAATGTGGATGACGCTTTCTTCACTTTGGCGCGGGACATTAAGGCCAAAATGGACCGAAAAATGGTAGGGTTTTCTGTCAGTGTGTGTGTGTGTGTGTGTGTGTGTGTGTGTGTGTGTGTGTGTGTGTGTGTGTGTGTGTGTGTGTGTGTGTGTGTTTTCACTGTGTGTGTGTGTGTGTGTGTGTTGTGTGTGTGTGTGTGTGTGAAAATGGTAGGGTTTTTGTCAGTGTGTGTGTGTGTGTGTGTGTGTGTGTGTGGTGAGTGTGGTGTGGTGTGTGTGTGTGTGTGTGTGTTGTGTGTGGTGCATGCGTGCGTGCGTTAGCATAGTCGACAATGCAGAATGCTGGTGGACAGGGTGCGGGGGTCAAAGGGTTAAGCAACGCGTATATATATATAACCAGGCTGTGTCGTGAAATACGGCAGAATTGGGCGGCAGTCGCCGTCTGCGGGTTGTTGACATGGTTTTAACGTTGTTGATGTTTGTTCCGATTTCAGGACACTCCTGGCAATCCCTCACGGCCTAGCGGCTACCAGTTATCGAAGAAGGACAGCGGAGGGTCCAAAAAATCCTTTTGGAGGTGTAGCATTCTCTGATCCCCTCCCACCCCCCACCCCCCCTTCCGCAACCCCCCAAACAAGTCCCCAGTCCCACCTGTCTTAGCCGCTCCTTTGTCTACAGTCTGTGCCCATCTCTGTGGAACAGAACACACTCCTCGGCAGACTGAAGCGGTGTGGTGAGTGTGCCCGAGCAATCATGCATAAGAAGGCGCGTCCGTTCCGGGAGAAGTTCCTTTCTGCAACAAGAGGATTTTCATTCTGCCTTCAAGGTCTCCTTCATTTGGTGCCGTCAGCGTTGTCCAAGAGAAGCTCCTTTCTGCAATGAGGATTTTTTTTTTCCATCTTCAAAGTCTTCAAAGGATGGCGCAACTGTCGGTAACGGGTGTCAAGCAAAGATCTTGAGGCGAGAAATGTCCTTGTTGGTTTTAATGGAAACATTCTTCATGCTATGTTTCTTTCTGCATTTGTTTTTTTGGTTTTTGTTTTTTCGTGTTTATTTTTGTCAGGATATATACCTTTTTAAAATCATTATCTTGCGAGTCCCATGTATGTGACTGTTGAAAGAAAATGTTCTTATTTCATATGGGAATTTGTTTTGTTTTAAATAAGCATGCCTGTTTTTGCTGTTAAACTGTAGCCGTTTTTTGTTTTTTTTTCCCTTCTCTGATTAGTTAGGTGTTGGGATAGTTTAAAATAGTTTAGTTAAGACTAACATGAGTACTGTGTGCCTGTGTTTTGACAGTTGTTTTTTGTCGTGACTTGATGTCAGCCGTCTGACTGTTCTGGCCAGAAGCTACAGCTGTCAGCGTTTTTTTCAGCATTTTTCTTTTTTTGTTTTGCTTTATGCAACTTGTTTATTTGTTTATGTAATTTTGTGACTGAAAGCTCTGAAGCTGTTGGTCTTGTGTTCTCAGTTTTTCGGTTTGTTTTGTTTTTGTGTTTTGTTTGATCAGTTGGAAGTGCTGTCTGCAAACTTTCGGGCCTTAATTAATGATTCTTTCAGCAAATTCCTCAGATAACTAAGAGACTTTGTATCATGCAGACCACTATCGTGTTGACATTTGCTCAAGCCACACGGAGAGGTGAAATAAAAAAAAAAAGGAAAATGTGCAAGAAGAAAAAAAAAGTTGTGACTTGGCTTTCATCTGTATGAATGATGAACTTGTCTTGTTGGGGGAACATTGGATCAGTATCTAGTAAAGTGAGTGATGAAGCCCTTTTACTGGTGGAATTAAATGGACTACTGCTTGCGTCATGTTGTTGTTGTTTTTTTTTATTGAGAAAAATTCTTCGTTTTCAGTTCTAATGTTTTCAGTTTCACACACTGACAAACCAGGACAGTACATTGCAAGTAAGATGACTCCTTTTTTTCAGAGTTCATAAAACAGCACAAGTTTTGATAGGATTGGTTTCAAAGCCATTGTTTGTTTGGTCTCATGAGCACTGTAATAAGGGAAAGTGGCATGACCATTTTTGTTAGGGAAATTAGCATGAACATTCTTCCTAGGGAAAGTGACATGAACATTTTTTTCTTAGGGAAAGTTGAATGAACATTTATATTTCTTATCCCATTTGTTTTCAGGATTAATGATGAAAAAGTCCCCCCCCCCCCCTTTCCAGTTTTATAGAGTTCTGTTTTGTTTTTAACTGGATTACTGCAGAAAAGAACTTCTCCCCTCATTGTCATTCTGCAAGGAAGCTGAAAGAAAAAAAAACCCCAGCAGGAAAGAACTTTGAATGAAAACGTTCAAGGATGGAAAAAGCCTGTGTCTTGCCTGATGGTGGCTGATTCATGCAACCTGTCAGTGTTGTCACTCTCGAAGGGTACAGCTATCCACACTTCACCCAGCAGCCAGTTTAGGATGGCCTCTCATTGTCACAGTGGTCACACAAAAGCAGAGTGAATGCTTCGCTCTTACATGTCTTCTGGATGCCTGAACAGACCGGCTGCCGTCGGCCATATTCAGAAGACTTGTTTTATGAACACCGTTTGTGTGGTATCGGTCAGGTGTGATGCAGAGCATGAAAACCATGCCCTTGTGCGAAGTTGTCGTTATTCGCTTTTCTTTTTGCGTTTTCTGAACCTCTGTACTATATCGCCGGATTAATACGTGAGAAGAAAACTGTTCAGTCTGTTACACTTTTTTGTTTCTCTCAGTTATTTGATGTGCGACTGGCTGCTATACAAAGTGCAGATTTTTAACTCTTTGACTCCTGCAGCCTGTCTGCCAGCATCCTGCATTGTCAACTGTGTCAGCGAAGCAAAAACTTTGCCCGTTGACTCCCTCATCCTATCCACCAGCTTCCTGCAGGAAGCTGGTGGACAGGTGAGGGAGTCAAAGGGTTAAGTTTTTGCAGTTGGTGGGTATGGTGCAGGAGTCCAAGGGTCAAGGAACAGCTGGCAGTGTTTTGCCTGGTTTCCTGTGTTGCGGCAGAAATGATTTAGTCTGATCAGCATCATAAACATACTCTATACAGATGTTAGATTGTACCATTTCTTCACGGACGTCATGCTGCTTTCTACCGAATTAAATCATAGATTGAAATTTGTGTGTTTTTAATATTTTTTTGAGATGTCTGACTGGAGGAAGAGTTGTTGGCTGATGTTGTGGTACTGAAGGTTATCGTCAGGAGTGAAAATCTGCAGTCTGAAATTAGTTGCTCTTTCAGTGAAATTACACATTTTGAAGGTATCATCAGAAGTGAAAATCCTGCAGTCTGAGATCAGTTGCTCTTCAACTGAAATTTCACATTTAACTAGTCAGCGACTCAAAATACTGGATGGATTTCAGCATGTAAAACATTGCCTGATTATGTTGGGAAACGCTTCTTTTAGTATTCCTTTAGGTTTAGTATCATTTTCTTCTTTTGCCACATGATTTCAAAGTAATCCTGCAATCTATAATTACTATTTGTGTGAATAAATTTCGGAAGTGTCATTTGCATGAGTGAGATGTTAAATTATTATTCACATGGTTCAGATTGCTAGTCATTACGAAGAAAAAAAAATCTTTTTTGCTGCCTCTGCACATCAGTCGCATAGTAAAAATAAGAACAAGACTTGGGCTGGTTGTTGTTGATTTTGATTACAACACAAGAGATGCAGTGAAGGTGTTTGGCAGAAACCCTTTGTTTGTTATTGTTCCATACAACAAAAACCCTAATGAAAATGTAACCTTGACAGTTTTCACACTGATCTGGTACTTGTCGAGGAATTGTTTGAAATAACAAAACTTGTTGCAGAAGTCGTTCTGTTGGGTCAGTTGTGACCTGCTCGCACGAAATGATACATAAGTCGCGCTTGGCAAAGCGGTGTGGCGGACAGACAACAGTGGTGGGAGTATGTCTGGGTGAAATTGAGATTTTCACATCGGCACGTTGCTAGGCCATTTTTCATCACCAGTTTGAGTTGATTTTCCATTTTTTGCACCATAAATGTTTTTAATTCGCCTTTTTTTGTGACCTACTGATCGTTTTCGAACGAAAAATCGTATCAGAAAGGTCACTTTTTCAATATCAGCCAACACTGAATCCCATACAGAACCTTGACATGTTATGTAGCCATGGAAATGGGAGAGCGTCTGCTTTTATGCTGTTGACTCATTATATTTAAAGAGTCCAATCAGAATGCTTGTAAGGGCTATCTTTGGTGTAAACAAAACCCGACTCTTCGACAAACTGTTCTAACTTCAAAGTCATTTTTCTCAAAATGGCCGTTCTGCTGTTTGCTGGATGTAAACAAACACAACTTCCACATTTTTTTTTGTACACACTTTGTTCTTAGATCATCAGAAAGATCATTTACTGCTCTTTCCGGTGATATATATGTATATCAATATCACCAAAATTTGACCTGTCTACCTTTTTGAGGAAGCAGGTCACAATAATCCATTTCATGCATTTGTTGTTAGATGATTTATTCAATTTTCTGATTTATGGTATTTTTACTTTGTATAGTTCTTCAACCCACATCTGTTAACAATCCAGTCGACTCTCTAGAGTGATTCCCTTGAGTGCATTGTTTCACTCCATGCACTATTCTCTTGTCAGGTTGACTTCAGTTGACATCAGAGTGTAGAGTGGTTTGTGTGGAGCTGCCTCACTGACGGTGAAAAGACTTCACGGAGGGGTCAGCATTTGGCTTGGGCACCGAGGCACGGCTTGTCATGGGCAGAGACTGTTAGATCGTCGGGTTCACTGGGCACGTCGCATAAAACGAGACGGGACTGTTTCTTCGCTTTCACTTTTCTGTTCATAATTATACTTGAGTTTCGGCCAGGCTGCAAAAACGTGGTGTCCAATCTTTCTCACTGTTCCTACAGCGGAATCAGATATGTTTTGAACTGATTAATGCCCTGATACGACTCTACGCATTCGGCTGGGCTTTAAGCAAAAATAACATTAACAAGGTTTCTCTCCAGCCTTCTTGTTCCGTTGATTAGGGAATTATTTTACCTGTTTTCTCCAGCATTGTTCGTTGCTAGAAACATGGCTGTAAGTGCATTACTCTTAACCGACAGTTGTTTGAAACATGGCTGTAAGTGCATTACTCTTAGCCGACAGTTGTTTGAAACATGGCTGTAAGTGCATTACTCTTAGCCGACCGTTGTTTGAAACATGGCTGTAAGTGCATTACTCTTAGCCGACAGTTGTTTGAAACATGGCTGTAAGTGCATTACTCTTAGCCGACAGTTGTTTGAAACATGGCTGTAAGTACATTACTCTTAACCAACAGTTGTTTGAAACATGGCTGTAAGTACATTACTCTTAACCAACAGTTGTTTGAAACATGGCTGTAAGTACATTACTCTTAACCAACAGTTGTTTGAAACACGGCTGTAAGTACATTACTCTTAGCCGACAGTTGTTTGAAACATGGCTGTAAGTGCATTACTCTTAACCAACAGTTGTTTGAAACACGGCTGTAAGTACATTACTCTTAACCAACAGTTTGTTTGAAACACGGCTGTAAGTACATTACTCTTAGCCGACAGTTGTTTGAAACATGGCTGTAAGTGCATTACTCTTAACCAACAGTTGTTTGAAACATGGCTGTAAGTACATTACTCTTAACCAACAGTTGTTTGAAAACAGGCTGTAATACATTACTCTTAGCCGACAGTTTTGAAACATGGCTGTAAGTACATTACTCTTAACCAACAGTTGTTTGAAACACGGCTGTAAGTACATTACTCTTACCAACAGTTGTTTGAAACACGGCTGTAAGTACATTACTCTTAGCCGACAGTTGTTTGAAACACGGCTGTAAGTACATTACTCTTAGCCGACAGTTTGAAACATGGCTGTAAGTACATTACTCTTAACCAACAGTTGTTTGAAACATGGCTGTAAGTAATTACTCTTAACCAACAGTTGTTTGAAACACGGCTGTAAGTACATTACTCTTAGCCGACAGTTGTTTGAAACATGGCTATAAGTGCATTACTCTTAACCAACAGTTGTTTGAAACACAGCCATAAACGAATTACTCTTAGCCGACAGTTGTTTGAAACACGGTCATAAATGAATTACTCCTAGCTGACAGTTGCTTGAAACACAACCATAAAGAATTACTCCTAGCTGACAGTTGCTTGAAACACGGTCATAAATGAATTACTCCTACCGACAGTTGCTTGAAACACAACCATAAAGAATTACTCCTAGCTGACAGTTGCTTGAAACACGGCATAAATGAATTACTCCTAGCCGACAGTTGCTTGAAACACAACCATAAAGAATTACTCCTAGCTGACAGTTGCTTGAAACACAACCATAAAGAATTACTCCTAGCCGACAGTTGCTTGAAACACAACCATAAAGAATTACTCCTAGCTGACAGTTGCTTGAAACACAACCATAAAGAATTACTCCTAGCCGACAGTTGCTTGAAACACAACCATAAAGAATTACTCCTAGCTGACAGTTGCTTGAAACACAACCATAAAGAATTACTCCTAGCCGACAGTTGCTTGAAACACAACCATAAAGAATTACTCCTAGCTGACAGTTCTTGAAACACAACATAAGTGAATTATCCTAGTCAATTGTGTGAAACACAGTCATACATGAATTACTCTTAGCCGACAGTTGTTTGAAACACAGTCATAAATGAATTACTTTTAACTGAAACACAACCATAAATGAATTATTTCCAATCTCTTACTCAGACAGCTTTCAACATAGCCCCACATTGGACACCCTGATTTTGAAATGCGGGCAGATCTTGTTGATGGAGCTTTGGACTCGAGATCTGATGTCTCGAGTTCACTCCCAGCCCACAACTGAAAAACTGGTCTGTTTGCTGCCCATCATAATGTTTAAATCTTGTGGTGTCAGCTTGGAGTTTGATTGGTTCCTTTCCCCTTTTTCCGCCCATTTCATGACCTTTCCAGTGTATGATTTTTTTTTTCACGCTTAACCCGCTTGGCACGATAAGCCACAATCGTGGCTTTGTTGTCCAAACATGATGAACCGCGATCATGGCTGAAATTGTATCTCCTGAAGAATACTGTTCAATCCATAAAAGTGAATACAAATTGACCAATCAGAAGGCTTCTTTTGCTTTGCCTCCGCCCTCTTCCTTTCACACGGTGGCCATTTTGCCGTTCTTTGATTGATTTCTACAAGTTTTTGCACAAAAATGAATGAAATTGGGACTGACCTGAGGTTGACAAGTTGGGACTCTTGTTGACAGTGACTCTGGTGATGATTATGAGGTAAATATGGCTTTGTTTTGGTTTTAAATGAACAAGGGAGGTTTGAAGGGTATTTTTAGCACATCAGCTGTTGATGAAATGCAGGTTGTCGTTCAGTTTTTTTTTTTTACATTGTACTCCTCATCGCACATGCGCGATTTTTATTCTATCACTTTGTGAATTTCACTTTCTCCTGCAGACAGGTGTTTATTTTACTTGCATTGCGCAGTTCAGGATTTCTCCTTTGTAAATAAATGTAGACTTTTCTAGGAAATGTTTACACTAGAGCAGCAAAAATTAAACACAATTCGTACCCATTGACAAGTTGCCTCCCGTAATTTTACACCATCATCTTACAGTACACTTTTAATTATACATCGTGCCAAGGGGGTTAAGAATAACAACAGATTTGGGTGGAGCACATATGCAGCTGTCCAAGCGCGATGGATCCCTCTTGAACAAACTCCAAACTCATGGTAGTAAATACAGTTGCCTGAAAAATGGCCTCTCTCATCGTTTTCTAAACTTACGCCAGTCAGACTGGGTCAAACTAAATTCACGATGCAAGTAAATAAAAACAAGATAGTGAACATACATGCTGAATGAAAATGCTCTGCATTTTGTCTCTTAGTCAAATGTTGTATTGTTGCATCCACACACACATAGACCCACAGAGAAGCAGTGCGCTGACGACATTGAGAATGATTGTTCCCGTGTGTTTTTTCAGCCTGCGCCGGTTAATTTGTATATAGTTGTGTAAAGCATCATTCGCCCTGCACTGATTATCATCTGTACAATGACTTCTTGCATGCTGCATTTTGTTCCCTCCCATTGGTCTGTTGAAAATATTTTCTGAAGCAGGGGCTATTTTTGTACATTTGTGTAGACAGGCAGTGAGTTGTTTTTTTGTGTGTGTGTGTGTGTGTACATGTGTTGTTTGTGAAGGATGCACTACTCAAGAGTTTAGCCTTTCGTGTTCTGCTTTTTACAAAAACCAGAGAGCGAAAGCAGACCTGTATCTGTGTTATTTTTCGACTTGTTTTCTTGAAGCACAAGCTTGGTACAATCGTTTACGAAAGCTTTTCTGTGTATTACTGTTAGTGCCGTTCACATTCCTTTTATCCAAAGGAATTTTGTATTTTTTCTTATCTACTGCAGAGTATGAAGGGTGTTGTGTTAGTTTTGAATTAAAACAAAAAAACTGTAATAGGAAATAGTTCACATTTGAAATACATAGTTAAAACACTTGTCACTAAGCTTGAATTTTATCAGAATCGCTAGACAACGGATTTGTGTACTTGTTCTGTGATGCTGCTTTGTGTTAGCGTTTCGCTTTGCCATCTTTCGTTTGTCGTTTATTTATTTATTCATTTTTATTGCCACCGATGTGTGTGTGTGTGTGTGCTTGTTTTGAGATATTGGGGTTTTTGTTTGGTGTTGTTTTTGCTGACGTATATGGTAGTGACGTAAAGTTGGTGTGTTCGTGTTCGGTACGCCGTCTTCCATGTTTGTTTTTTGATTGGTTTGTCTTGTCACGGTCGTTTGACACCTCCGTCTACGAGATCTCACTGCACATGTTTTCACAGTGACTGGTTGCGTAGATTCGCTACGCAGTCGGTGAATGGGGTCACCATCACTTCTCTTTCGGTGTGAGAGTCTGAACATTCAAGAACACAATTTTGTATTTTTCACTGGTCAGGGACTGAGTGACCAGACAAATTTTTGCTGGCTTGACAATTTCATTTTAATAGAAATAGAAACAGAAGTATGTGTTTGTTTTTATTAGAAACATTTTGTTTTTCTTCTTCTTTTGTTTTTGGTGTCTTTTCTTTGCAGCTTTGAACTGAACATTTTTTTTTTAGGATAGAATACAGTTGTAATCTGTGTGTGTGTGGTGTGTGTGTGTGTGTGTGTGTGTGTGTGTGTGTGTGTGTGTGGAGATCTCAGTGTGTTGTGTGTGAGTGTTCTGTGTATGTGTGTGTGTGGTGTGTGGTGTGTGTGTGTGTGTGTGTGTGTGTGTGTGTATGTGTGTGTGTGAGCACGTTCCCATACCTTTGGCAAAAGATTATATTGTGACTGTTTTTCTTTTTCCCTATTTTTTCCCTTTGTTTTAACTTTATGGAAGGATTTCTGTTCCCCACCTTTACTTAGTGGTTGGCTAAAAATAACAGCACTCAGAGTATCCCCCCCTCCCCCCAGTCTCCCTTTTTGAATCTTTTCTAAACAGGATTTTGACCAAATTCAACCATTAATTAACAGGATACATGGCCTTAGTTACCAAGTCCAAAGAAACGTGGTCCATCTATGAATTGATCTGAAGCAAAAGTTGTATAGAAACAGTGTTTATCTATCTATGAAGTATTGGAATCAAATGGTGGTGGGTCAGAGGTCCATGCTATACTGATAAACTGTTTATCTGTCTATGAAGTCATCTGAATCGGATGTCTGTCTGGTCAGAGGTCTATACTGATAAACTGTTTATCTGTCTATGAAGTCATCTGAATCGGATGTCTGTCTGGTCAGAGGTCTATACTGATAAACTGTTTATCTGTCTTGAATCATCTGAATCGGATGTCTGTTGGTCAGAGGTCTATCTGATAACTGTTTATCTGTCTATAAGTCATCGGAATCAGATCTCGGTTTGCTCAGAGTTCCAGCTGATAAACTGTTTCTATAAAGTCATCGCAATAAAATCTTGATTGTTCAAAGGTCCATGCTGATTTAAGCAGTAGCTGTCTGTGGGTTCAGCCATCAGACATGCCACAGTGTATTATCTGGTTATTTACAACGGCCCTGTCGGTTCTGTTTTGGTGAAAACCCCCATACTGATTGGGGGGGGGGGGGGGGGGGGGGGTGTTCTGGGTCTGATTCTCAGGCAGGCTGGTCTGGTGTTTCCATACAGCCATGGACTCAAAGATCTGTTGTCTTTTGATCCAGTCTTGGCCTGCAAGATTTTAACCCTTTGACTCCCGCATCCTATCCACCAACTGCAAAAACTTAACCCTTTGACTCCCGCACCCCATCCACCAACTGCGAAAACTTAACCCTTTGATTCCCTCACCCTATCCGCCAGCTGCCCCCAGGAAGCTGGTGGATAAGGTGAGGGAATCAAAAGGGTTACGTTTTTGCTTTGCCAGTGTGGTTGACAATACAGGATGCTGGTGGACCGGGTACAGAAGTCAAAGGGTTAAAAACTGGCCTGCTGGCTGCCCATCATAATGTTTAGATTATTCTGGTGGTGCTAGCATGGTAGATCCTCCCCCTCTCTCTCCCGCACCTTCCTCATTTCAAGACCTTGCCAGCATGTAAGGTTTTGCTCGGGCTCAGGATTTTTTGCTAGAGAATTGCTGGAAGATTTGGGTGGGCTAGCATATGGAGGTGGTAGGAGTGTGTTGAGTTCCTCTTTAATAGACTCCAAACACCAACTGAATGAAATTTTCAAGTCATACGGCTGACGGGTGTATATGAAAACTAATCTCTGAACATTTCGTTAAGATCAGTTGCGCTTCAGGGAAAATATCGCATGAAATACGGTAAAAGATTGCAAAAAGGAGGCTCCCCACCCCCCCCCCCCCTTTTTTTTTCTTTTTTTTTTTTTTTAGTGAATGGTTATGCTGGAAACAAGCACAACGCATGAAAGAATAGAATGACTGTCTTTGTGTTTTGCCATCACTTATTTGATTTGTAGTATGCAGATAAAAACAATAAATAAACTTTGTGAGTGTAACCCCCCCCCCCCCCCCCCACCACTTCTCATTTTTCCATTTCTGTATGCAATTTAGGTTTACTCCACACTCAGGGTAAACAGCTTGGCTAGCTGTTTTGGGGTGGTGTATATATAAAAGAAAAGGAATAAAGATGATGAATCAGTCTTCAAATAGAGTGTGTGTTCAAAGGAGAGTGTGAGTCTATGTCTGGGTGTTTTCTTATCGATGGATGGCTGCAAAAAGTGAAGACCAACTAAAAGTAAGAAAACTGGGACATTGATTCACGTTTAAAAAAGTATTTACACCGTTTTCTTGACTTGTCGAATGCTCACTGTGGTATGACTGCTTTACGCCGCAGCATCGGGAATGGGATACGATCATGGAGCTTAATCCTTTGACTCCCGCATCATGTCCACCAGCGTCCTGCATTGTCACCATGCTAGCAAAGCAAAGCCTTAACCCTTTAAATCCCTCACCCTATCCACCAGCTTCCTGCAGGAAACTGGTGGATAGGATGAGGGAGTCGAAGGGTTAAGTTTTTGCAGTTGGTGGATAGGGTGCAGGAGTCAAAGGGTTAATTTGCTAGCATGTTGTCTGCATGAAGTGATGACAGCAATTACGAACTTGCCTGAGAGGACGTTATTTTTTTCCCCCCTAAGGAATTTGTTTCAATGTCACCCGTTATAATCTAACAATAGTCACCTATTTGTTCGAGTTTACCTTCACTACTGTACCATCACCAACTGCAAAACTTAACCATCGATGAGGTTCTGAGTTAAATGTTTGCTTTCTAAGTTGGTTCAGATGAGGTTGGTTGCAGGATGTGGAGTGAAAGGGTTTAACTCTTTGACTCCCTCACCCCATACACCAACTGCAAAAACTTAATCCTTTGACTCCCTCACCATATCCACCAGCTTCCTGCAGGAAGCTGATGGATAAGGTGAGGGAGTCAGAGGATTAAGTTTTGCTTTGTAAGCATGGCTGATGATGAAGGGTTCTGGTTGACAGGATACGGGAGTCAGAGGGTTAAAAGAGAACTCCAGTTCAGAGCTGCTTTACCCTGCAGTTCTTCATGTTCGTTGAGAATCCAGGGTCATGCTTTGAACCAACAAACCGACATTTTAGACAATGCTGATAGTGGTTTAGCATTATCGTTGTTATAACGTCATGCTTGTTCGTGCATGCAGTTACATCTTTCCTCAGAGTTCGGTGTTTAGTTCAAAATTTTGTTATTGGTTTTTGAACTGGAACTGTTGTTGCTTCAGTGGAGTGGTGACGGTGGTCCATTGGTAAAGTGAATGAACGTTAATACTCAGGAAAAAAAAAAGAATGCATTCAGTTTCATAATTAGTGGGTTTACGTATTTTGCATTTTCTTTTTGTTTGTGTGTGTGTTTGTTTTTCACCAAGTGAAGACTGTTTGGTTTGTAATTCTTACACACTGCTCCTCTTAGCGTTTTACTCTTTTTGCAAGAACCAGAAAAAAACATGAAAGAAGAATAAGAACGCGTATTTAATACAACCAGACAAGACAGGAGCAAATTTTCGACCA
Source organism: Monoplex corrugatus (assembly GCA_030674185.1). Taxonomy (NCBI): domain Eukaryota; kingdom Metazoa; phylum Mollusca; class Gastropoda; order Littorinimorpha; family Ranellidae; genus Monoplex; species Monoplex corrugatus. Next base: position 25,151,911 of record JAPXFY010000035.1, read on the forward strand.
ACTGGCCTTTGTCAAGCGTAAGATCACAAACAAACAAACACCAGATAAAAAATTAGGAGAAAAAGACTGAAACTTCCCTGCTGTGAATTTTTGTATCTGGTGTTTGTTTGTTTGTAATCTTACGCCTGACAAAGGCCAACTTGGCCGAAAATTTGCGCCTGTCTTGTCTTGTTGTATTAGATACGCGTTCTTATTCTTCTTTCGTGTTTTTTTCTGGTTCCTGTTTGCTTGAACGCGGGCAGTCACACTTGTTTTGGATTTCTTTTTGTAAGGTTATGTTCCTTACCCATCCTTACTGTTATACTTTTTTTTTTTTTTTTAAGGTTCTGTTCTTTACCCATCCCTGCTGTTTTACTTTTTTTTTTTTTAAGGTTCTGTTCTTTACCCATCCCTGCTGTTTTACTTTTTTTTTTTTTAAGGTTCTGTTCTTTACCCATCCCTGCTGTTTTACTTTTTTTTTTTTTAAGGTTCTGTTCTTTACCCATCCCTGCTGTTTTACTTTTTTTTTTTTTAAGGTTCTGTTCTTTACCCATCCCTGCTGTTTTACTTTTTTTTTTTTTAAGGTTCTGTTCTTTACCCATCCCTGCTGTTTTACTCTTTTTTTTAAGGTTCTGTTCTTTACCCATCCCTGCTGTTTTACTTTTTTTTTATTTTAAGGTTATGTTCTTTACCCATCCCTGCTGTTTTACTCTTTTTTTTTTTTAAGGTTCTGTTCTTTACCCATCCCTGCTGTTTTACTTTTTTTTTTAAGGTTCTGTTCTTTACCCATCCCTGCTGTTTTACTTTTTTTTTAAGGTTCTGTTCTTTACCCATCCCTGCTGTTTTACTTTTTTTTTTAAGGTTCTGTTCTTTACCCATCCCTGCTGTTTTACTTTTTTTTTTAAGGTTCTGTTCTTTACCCATCCCTGCTGTTTTACTTTTTTTTTTAAGGTTCTGTTCTTTACCCATCCCTGCTGTTTTACTTTTTTTTTATTTTAAGGTTCTGTTCTTTACCCATCCCTGCTGTTTTACTTTTTTTCAAATCAACCATGCTAGCACAGCAGAAACTTAACCCTTTGATTCCTTTGCATTATCCACCAGCTTCCTGTAGGTAGCACTTTTGTACCTTGAAAATTTCTCTCCTTTTAACCGTTCAAAGGGTACAAACATCGCCTCTGTAGTTACGTGAAAACGCAGTTTTTTTGGCTGTTAAAAAAAAAAAATCAACCAACCAACTGCTTCAGACATGGGTACAAATTAAATGTTTTTTTGAAAGAGTTTCAATAATCCAAATAACACACTAGAAAAGCAAACACACTAACTCACTCGACAAAAACAGCACTCCAGTATCTATGCCGAAAACAAAATCACCAAAACTTTCTTTCAGTCCAGGTGAGAGAATGGAAGATGATCTGTAACTTACACTTTTGTCATTAATTTCAATCTCAAAATCATCGTTTCTAGACAAAAATTTTTGATGTGATTCCAGGAAAAATTCTTCAACTGATTTTTATGCATTGCCGTGGTCTGAACCTTCTTGCATGATAAGTTTGACAAATATTTCACTTGCGTTGATGGAAGCGCCACTTTGTGGCCGAAACTAAGGATTTTCCCGTTCAAGTTAATTTGGAAAACTTGAGATATTTTGCTCTCTAACTGAGCTTCAGTCTACATGAGACAACAAACTTATACAGAAATGATTCCTGTACACAACTGTCTTCAGTTTCTATCACCTGCAAGACGGCAAACATCACACATAAAATCTAATTATGCGCGCATCAGAAGATGCGCAATGCCATGAACAGTGACGTCAGCATGCCCATCAGATAATGCATTTCTCTGTGAATGAGTCAGTCTGTTTGGTTTCCGATGGAAGATGGCCAACACTCACAAACCTTGGCTCAGGACACTTGGGAGAGGTGATGGAGTGATTAGGTAGGGGCGTGTAATACTGTTATTGGGTAATTCTATTCCCATGTTGTAATGATCTTGAACCAGAAAAAAACACGAAAAAAGAATACGAACGCGTATGTAATACAACAAGACAAGACAGGCGCAAATTTTCGGCCAACTGGCCTTTGTCACGCGTGAGATCACAAATAAACACCAAATAACAAAAATTAGCAGAAAAAGACTGAAACTTCCCTGCTGCTTCGTCCAGTGTGAGAAAAAGTCTTTTCCTAACTTTTGTATCTGGTGTTTGTTTGTTTGTGAGCTTAGGCTTGACAAAGGCCAGTTGGCTGAAAATTTGCACCCATCTTGTCTGGTTGTATTAAATACGCGTTCTGATTCTTTTCTTGTGTTTTTTTCTGGTTCCTGTTTGCTTGAATGCGGGCAGTCACACCTGTTTTGGATTTAGTAATGGTCTTGGTGAAGAGAAAAGTGTCAATGTCAGGCTTCTGTCCTACAGTTGCAGCCCCTGTCATTTATACTCTTTTGCATTAGGATCTGATTTTGTTTGTAGATTTTACTTTTCAGAATTTCATTGGTGTTAGAGATCGTGCAAAATCAAAAATAATGTTTGTCATTTCCCACATTAATTTTCAGCCAGGAGTGGACATGTGGTACTTTCCATCTTTCTCAGTTTTTGCTACAATTCCAATATTCAGTTGCTCATTAATGCAAGATTGTGTGTGTGTGTGTGTGTGTGTGTTTTGTTCTGTTTGCTCTTTGCTTCTAGTAAGTGAGATCCAAACCATGCTGTGTCAGTTTGATTACGTTGTGATCCTTGTTTGGTATTAGTAGACTTGTTTTTTTAACCCTTCGACTCCCGCACCCTGTCCACCAGCATCCTGCATGTCAACCATGCTAGCTAAGCAAAAACTTAACTCTTTGACTCCCTCACCCTATCCACCAGCTTTCTACAGGAAGCTGGTGGATAGGGTGAGGGAGTCAAAGGGTTAAGTTTTTGCCATTGGTGAATAGGATGCAAGAGACAAAGGGTTAAGAATAATGAAGTATCAAGCAAAGGCTATGGCATAAAAAGTTATTTTGAGCTGGGAGAGATTAACTGCTGTTCATTAGTTCTGATGTCTGTTCTTTCTGGGGGATTTATCAACTCAAGTAGCGGGTGGAAGGGAGATTTTTTTTTTAACCCTAGAAATAGATCTTTAGTACACGTTTGGTTTGATCAGACCAGTCAGACAATGGAAAATATGGCAATATTTGCTTCTGTGAAAATGTGATATTTCTGTCTGTGTTCGTGTGAATCATTGAAGTGGAGAAGGGATGTTAATGGTTTACAGGGGAATACTTTTTTTTTTCTTCTGCAATATACTTTTTTTTTGTAGGCTGTTTCTTGTGCAGAAACTGGTTCATTAATTCTCATCTTTTTTTCTCTCTCTTTTTTTGGTTTTGTTTTGAGTATGAGTCTGTACAGAAGAGTTTGCATGCAAGTGTACAGTCCTGTGTGATTGAGATTTGTGTGAGTTTGTGTTGGACATTGTATGTGTCTGCTGGCGAAATACTGCTCCCCCCCCCCCCCCCCTTCGTGGGGATGCCGGAGTGCTCTTTTGGTATAAATAGTATCCTCACCTGGAAGATCTGTGTTAGAAATGGCCTCTTTTCTGTTAACTCTTTTTGTTTCTACCTTGTTCCTTTGCTTTCTGTCATTTCTTCCTATCATTTTCTGCCTTGCTGGGCCATTCACCTGTACGTGTTCGATAAAGTCTTGCATACTTAGGATCGGTAATTGGGTACATGTATTAAGTGCATTTTTGGCTCTAGGTATTTAGGTATGCAGAAGCAATTTTAGATCAGTTATACCTGTTTTTATGTGTTTTGGTGTCCTTATGTATGCTTAAATTCATTTTCAGGTGTGTTTTCTTAAATCCCCTGTGCGATAAATTGGATGGAGTGGTCAACGCCAGGGGCATGTCCTTAGATTATGTGCATGAGTGCATTGATGTGTGTACTTAATTTTCTTTTCCTGTTGAAGTTTTGTGTGTTTTGAAGCAGTTATAGCCCTTATATGGCTCTACACAGTCAGCTGGGCTTTAAACAGCAATACAGTAACTTATTACTGCTCCACTGTGTCACCTTCCTCTACCCTAGCTTTTGTCTCCTACTCTTGCTGTTATTCATGTTATTCAGATGTTATGCAAAGCTTACCAGTAGACCTTTGGGGCAGTTTGTTTGCCAACTTGCTGTTCATCTGAAGTTTGTTCAGAGCTGCGAGTCATGCAAATTTGTTGTCAATAAGCTGCGAGTCATGCAAATTTGTTGTCAGTAAGCTGCGAGTCTTGCAAATTTGTTGTCAATAAGCTGCGAGTCATGCAAATTTGTTGTCAATAAGCTGCGAGTCTTGAAAATTTGTTGTCAATAAGCTGCGAGTCTTGCAAATTTGTTGTCAACAAGCTGCGAGTCTTGCAAATTTGTTGTCAATAAGCTGCGAGTCATGCAAATTTGTTGTCAATAAGCTGCGAGTCATGCAAATTTGTTGTCAATAAGCTGCAAGTCATGCAAATTTGTTGTCAATAAGCTGCGAGTCTTGCAAATTTGTTGTCTGTGTAGCCTTGATATGGCTCTTGCAATCACCTGGGCTTTAAACACTAATAATGACTTTGATGCGTTGAAGCTTTGAAGTGTACGAGTGTGTTCGAAATGGTGGCAGAGGGACACTTGGTTGAGAAAATGGTTGTGGAATGTTGGAGCCTAATGAAATAGAATCCTTTTGCAACAAGCCCAATGAAATAGAATCCTCTTATAACAAGCCTAATGAAATAGAATCCTCTTATAACAAGCCTAATGAAATAGAATCCTCTTATAACAAGCCTAATGAAATAGAATCCTCTTATAACAAACCTAATGAAATAGAATCCTCTTATAACAAGCCTAATGAAATAGAATCCTCTTATAACAAGCCTAATGAAATAGAATCCTCTTATAACAAGCATAATGAAGCAGAATCCTCTTATAACAAACCTAATGAAGCAGAATCCTCTTATAACAAGCCTAATGAAGCAGAATCCTCTTATAACAAACCTAATGAAGCAGAATCCTCTTATAACAAGCCTAATGAAATAGAATCATCTTATAACAAGCCTAATGAAGCAGAATCCTCTTATAACAAGCCTAATGAAATAGAATCCTCTTATAACAAACCTAATGAAGCAGAATCCTCTTATAACAAACCTAATGAAGCAGAATCCTCTTATAACAAACCTAATGAAGCAGAATCCTCTTATAACAAACCTAATGAAGCAGAATCCTCTTATAACAAACCTAATGAAGCAGAATCCTCTTATAACAAGCCTAATGAAATAGAATCCTCTTATAACAAGCCTAATGAAGCAGAATCCTCTTATAACAAACCTAATGAAGCAGAATCCTCTTATAACAAACCTAATGAAGCAGAATAACCGGTGCTGTATATACAAAGGTTGCAGATAGTAGTGTGTGCAGAGTTTTGAAAGTAATTTATTTATCGTTGATGGACAGCTTCAAGGTGATGTTTTTTTCAGCACTAAGTTTAGAAATAAAACGGCTTTTCAAAGCATTTACTGTTTTTAACAAGTTTATGTTATCTATTTATTTTTCTTACCAGTCAGCCTCCTAGTTGCATGTTTGGCTAATGATTAGTATGATCATGGTTCAGAGAATTTTCCCAAAGAGTGCAATCGTTCATGTGGAAATTTGAAATGTAGGACACATTCATATTACTTGTAAACATTCATGTTACTCATCCGTTATAGAACACAATGCGGCGTAGGTGTTTGGTTTGTCATTCAGTAGAATTACACTTTTGGCTCAGTGTTCAGGAATCGTTGCAAGAGTGATTTTAGTAGTGTTTTTTTTTTTCTTCTTTTTTTCTTTTTTTTTGATACCCATCGCAGAGTTGTGAAAGAATTTATTTTTCAGTATTCTCCCTTTGCTAGTGTTGTTCAGCCAGCTTTCATACTTGTAACATCTAAGCAGGTTGGAAAGATGTTTGCTATTTTTACGAAGATATTTGCTATTTTTATAACTGGTGTGAATTACGTTTGTGTGTTGTAACTAATACCACAGTTAAGAACTGAATGATTAATTTCAAATTTGTTGCAACGAGCTTTAGTTTATGGCATGCATGTTCTGCTGATAATCGGGGGGAAAAAATCAGTGTCAAAGGTATGGGTTTGATATCTTTGTTGTCCTTGACCTTTTCCCTTCTCTTCAGTGATGGCTTCTTTAACCCTTTGGCTCCTGCACCCCATCCACCAACTGCAAAAACTTAACCCTTTGATTCTCAACCCTATCCACCAACTGCAAAAACAGTGCTTTGACTCCCTCACCCTATCCATCAGCTTCCTGCAGGAAGCTGGGAGATAGGGCGAGGGAGTCAAAGGGTTAAGTTTTTGCTTTGCTGGCATGGTTGGCAATGGACGATGCTGGTGGACAGGGTGTGAGAGTCAAATGATTAAAGAAAAAGAAGAGCATAATGACATAAGCAAAAAACTTCAGTTGCCTTTATGCAGTGGTAATTAGGGGTTAAAGACCGCTTCAGCTCTGTGATGCCTGTTTTAGATTCATGCTGGCACAACCCATCTTTCCATTCCAACCCTCTCACCCTACCCCCAAAAAACAACCCCAAAACAAAACAAAACAAAATAAAACCCCCACCAGAATCAGAAAACAAAAATTCAGACCAATACTTGCTATACTCACTTGCTTGACAAATTAACCCTTTCATTCCCACCCCTGTCCACCAGTATCCTACATTGCCAGCCTCTCACCCCATCCACCAGCTTGCTGCAGGAAGCTGGTAGATAGGGTGAGAGAGTTGAAAAGGTTCAATTTTTGCAGTTGATGGATAGGGTGCGGGGGGGTCAAAGGGTTAAACGTAAACTGCCATTTGTACGACAGTCCCGTACTGCACCAGTTGCACACTTTGTGATGTACAGGTAATAGACTATCACTCTATGCTTGTAGTGTTCTGTATTGATAAAGATACCACGAATTCAGTTAGCTGGTAGTGCAAGGCACCACAAATACTTGTTCAAACTGGTTAATGAAACATGCAGTTGTTACGTAACTCTTACATTCTATACTTGTTCAAATTAGTTACTGAAACATGCAGTTGTTACGTAACGCTTACATTCTATACTTGTTCAAATTAGTTACTGAAACATGCAGTTGTTACGTAACACGTACATTCTATACTTGTTCAAATTAGTTACTGAAACATGCAGTTGTTACGTAACACGTACATTCTATACTTGTTCAAATTAGTTACTGAAACATGCAGTTGTTACGTAACACGTACATTCTATACTTGTTCAAATTAGTTACTGAAACATGCAGATGTTACGTAACGCTTACATTCTATACTTGTTCAAATGTAGTTACTGAAACATGAGTTGTTACGTAACACTTACATTCTATATTTGTTCAAACTTAGTTACTGAAACATGAGTTGTTATGTAACGCTTACATTCTATACTTGTTCAAACTAGTTACTGAAACATGAGTTGCTAAGTAACGCTTACATTCTATACTTGTTCAAACGTAGTTACTGAAACATGAGTTGTTACGTAACGCTTACATCCTAACATCATAAACACGCAACGCAGAAACGTGCCTGATAGCAGAGTGGGAAAAATAATTCTTTCACTTTTGTACTGTTGATGTTGCGAGGTAGGCATCTAGTTCATTAGAAGATACCAATAGTTTCTTCAGCGTCTACAGTAGTTTTAAGTATTTTGTTTGCATTGTTCAGAAGCGTATCAAGTGATTCGAATATACATGACTACTTAGCGAAATACGTCAGATTATTGGACCGTGAAATAAACGGCTGCAGTCAATCTGATTAAGTGGCAAAATACGTCAGATTATTGGACCGTGAAATAAACGGCTGCAGTCAGTCAGATTAAGATGATTGCAAGCATAGGGTTCTGTATACACTACGCTCTACTTAAAAAGTTTTTCTTAACTCTGAAGTTTTTTCATTTTTTTTTTTCAAAGGGAGTGAACTGGTTGAGACCTCAATTTTCTCAGAGCCACCATCATAAGAGCTGTGCTCATCTGTGCTTCCTTGCTGCTTTACTTTCTCCAACCTGGAGCAGACTCAGGTACCAGCGCACAACTGGGCGAGACAGAAAGCCCAGACAGAGAATTTCCTCCTGTCAGGCAGGGAATTTCCTCCCGTCAGGCAGAGAATTTGCGCCTCCTGTCAGGTAGAGAATTTGTGCCTCCTGTCAGGTAGAGAATTTGCACCTCCAATCAGGCAGATAATTTCCTCCCATCAGGCAGAGAATTTAGTTCTGTCGGTCAGAGAGTTTCCTCCAATCAGGCAGAGAATTTGCACCTCCTGTCAGGCAGAGAAATTCCTCCTGTCGGGCAGAGTTTTTCCTCCTGTAAGGCAGAGAATTTGCGCCTCCTGTCGGGCAGAGATTTTGCGCCTCCTGTCGGGCAGAGATTTTGCGCCTCCTGTCAGGCAGAGAATTTCCTCCAATCAGGCAGAGAATTTCCTGCCCCTGTCGAGCAGAGAATTTGCGCCTTTTGTCAGGCAGAGAATTTGCTCCTTCTATATCAGGCAGAGAATTTGCGCCTCCTGTCGGGCAGAGAATTTCCTCCAATCAGGCAGAGAATTTTCTACTCTCAGGCAGAGAATTTCCTCCTGTCTGTTAGAGAATTGCCTCCTGTCAGAGAATTTCCTCCTGTCAGGCAGAAAATTTCCTCCTATCGAACAGAGAATTTCCTCCTGTCAGTTAGAGAATTTCCTCCTGTCAGTTAGAGAATTTCCTCTCTCGTCGGGCAGACAATTTCCTCCTGTGAAACAGACAATTTCCTCCTGTCAGGCAGAGAATTTCCTCCTATCGAACACAGAATTTCGTCCTGTCGGGCAGAGAATGTCCTCCCATCAGGCAGAGAATTTCCACCTGTTGGGCACAAAATATCCTCCTGTCAGGCAGAAAATATCCTCCTGTCAGGCAGAAAATATCCTCCCGTCAGGCAGAAAATATCCTCCTGTCAGGCAGAAAATATCCTCCTGTCAGGCAGAAAATATCCTCCTGTCAGGCAGAAAATATCCTCCTGTCAGGCAGAAAATATCCTCCTGTCAAGCAGAAAATTTCCTCCTATCGAACAGAGAATTTCCTCCTGTCAGTTAGAGAATTTCCACCTGTCGGGCAGAGAATATCCTCCAATCAGGCAAAGAATTTCCTTCTGTCAGGCTCGAACCCGAGCAGTTAAACCGGAATGCAGAAGCTCTTACCCCAACACCAACCCCATTAAAATGGAGAAAATTGAAGACGCCTTAGGCTTACCCTTGTTAGAAACAGGAGCTGAAAACAAAAGTGCAGGGTAGAGTTACTTTGAGGGCAGTATTGTTTGGATGGCAGATAATATGTTTATAATATATATATATATATTATGTGTGTGTGTGTGTGTGTGAGGGCGTGCACGCATATATGAGTGTATCGTGTACAATTCTTCTGTACAGATCTGATCCATCATCATTTTTATTTTTAACATGGGAAATAAATTGTAATGTCAAACAAAAAAAAAAGTGTTCGGTATTTGTGTGTGTATGTGTGTGTGTGTGTGTGTGTGTGTGTGTGTGTGTGTCTGACATGGTGTGTTTGTTTTGGAGTGAAAGTAGCCTACTGTTTTTTTTTTGTTAGATTCCATGATCCAAAACAAGAGTGACTGCCGCACCCAAGCAAACAGGAACCAGAAGAACAAGAAAATCAATATAAGCGCGTATTTAACAAAACAAGACAAAACAAGCGCAAATTTTCGGCCAACTGGCCTTTGTCAAGCGCGAACGCACGGTCACAAACAGATCACAAACACCAAACAATGGATAAGGCGGCAGGGAAGTTTTTAGTCCTGTTTTGATTATCCATTGTTTGGTGTTTGTGATCTGTTTGTGACCGTGCGTTCGCACTTGACAAAGGCCAGTTGGCCGAAAGTTTGCGCTTGTTTTGTTAAATACGCGCTTACATTGGTTTTCTTGTTCTTCTGGTTCCTGTTAGATTCCATGTTTTTGTGTTAGAACTTGTGTTATATACTTATCCCATTGCTGGACTGATAGCTGTTAGCCTTACCCTGCTGACTTGTCACTTAATTCTCCAAGTGAACAATTATTGCTAGATAATTATTGCTATATTTGTGGATACCGGGCTTTCTTCTGCAGCTTCATGTATATCTCAACAGCACGATCTATGTGTGATTTTCGCTTTCATATATCCAAAATACTGTCTTAGTGTCTAATGAACACTTAATTTTTTTTTTTTTTTTGTGCAGATCAGATTTTCCCATTGTTATCTACAGTGCGTGTTTGCTCTGTAGAATGGGAGGGAATCTTAGCTCTTTCTTTTAATGTACCTTAGATGAACACAATTGCAATCGGCTCCAAGATCAGACTAATGCATTTCCTGGTCATGTCAATATTTTTGTATGCATGCGAAACATGGACCATAACAGCAGACATTGAAAGAAGGATACAGCAATGGAGATGAGATGCTTCCGCAAACTCCTTGGTATCTCGTACAAAGATCATATAACCAATAAAGAAGTGAAAACCCGAATCGAAAACGCCATCGGGCCGTATGAAGACCTCCTGACCTCAGTGAAAAGACGCAAACTGAGGTGGTACGGGCACGTCACACGATCATCTGGACTGGCCAAGACCGTCTTGCAGGGAACAGCTCAAGGAGGGAGACGAAGAGGCAGACAGAGAAAAAGATGGGAAGACAATATCAGAGAGTGGACTGGCCTTGAATGGAATATCATTCTGCAGAAAGCTGAGGACCGTGAGGAGTGGAGGAAGTTGGTTGCAAAATCTTCAGTGGTGCCCCAACGGTCAACCAGACTACGGGACTGATGATGATGATGATGAGATGAACACAAATGGTGCATGCATTATACTATTCATTGCATTCTCTCTCTCTCTCCTCTCCCTCTCTCTGTCGTCTCTGGTGCTGTATTTATAGTGGACTCTTCCCTTTGTTTCCTTTTGTCTCCTTTTCTTTTTCTTTCATGGGCTGCTCTGGGCATCTGATTCTGCATCTGGAGTCTGGGTCCAACTTTGCTTCTGCGATGGGATGTGTTGGGTCCTTTTTCTGTCCCCCTTCTGTGTGTTCTTGATGTTTCTGGTTCATCCTTTTCGTGGGCTGTCTGTTGGTTTCGGTGATGTGTGGTCGGTGACTGCACGCTGGTCATTCAAGCTTTCTAAACATTCATTCATTTTCTTGAGGTTAGTATGTACATCATTCGAACTTAAGATAACATTCATTCATTCATTTTCTACTCATTTTCATGGCTGGATTCCCGTTATCATCATGTGTCCTTTTATTACTTTCTTTCTGTTTTTAGTATTACTCATCAGCATGCGTATTTTGATATAACGCATTGTATAAGAACGTTAATGATGTAGTAAGAGACGTTGTTATGATGATATCATACAAACATTACGGCAATTGCCATCATAGCTACAATATTCACGATGCAGGGAATGCTGAAAGACAATCATCAATATCATCATGTTATTTTTCTCCAGTTCTATTTTTCGATTGCTCTCTCTCTCATGAACACTTGATTTAGTCATTCCTTTGGAGTTGATACGATAGCTTAACCCTTTGACTCCCTCACCCTGTCCACCAGCACCCAGCATTGTCAACCATGCTAGCAAAGTGAAAACTTAACCCTTTGACTCCCACACCCTGTCCACCAGCACCCAGTATTGTCAACCATGGTAGCAAAATGAAAACTTAACCCTTTGACTCCCGCACCCTGTCCACCAGCACCCAGCATTGTCAACCATGCTAGCAAAGTGAAAACTTAACCCTTTGACTCCCTCACACTAACTACCAGCTTCATGTAGGAAGCTGGTGGATAGGGTGAGGGAGTCAGAGGGTTAAGTTTTTGCAGCTGATGGATAGGGTGTGGGAGTCAAACGGTTAACCCTTTGACTCCTGTACCCTATCTTCTAACTGCAAAAATTTAATTAACCCTTTGAATTCCTCACAACTACTTCTTTCCCTCAGCCTGTGTGTTAATAAATATTGTAAGGTGGTCTTTGTCGATTGTATGCATATGCCTGGTGAGTGAGTACACTTTGATTTGAACTGTCAAGATTTGGTGCCATATAAATACTGTAATTATTATTATCATTATTCCTAAGATGGTGA
>JAPXFY010000035.1:25168999-25181499 GCA_030674185.1 Monoplex corrugatus
TTAAAAATCCTCTTTGGTGTATAGGTTGAGGGACTCACAATGCTTTTATATGAAACCTTTCTAAGTTTGCATTCAAACCGATCACCATGGTGTGGTGGTCCGTAAGTTTGCATTCAAACCGATCACCATGGTGTGGTGGTCCGTGCAACAGACTACTGACTGGAAGGTTGTAGGTTCAAATCCCCATCCGTCCCTTCCAAAATCATTGTGGGATTTCTCAAAATCATTGTGGGCTTTTTCAGCTCCGACTAACTTCTACCCAGAGTTGGGCATGCTATGGACTCATCAGGAAAACTGGGACAACACAGTTGAGTCTCATCCACTTTCACCACTTTCTATGTATGCGTCGTTGAGGGTGTTGCTAAATCATCTGACCAATGTGGCAGGCGTCTGTATCTCTCGGGCCTGGTTGATGCCAGGATATGATATGATAGTATGTGTAAAAAGTACAGCCCTGTCACGCAGTATCAATCCTAGATGGAACTCCATAGCATCATGATTATCACCCTCATTGTCATCACTACCATCACATTGTAAAAACTATACCAACTTCTGCGGCCATCAACCTTTTGACTCCCGCACCCTGTCCATCAGCTTCCTCTATAGTCAACCATGCTACCAAAGCAAAAAATTAACCCTTTGACTCCCTCACCCTATCCACCACCTTCCTGCAGGAAGCTGGTGGAAAGGGTGAGGGAGTCAAAAGGTTAAGTTTTTGCAGATGGTAAATAGGGTGCGGGAGTCAAAGGGTTAAGTTTTTGCAGATGGTAAATAGGGTGCGGGAGTCAAAGGGTTAAGTTTTGCAGATGGTAAATAGGGTGCAGGAGTCAAAGGGTTAAGTTTATGCAGTTGGTAAATAGGGTGCAGGAGTCAAAGGGTTAAGTTTATGCAGATGGTAAACAGGGTGCGGGAGTCAAAGGATTAAGTAGCACACAAAGTGTAACACACACACACACACACACATAAAAGTCTGCATTCAAAGTCTGTTTAAATGTCAATGACTAAATGGAATGTCACGAGTCTTGATTCTCAATCATCCTCTCATTCACATAATAGGAAATGGGAACAATCTTCTCCTGAGGTATTGATAAATGAAAAAGATGAAAAAGCATCAAGAACACTCTATTAATTCAGCGCTTAGATTTGATTTTTATCGAGATTTTGCGCTATATAAATATTGTAATTATTATTATTATTATTATTATTATTAATCTGCAGCGTTAAATGACCAATAAACCAACATTTGGTGAGTTATAACTCACAAGGAGTTGTGAACTGACTGACTTGATCTGGGCAACAAATACAATAAAGCATGTTAAAATTTAAAAAAATTCAACATCAAACAAGATGGTCAAGCCCTGAAAATAATGATGAATCCTCATAGTGGATGGCACTGGTGGATGTTGTTGGTCCCAGTTTGCCAACCATGCCCAGCTCCGGAGGCACACTCAAATCTGGGATGAAGCTGGTTGAAGGCATTAATCCTACAATGAACTGGACTGAGAAGATTCAAACCCACAACCCTCCAGTCATCAGTCTGATGTGCTAACCACTACCACATGGTGATTGGTGAATGCTCCCCTCCCTCCCCCTGGTGAATGCTCCCCTCCCTCCCTTTATGAAAGAGGGTGGAGGTGAGACAATAAGATTAAAAAAGCATCAACACAATTCACAAAAACCGTACTGGAAAAAATTCACACACACTAAAGTTTTCTAGTGACATGATAATCAAGTCTCTCTCTGGAAGAGGCTTTGTGTTGCTATGTAACAATGACATCATTCAGTGTATGCTGTTGAGAAGAAATGTCACTTCTCATGACAAATAAACAATACACATGTACCAAGAAGTAAAACTGGCCGTTCTCCCATGTTTCAAAATAAATAAAATGGCCCGTGTTGCGTAAAGAACTGACCACCCTCTTGGCCTCAAAAAGGCATACCACAGGCCGGTATCCATACAAAATCAAAAGAACAACACAAAACAGCAAAAATGCCCAAGATGGTCAAGCCATTCTAACAATATCACTTTTCATACAAAAATCCAGACTTTCTACTTCTCAATATCGTCATGACTTTGAAGAAGCATCAGTTGAAATACAACTTGGCATGAAGTTGTTGTCGTTTGCCAAGTATGTTTGTTGTTGTTGTTGTTGTTTAAGGCCCAGCCGACTGCGTAGAGGCATATCAGGGCTATAACCACTTGAAAACATACAAAACTTCAACAGGAAAAAGGAAAAAAAAAAGAAAAGAAAATTAAGTAGGCCTACACATATCAATGCATTCATGCACATAATCTAAGGACATGCCCCTGGCGTTGATCACTCCGTCCAACTGATCGCACAGGGGAGACTTAAAAAACACACCTGAATACAAATATAAGCATTTGGCATGAAGTGAGGTCTATTGTAAACTTGTCACAGTCGTAACAATGGCAAACAGAATTACATATTTTCATCCTCTTTAACTCTTATTGTCCAGCAAGCTGACTGAGTCGGCTTTCAGCCCAACCTGAATGGAAGGCGAGTTCCGACATCAGCCAGCTTTACGGCTTGCTTTACAGCAATAGATATTTCCGTTTTCATTTCACACTTTTCTGTGCTGGTAAGTAGTTTGAAGATGGGGTTTTTTTTTTGCATCTTGTGCTGTGATTTGATTTTTCATGGCATCGGGTGGGCAGCACCCTATGAGAGTGAGAGCCGAGCAGGCGATAAAACTGATTCAAGAAACACTGGATGACAGTAATAGCAATAATATCATCAGTGACAGTGATGAGAGTTTTCTGACACTCAGATAATGAGTTGGCTTCTTTGGATGGTGGTGACACTTCAGCAGGGCCTTCTTCAAAGAGATGATGACTTTCTGAAACTCACCTGACATCATATGATCAGTGAAAAAGTCCACAGATGAGCACATGCTTTTTTTTTTTTTTCAAAGTGGTTTTTACTTATTTTTGCGTCAAATAATGGTTCTACACTAGAAAATTTGCAGCCACTATAGAAAAGAAAACTCACGAACAAGTTGTGACTGTAACAGCTAAAGTGTTGGTTTTTGTCATTTTCGGGGATGTGACCTGAAGTCATTAGAGGTGAAAAGCATCAAAATAGAGCAACAATGACATTTTTTGTGGTGGTGAACTTATTGCTAAGATGTCAAGGAACATCTTTTTATCTTAGTTTGGATGTACAAGGATTACCTGGTCAGCTATAGTGCTGTCAGTTTCAACCATACAACTATTTTTTTGTCTGCGCTGTAAAATGTGTGTCTGTAATTAGCATTTCTAATTATCTCAATATAACAATAATATCAATGTAACATTATTCACAAGATGTACAATTCTATTCTAAACATGCGCATACCAAAATGTTTGCTGTAGGTCGGATACCAAAACGTTATCATCATTTTACTGACCTGACACCCTCTTTGACAATTCGCATAGTGCAAAGCTTCGGCCAGACTTAAAACCCCTAACGGACAATAAGACTTAAAAAACACTATGCAAAGCCTTTGGCCAGACTTAAAACTCCTAACAGACGATAAGACTTAAAAAACACAAGCGATAAGACTTAAAAAACACTATGCAAAGCCTTCGGCCAGACTTAAAACCCTAACAGACGATAAGACTTAAAAAACACTATGCAAAGCCTTCGCCAGACTTAAAACCCCTAACAGACGATAAGACTAAAAGACCACTATGCAAAGCTTTCGGCCAGACTTAAAACCCCTAACAGGCGATAAGACTGAAAAACCACTATGCAAAGCCTTCGGCCAGACTTAAAACCCCTAACAGACGATAAGACTGAAAAACCACTATGCAAAGCCTTCGGCCAGACTTAAAAACCCCTAACAGACGATAAGACTGAAAAACCACTATGCAAAGCCCTTCGGCCAGACTTAAAACCCCTAACAGACGATAAGACTGAAAAAACCACTATCAAAACCTTCGGCCAGACTTAAAAACCCTAACAGACGATAAGACTTAAAAACCCTAACAGACGATAAGACTTAAAAACCCTAACAGACGATAAGACTTAAAAACCCTAACAGACGATAAGACTTAAAAACCCTAACAGACGATAAGACTTAAAAACCCTAACAGACGATAAGACTTAAAAACCCTAACAGACGATAAGACTTAAAAAACAGACAAATGCTGACTTCAGGCACCGTCTTCTGGCCCTGTGACTTCCAGACTTATGCGTTCACATCTCCTTAACAGTCCACACCTGCAACCCCCATTAACCCTTTGACTCCCCGCACCATCTCAACTAGCATCCTGCATCGTAAATCATGCTAGCAAAGCAAAAACCTTTAACTCTCTCACTATGAGCTTCGGAATTTTCTCAATCATGTCTCAACAATGCTTGCGTACAAGCGTCGAGAAATCTGACTTAGGTTTTGAAAATTCGTGGGGCTTTTAGTATTTCCGTTAACTGAAACTAATGGCCAGAAATAGATTCTTCGGCCATGCTTAGCCTCCTTTCAGGCATTAGGTCACTGTACTCTGCAGTTGGTGTGTAGACAGTGCAAAGTTCACGATCCACTAGTTCTGCAGCAAAGCAGACGATGGAAAAACAAATGACTGAATAATACTCAACATCTCAGCGCTCTTCAAGACAATCTCTTCCTTCAGTGCAATTGGAGTGTGTGCAAGTTGGATGTTATGAAATTTCATTCAAAATGTGACTGTAGGAACTGATGTATTGACCTGACGTGTATTTTGTACGACATTTTTCACCTGAAAATGTCTCTAATTTTACTTGTACCATTACTCAGAAACCATAAGGGTTAGACAGTTGAAATTTTCGCATGTTGTACACCGATTTTTAATATATGACCCGCCAAATTTCAAAGCTCTCTGTTTTCATTTGTTTGTATGAGAATTTTTCTCATGACTATACAAATGGTGCGTATCAGGGGAACAGCAAGGGGCATAATTGTACGTAGCGAGTGAGTTAACCCATCGATTGCCTCACTCTATCCATCAACTTCCTGCAAGACGCCTATGGACAGGGTTAGGGAATCAAAGGGTCAAGTCTTCAGGAAGCTGGTGGATGCGGTGAGGGAATCAAAGGGTTACATTTTCGCTGTTGGTGGATGGGGTGTGGGAGTCAAAGAGTTAACAAAGATCCAGCCAGTCATTCTGACTCTGACTGTTTAAAGCCCAGCTGACTGCACTAACCATATCAGGGCTATAGCCATACACATCTGGTTGGGGAGAGAAAAAAAAAAAAAAACAGAAAAGAAAACTGAATACACATATCAATGCATGTGCCAGAGCCTGGAATTGCTAAGAAAAAAAAAAGAGGAAACTTCTAGGGGGGTCCGGGGGCATGCTCCCCCGGAAAATGTTTAAAATCAAGACTAAAATCTGTGCATTCTGAGGCATTCTGGAGACAAATTTAAAGGTATCTAACACACTGAAAATCACAATGAATATCAGTCAAAAGAGTATTTAATAAACATTGGGCACAAGATCAGGATCCATCATACACAGCAGATCGTTTCAGTGTGTTCATACACAGACATATTCATCAAAACTTTTTTTTAACTATGGTCGTCGATTTTTTTTTAAAACGAAAAATTTTTTTTGCGCGATTTTCGATTTTGATTTCACGAAATCCCGTTTCCGCGACGAATTCCAGGCTCTGATGTGCGCACATAACTTAAGGATGTGCCCCTGGCGTTGACCATTCCGTTCAATTTATCACCAGAAGATTAAAAAAAACAAACCCTGAATACAAATGTAAATCTAACGAAGGACACTAACGCACACATAAAAACTGACCTAAATGACAATTGCTCCTGCACAGCACTTTTCCTAGAACCAAATACACAATTTCAATCTGAAGAAAAAAATATGTAAATCTGTATAGAACACAAACAGATGAATGGACCAGCAAGGCGGAAAATGATAGGAAGAGATGACAGAAAGTAAAAGTAGCCAGACAAAACAAACAGAGTGACAGAAAAGAGGAAATTTCAAGCACAGAATTTACAGAAGGTGGGGATACTATTTACACTGAAAGACTCCCCGACATCCCCTGGGGGCATGCATGATCACATTCATGCTCACACACACATGACGCATAAGAACACACACAATATGCAGATAGAGAGGTGTGCACAAACACAAACTTGCCTGAATGTGCGCTTGTGCATACGCACACCCATGAAACATGCATACATATCTTGTACAGAAAGCCCTGAGTCATAACCATCTTGTTAAAAAGCAACACTGTCTACCATAAACATTCTGAATACATACATATATTACATTAACAAAGGTCTGAGTTAAAAAAATACGCAGATTATAATTCTGAATACATACAGGTCTGATAAAAAAAATATGCAGATTATAACCATGCAAAATATTCTTTTTTCAAATGGTCCTCGAAAAGCAACATGAAAATAAATTCAGGCCCTCACACACAAGAGAAATCATCCCACAGACATTAATTCACAGTATTTTGCAAATCACCCACCAATCAAGGCCTCTTGAGAATTCAACATCAATGCATTTGTGTTTAATTTAACCCTTTGACTCCTGACCTGTCCACCGCATCCTGCATCACATGACCTGCACCCTGTCACGCATCCTGCATCATCAACCATGGTTAGCAAAATAAAAACTTAATCCTTTGACCCCTATCCACCACTTCCTGCAGGAAGCTGGTGGATAGGGTGAGGGAGTCAAAGGGTTCAGATTTTGCAGTTGGTAGATAGGGTGTGGGAGTCAAAAGGTTAATAATAATAATAACAATAAAAAAAAGTAAGCAGCAGGCAATGAAGTGATGTCAACCAACATTATGACCTTAACCCTCTCGCTATGAGCGTCGGGATTTCACGATCATGTCTCAACAACGCTCGTCTACGAGCGTCAGAGAAATCTGACTTGAGTTTTGAAAATTCGCGGGGCTTTCACTATTTCCGTTAATTGAAACTAATAGCCAGAAATAGATTCTTTGGTCATTCCTAGCCTCGTTTCAGGCCATGAGGTCACTGTACTACAATTCGGCGCTGTTCAACACGATCTCTTCCTTCAGTGCACGTGGAGTGTGTGCACGTTAGATTTTATGAAATTTCATGCAAAATGTGACTGTAGGAACTGATGTATTGACCTGACTGTGTATTTTGTACGACATTTTTCACCTGAAAATGTCTCTAATTTTACTTGTACCATTGCTCAGCAACCAGAGGGTTAGACAGTTGAAATTTCAGCATTTTGTACGCCAATCTTTTAATATATGACCTGCCAAATTTCAAAACTCTGATTTCGTTTGTTTGTGTGAGAATTTCTCTCACGACCTATACAAATGGTGCGTATGAGGGGAACGGCAAGGGGCATAATTGTACGTAGCAAGTGAGTTAACCCATGTCAGACTCCTTGATTTGACCACTGATACACGTGCATGTAAAAACAGATCATCATGGCAAAAGCAAGAGTGGAGAAAAATGAATCTGATCTGCTGAAACAAGAGCAGCAGATCATTCCCTGAGACTGGAAACAACACACTGACCAACAATACGGCAACACAACTGAAGTTGGTCCCCCTCATCCCCCCCCCCCCCCCAACCCTGTATTCATTAACCCTTTGACTCCAGCACCATGTCCACCAGCATCCTCCATTGCCAACCACGTTAGCAAAGCAAAAACTTAACCCTTTGATTCCCTCACCCTTTTCACCAGCTTCCTACGGGCGGAAAGCTGGTGGAAAGGGTGAGGGAATCAAAGGTTAAGTTTTCACTGTTGTAGGACTGGATGCGGGAATCAAAGGGTTAAACTGGGCAACCAGACACAGCACATCCTCCAGCCCACAACATTAGCATTCTGGCCTGTTCACTGCCCATCTTAATGTTTCCATCATTCTGGTGGAGTCAGCTTAATGTTTGATAGGTCCCTTCCCCCTTTCCCCATTTCAAGACCTTGTCAGCGCATTGGATTTTGTGCAGGCTCAGGAAATCTGTCAGATAACTGCTGGCGGATTTGGGTTGAGCACATATGGAGTTGTCCGAGCGCGGTGAATCCCTCTTGAAATAACTCCTATAAAACTCCACTGTGTAAGCACGCAGACGACAAAGTATGCAGGTAAAGATCCTGTGAGTCATGTCAGGAGTCTGGTGGCTTATGGAAACATGAAAACACCCAGTATACGTGTTCACCAAGGGTGAAGTATGCAGACTGCACAGCAACACACCACCTGCGCAGTGTGGGCAAAAACAAAACGCATACATATGCATCTGGAAAAGACTGGAATGCTAAAAAAACCACAAAAAAACCCAACATATATACATACATGCGTATACACACACACACACTCACATATATATAGGCCTACATACACACACATAATATATAATATATATATATATATGTGTTTGTGTGTGTGTGTGTGTGTGTGTGTGTGTGTGTGTGTGTGTGAACAAAATTGAGATATTCACAATTTGTAAAAGAACTATACCATGAAAAAACTGCTTATCACCTTATCAATCTCTCCCCCCTAAAAAAAACAAACTCTGAAAAAGCACTCCAATTTCGACTATATACATAGAAGAGATAGAGTTAGAGCAGCTAGAGAGAGAAGAGAAAGAGACGAGAGAGAGAAGAGAAGACTCAGAGAGAAGAAGAGAGAGACCAGTAGAGAGAGAGAGAGAGAGAGAGAGAGACTCAGAGAGAGAGAGAGAGAGAGAGAGAGAGACTCAGAGAGAGAGAGAGAGTAGATATAGGTACAGCACTCTCATATACACATCCTAATGAAATGAAAACTCAGAGAGGAGAGAGAGAGAGAGAGAGAGAGAGAGAGAAGAGAGAGAGAGAGAGAGAGAGAGAGAGATCAGAGAGAGAGAGAGAGTTAGATTATAGACAGCACTCTCATTTTTTAACACATCCTTCATATGAAAATCTAAATAAATAGTAACACACACACACACACATTATATATATATATATATATACACAGAGAGTGATAGATTATAGATATAATACATCGTTGTACAGGAAATGCATCAGGTTTTACCCCTAATTCAACTCTGTTTTGAATCTTTCATGGAAAACGATGTTTCATAAGAAAAGAAAACGCAACTTGGATACATCCGACATTTTTTTCCTACTTACAAAACATAACAAAACAGAAAAACGTAGAAAAAAAAAAACACACCCCTCTCCCTTGCATAGCCATTACATCTTCAATGTGAAGATGGACTAACTTAAGTGTTTACAACTATTAACATGTCCACACTTTGTACACTTGCATTTTAACCCTTTGACTCCTGCACCCTATCCACAGACTGCAAAAACTTAAACCCTTTGCTCCCTCACCCTATCCACCAGCTTCCTGCAGGAAGAGGGATGAGTGGGTCAAAGGGTTAAGTTTTTTTGCTTTGCTAGCATGGTTAACAATGCAGGTTGCTGGTGGACTGGGTGCGGGAGTCGAAGGGTTAACCACACTTGGGTTACTGATACAGTTATTTCTGTTTAAAGTCCAGCCGACTGCGTAGAGCCATATCAGGGCTATAACCGTTTCAAAACATACACAATACTTCAACAGGAAAAAAACAGAAAATAAATTAAGTGCAAATATCAATGCATTCACACACACAATCTAAAGAGATGCCCCTGGCGGTGACCACTCCGTCCAAAATATTGCACAGGGGATTTAAAAATACATACCTGAATACAAATTTAAACATAACCAAGGACTCTAAAACATTTAAAAACACACCCAAATACCAGCACTGCTTCCGCATATCTCACCTCCCCAAAGCCAAAAATGCACCTAATACATGTACCCAATCATCACTCCTAAGAGAAAAGTATGTAAGATTTTATGGAACATACACAGGTGAATGGACCAGCAAGGCAGAAAACGATAGGAAGAGATGACAGAAAGCCAAAGAGGAAGAAAGGAACAAAGAGAGTGACAGAAAAGAGGAAATTTCTACCACCAATTTTCCAGAAGGTGGGGGTACTATTTATACTGAAAAAGCCCTGGCATCCCCACAAGGGTGAAGATGACCTACTCACAGACTACATCATAATCCCTTGTTAAACACTGCTCTTGAAATGAGACAAAAACGAATAATCTAATTTTTCAGGACAAAAAAAGACACTAATCTTGAAATGAAACAAAATGAACGCAATTTTCAGAAAAAAAGACATTGCTTTTGAAATGAGACAAAAACATATAACATGATTTTTGGAAAAAAAGGACACTGTTCTTGAAATGAGACAAAAACAAATAACATAATTTTTGGAAAAAAAGGACACTGTAGGCCTACTTGAAATGAGACAAAAACAACATTTTTTGGAAAAAAAGGACATTGTATTTCAAATGAGACAAAAACAAATAACGTAATTTTCAGGGGGTAAAAAAAAATTGCTCCTGAAATCAGACAAAAACACGTAACATAATGTTTGGGGAAAAAAGGACATTGTTCCTGAAACGAGACAAAAACAAATAATGTAATTTTTGGGAGGAAAAAAAAAGACACTGCTCTTGAAATGAGACAAAAACAAATAACCTAATTTTCAGGAAAAAGACATTGCTCTTGAAATCAGACAAAAACAAATCAAAATTTTCAGAAAAAAAGATATTGCTCCTGAAATTAGACAAAAACAAATAACCTAATTTTCAGGAAATGAAAAAGACATTGCTCCTGAAATTTGACAAAAACAAATAATGTAACTTTTCAGGGGGGGGGAAAAGACACCGCTCTTGAAATTAGACAAAAATGAACGTCATTTTCGGAGAAAAAAGAAAGACTGCTCTTGAAATGAGACAAAACCAAATAACTTTATTTTCAAAATCTTGACTCCACTGTGTTAAATATTGCAGCACCTTATTCGTGGATTAACTTAGAAACAGGACGGATTTTTATCATTTAGTCATGAAATAAAATAAAAATGAAATAAAACAAAACAAAATAAAATAAAATAAAATAAAATAAAATAAAACAAATTAAATTAAAATAAAATGAAATAAAACAAAATAAAATCAAATAAAGTAAAGGTTTGAAAAAGAGTTGCCGCAAAGAAAAACAGCGTATTCAGTATAAAACTGGCATCACTAGTGAGTGAAGTAAATTCAGAATCTCTTGGAAATTTCGATGAATTTTACTGTAGATGGAACTGACATGCTTCCCTACTGTTGCGATGTCAGTCCAATGCATTCGTAGTGACAAGAATGTACACAAGTTGATCGACCCAAAAGAAGGGAAAAAATTCAAACCATGCTGACAATGTTTTTCACAACACAAGAAGCGTCAGGGGATGGAGAGCATTTTCTGGGTTTTCATTTTATTTTACAAAATGAAAAAACCCCAACTTTTTATTAACCTTTTGACTCCCACACCCTGTCCACCAACTGCAAAATCTTAAACCTTTGACTCCCTCACCCTATCCACCAGCGTCCTGCAGGAAGCTGGTGGATAGGGTGAGGGAGTCAAAAAAAAGAAATTACTCCCTATCCACCAACTGCAAAAACTGAACCTTTCGACTCTCTCACCCTGTCCACCAGCTTCCTGCATGAAGCTGTGGATAGGGTGAGGGAGTCAGAGGGTAAGGTTTTGCTTTGCCAGCATGGTTGACCAAGCAGGATGCTGGTGGACAGGGTGCGGGGAGTCAAAGGGTTAAAACAGTTTAGTGGGGAGCATAAATCCAACCGCTCACTTTGTCCCCACGCCACTAAATATAAGAATAAACGAAGAATTTCTTTGTAGTTTCTAGTAAATCTCTGAACTCATGATTCTTAGCGAGCTAAATGTAAACAGCTTACTGCCCAGGTTACTTCTGAAGACTTCTTGTGCAGCACAGGGCCACAACAACGCTTCTGCACTGGACCTGACAAACTCATGACATATGTGTGAAAAACAGTTTCCTTTCACTGACCAAATATGCATAAGACATGTGTGAATGTGTAAAAGACATGTGTGAATGTGTAAAGACATGTGTGAATGTGTAAAAGACGTGTGAATGTGTAAAAGACGTGTGTGAATGAGCAAAAGACATGTGTGAATGTGTAAAAGACATGTGTGAATGTGTAAAAGACATGTGTGAATGTGTAAAAGACATGTGTGAATGTGCAAAAGACGTGTGTGAATGAGCAAAAGACATGTGTGAATGTGCAGAAGACGTGTGAATGCACAATGTGTTGTTCCTTGTTTCCATTTACCTGTTCTGTTTGCTGGATTTAACTTTTTTCTTGAAATTAGAGGGAAGCAAAACCATTAGAATGATACATCAGAGCACCTTCACATCTGGAGCGCCTTATTGCCCAAAAATTGCAGTATTTTATGACACAAAATGAAATGAAATGTGTGCATGCGCGTGCGAAAATGCACACATACACACACAATTTTCTACAAAAATTCATGATCAGTACAAAAGCAAAACAAATTAACAGTACACAAACATATAACTTCAACAAAACAGATAAATAATCAAACAATACAGAATTAGGACACAACTGAAATGATTGGAAAAACTTTTTCAAAAACGTTTTTTT
>JAPXFY010000035.1:25183999-25188999 GCA_030674185.1 Monoplex corrugatus
TTTGCAGCACTGCTGTGTAAATGTATGAACAGATCTGCCTGTATGCTTGCTTTTTTTACGTAGTTTATGTTGTTAAGAATTAAAATCAGGAATGACATTCTCTGTCTGAGGACTTCTGGAAAATTCAGGTTCCTGCAAACTTGCTACATTTCACAATTGGCGAAAACGTACGTAAACTGGTTTTCAAAGTGTGTTATTTCTGGACCTAATACAGCTACAGACTTACTTTATTTTGCATTGTGCTTATTTTTTCTTGTACTTTTCAGAAATATAAGTGTTAATAACCTTTTCAGAAGTTTAATTTTTGGCTGCCGGTACCTACTATTATATTCACTCACACATTTGCTGTTATTTTGCATGAGGGGATTTCTTGTTTTTACACTCATTACCATGACTTCAGTCTTCTGCTATTTAGCTCCAGCCCTTTATTTTTGCTTTCTATTTCGATTATATTCACTCACAATTGCTATTATTTTGCATGAGGGATTTCTTGTTTTTTTGTTTTTTGTTTTTTTACTGATTACCATGACTTCAGTCTTCTTGCTATTTAGCTCCGGCCCTTTATGTTTGCTTTCTATTTCTATTATATTCAGACACATACCCAGCAAAACTTTGCGACCAATGCGATCCATCAGGGCGATGGTCAAAAGGTTGCCTGGTAGATTGGAGATGGCGGTCAGAAAACCCTCCAGGTACACAATGTCGCCCACCTCCTCACACATGGACGTGATGTTGCTGCTTCTGTTCCGGTGGCCTGGCTCACATAGCGTGCCGCCGTTCTTGTCGATGCGGTTGAAAATCTCCGGGAACCACATGAACACCCGTAATAGCTGCAACAACACTTGATTCAAGTTCAAGTTCATACTACTTATAGCCCAGCCAACTACTAAGCCATATTAGGCCTAACACCACGTCAAAACCTACACCAGTTAAGATAAAAGACAACAGTTCAAGTTCATACTACTTATAGCCCAGCCGACAACTAGAGCCATATCAGGCCTAACACCACGTCAAAAACGACAACCTGGTTAAAATAAAAGACAACAGTTAAAAACCATGCTCACCGTTAACCTTGCAAATCTAAAACGAAATTAAACATTTCATAATGATGATGACAAATACTTGAGCAAGCCCTGTCCAGATCAAAATGTAAAGACTTTATTTTTTCATCTCCTGTATGGTTGATCATTTAATAAAAATAATTTCTGAAAGTAGAATTCATGGATCCTGGCTTCAGATAAATGGATAACTATGTGAACATGTGCAGTATGGTGTCATTCGCATCAGGTGAAAATTCCCTTTTTGTAACGCTAGTTCAAAAGGTAAATTTTGTCCCATGTTACGTTATGTCATGGTTGCTTAATGCCCAGCCAACTGCGTAGAGCCATATCAGGGCTATAACTGTTTCAAAACATACACAATACTTCAACAGGAAAAAAAATGAAAAGAAAATAAGTGCACATATCAATGCATTTACACACATAATCTAAGGAGATTCCCCTGGCGTTGACCACTCTGTCCAATTCATCGCACAGGGGATTTAAAACATATGCCTGAATAGAAATTTAAGCATACCTAAGGACACTAAAATATATATACCAGCGGGCATAATTTACCTAAAATTGCTTCTGCATATCTCACCTCCCTAGAGCCAAAAATACACTTAATACTTGTACCCAATTATCAATCCTAAGAAAAAGTATGTAAGACTTTATCGAACATATATAGGTGAATGGACCAGCAAGGCAGAAAATGATAGGAAGAAATGACAGAAAGTAAAGGAACAAGGCAGAAACAAAGAGAGTGACAGAAAAGAGGAAATTTCTAGCACAGAATTTCCCAAAGGTGGGGATACTATATATACTGAAAGAGCCCCCGGCATCTCCACGAGGGGTCACTAACCAGAAAAAATATGAAAATAGAATCAGAATGCGAATTTTATACAACCTGACAAGACAGGGGCAAATTTTCAGCCAACCGGCCATTGTCAAGTGTAAACATATGATCACAGAGGATGACGAAGCAGCAGGGAAGTTTCAGTCTTGTTGTCCTAATTTTTGTAGTTGGTATTTGTTCGTGTGTATGTCACATATGCCATTTTGAGACTGTGCATGTTAAAAAGAGGAATGGCTGAACTATATTATGATACATATTTTCTGTACGTACAGACAAAAACAAAAAACTATGCTCAGTAAAGGATATATTATGATAGTGAGCGATAGAGTACAGCCCTGCCACGCAGTCTCAATCCTAGATGGAACTCCATAGTATCATGATTATCATCCTCATCGACATCTTCATCATCACACTGTAAAAACTATTCCAGCTGCCGTGGCCATTAAGGTGGCGCAAAAAATGCGGAGAACAAAAAAAAAAAAGGTGAGCACAAAGGTAACTCCCTGAGTGCAATGATCTTAAATAAAAAAAACAACAACGCTCAGTAGACCTTTCTTAAGTTTCATCATGATGGGCCCTTCCACTAGCAAGAAGCACACATAAATGGTCGACTATCGTGGTTGATAAAGTCTAACCTAGCACTGTAGCATACAGACATATCATAAATAAAAACTACAACACGAGACTGGTGCTTCAAATACCGGCAGAAGCCATTCTATCCACGTATGTTTACATAGTGATGTTCAGGAGAAGAGGCACATTGTATGATTGTACAGTCTTTCTTACACTGCACTAAAGATAAGACAACTCACCCAAATGCAATAGCGAAATTCACAATCAGCAGAACACATGTGGCGGTACGTAGGCGTGGACGGAATAACTCCAGAGTATTGTTAAGTATCTGTGAAAATGAGCAAAACAGTACTCAATTGACTATCTGATAACCTGAATGAGCAAAACAGTACTCAATTGACTATCTGATAACCTGAATGAGCAAAACAGTACTCAATGACTACTGATAACCTAATGAGCAAAACAGTACTCAACTGACTATCTGAAACCTGAAATAAAGGAATAATGCCCAGAAAGAGAGTGAGGGAGGGAAAGAGAGAGAGAGGGGAGAGAGGGGGGCAGAGAGAGAGAGAGAGAGACAGACAGAGACAGAGAGAGTGACAGAGAGAGGACCGATAGAGACAGACTGAAAGAGAGAGAAAGAGAAGAGAGAGAGAGAGAGAGAGAGAGAGAGAGAGAGAGAGAGAGAGAGAGAGAGAGAGAGAGAGAGAGAGAGAGAGAGAGAGGGCATGAGAGAGAGCAGAGACAGACAGACTGACAGACAGAGAGACAGAGAGAGAAGGGCACAAACTCTACCTCTACATTAACCAGGTCCGAAACTGTAAGTAAAGCCAGGAAAGATGGAGTACACACAAATTCCTATCACGCAAGATGGGACTTCATTCGGCCAGATGCAATAGTTAGTCTACTCCAACCCAAAGTGAGTGAGCTGAGGGGTCAGAGGAGAGACTGGGATCAGATTGCCATGTTTCATCTCCTGTGTACGAACAAAAACAACTTTTGAAGGATATGTGTGTGTATGTATGTATGCAATGAATATGTATGTATATTTACG
Source organism: Monoplex corrugatus (assembly GCA_030674185.1). NCBI lineage: Eukaryota > Metazoa > Mollusca > Gastropoda > Littorinimorpha > Ranellidae > Monoplex > Monoplex corrugatus. Next base: position 25,187,523 of record JAPXFY010000035.1, read on the forward strand.
CATTATTCAATAGTAAGACACTTACATTCCAAAAACTAATCTTAGCTAGTGCATCACTGTTTGCATAGTTTTAGCCCTGGACCCTCTTCAGGATAAAACAATACTAATATGGCATGACCATTTTTCAAATTGCAGAATTCATCTCACTTCCCCTCTGACATAATATTTGCCTCCCCTCTCGCCAGTTCTTACCATTACTCACGAATACATTATGATTTCATTTTAGTCCTTTCCTCTGACTGGACAAAGCAGCAGGAAGTTTTAATCTTTTTCTCCTAATTTTTGTATCTGGTGTTTATTTGTTTGCGATATTATGTTTACACTTGACTTTTCGCTTTCCACGCACTAAGCTCAATACCTATGGTCCACGAGCCTTCTCTGTTTCTGGTCCACTCTCCTGGAACAAACTTCCTCTCTCAGTCCGTCAGCAACCTACTTTTGTCTCCTTCAAGTCCGCTCTCAAAACTCACCTTTTCTCCTCCGCATAAAATCCTAACCTCACTCAACCCCCCCCCCCCCCCCCCTCTGCAGCCTGTCTCCGCTCGAGGAATCACATGGTTATAATATATAATTGTATATGCTATGCTCTCTATAATTTTCCATTGCTTTATTCTTGCTTTTATTGCTTTTATTCTTTCTCCCCATTTATAGCCATGCGTGTGTGTGTGTGTGTGTGTGTGTGTGCGTGTGTGTGCGTGCGTGCGTGCGTGCGTGCGTGTGTGTCTGCTTCAGCGCTTAGATTTGATTTTATCAAGATTTTGCGCTATATAAATATTGTAATTATTATGGCCAAAGCTGGCCGAAAAATTTGTGCCTGTCTTGTCTGGTCGTATGAAATACATGTTCAGATTCTATTTTCGTGTTTTTTTCTGGTACCTGTTCGCTTGAAGCGGGCAGTCGCACTTGTTTTGGATTTCTGTGGGACTTCAAAGTCAGTATATGCTAAGTTCACAACTTAGCTTTGGGTCAAACATGGCAGTAAAGATCCTTTCACAAAAAGCTGAGACCTGTTGGCTTGAAACACAGTCTAGTTCTAAGTGACTGCCTGCGTTATTGTTATTTCTGTTTAAAGGCCAGAGATCTGTGTACAGGCACATCAGGGCGATAACCATTTCACTACATACACAATACTTCAACAGGAAAAAAAAAAGGAAATGAAAATTAAATATACACATCAATGCATTTGCGCACATAATCTAAGGAGATGCCCCTGGCACTGACCACTCCGTCCGATTCATCACACAAGGGATTTAAAAAACATACCCGAATACAAATGTAAACATAACTAAGGAGACTAAAATATATACAAAAATGGGCCTAAATTACCATAAATTGCTTCCACATATCTCACTTCCCCAGAGCAAAAAAAGCACTTAATACATGTTCCTAATTATCAATCATAAGACAGCATGTAAGACTTTATGGAACATATAAAGGTGAATGGACCAGCAAGGCAGAAAATGACAGGAAGAAATGA
>JAPXFY010000035.1:25193999-25203999 GCA_030674185.1 Monoplex corrugatus
TATGGTATGCATTTAGAATCGAAGTTTGTTTGAGGTGCTTCACTATTTCGGTCGGTACGGCTATATTTGTGAACCAATCACATTGTAATTTTGCAACCAATGAGAATCAATGTAACAAAATGATATATCCCGACGAGAGCTATGTGTGCCAGTTTCGAACCGAGATCGACGCTTCCAAAGTTTTGCTTTTTTTCATCGGAAAAGTTTGCAGGCAAGTCGCCATTTTTGGAACTTCTCGTCGGCGGGATTCGATTTTGCATACTTTTTTCTATGTGCATGTGTAATATGAAATCAATTTGATGTAAAATACGGCCGTAACGCCAACTTTTTACATGAGGATCTGTTTCAGATCAGTAGCAAAACAACGTCGGAATGTGCCGACGCCATAGGCCTACTACCGGCGTAACAGAACGCTGTACAAGTTCCAGCTTGGCAAGTTTTACGTTGTCGGACAAAGACTAGATCTAGCAATCAACAGATCAAGTTCTGTTTTATCTGTGACACTGTATTTTTGAAGAAAAGGACAACTGCGTTTGAACTCGATTCGGAGTTGTCAGCCGAAGCTAGATTCGTCAACCATTTCCTCCCCGAGATCATGCTATTTGCATGTCGCAGTGTAGATCTGCTCACCCCACGACGGGCGAGCTTACTACTAAAAATACTATGTGCTCGACGGGCTTCGCCGGGCCGTGGAAAATGGGTTTGCCCAAACAGAGGGGTGCGCATGCCCGCCTCCCCAACTCTCTCTCTCTCTCTCTCTCTCAAATAAATGAATGAATGAATAAGTCTAAATTTTTTTTTTTCAAATCAACAAACAATTCTGTGCAAGTTATTGTACTTTCCTTGACATGAATCTCTCTCTCTCTCTCTCAGAGAACAAGAAATGAATAAATAAGTAAATAGGCCACAATACATTCATATCCAAGTTGTTAACAGGCATGATCCTCTCTCTCTCTCTCTCTCCATCTCTCTCTCTCTGACAACACACACTCTCTCTCTCTCTCTCTCTGACAACACGCACACACACTAACACACACAGAGATTTAGAATGTCACAAAACAAAATCTTCTGTTCATTGTTATAATATTCTTCATTTAGGTTTTGAAACTGAATAGAAGGCTATGAGTTGTATTATTTGTAAAGTAGGCCATCCATTAGCTTATGTAGTTGTTTCAATTTGTAGTCAATATCTGAAAAGGATAGGCCCATTGTCATTAATTTGTTTTAAAGGGAAGATTGCATCTTATTTAATAGTAGCCTGTTGTTATTGATTTGTATTAAAGGGCAAGAGTACACAGGAAATACTTAGCAGGATTGCTCTGCTTTGGTGGATTTTTACAAGTAATATGCTAAAAATCAAAGTCGCGAGTTTGGGCTTAATGTTAAAGTAATGTTAATGTGAAGACTATGCATTATGGTTTCCTTTCCTTTCCAATCTCTCAATGAATAGTATATATTATGCAGAAATTCATATATTTCTCTATTGTAGGAGTTAAGTGACCTGTTCCTGAATGGTGAGTGGTCCCATATCCTTCCTGAAGTTTTCTTTGGACGCTGGCTGTGCTAAGTGTTCGGGGACTTGACTCATCCACAGACAGTTTAGTCTATTTTTTAAAGACTGATGTATAAAATAAAAATCAAATGTAACGTACATAAATCTTGTCTGTTATGTTTTTCTCTGTGTGTGTATATATGTGTATGTGTGTTATGTGTGTGTGCATGTGTATGTGTGTGTGTTTAGTTTTTAGTAGAATTTTGATCGGATGATATTTTTGGACAGACTGCAGCATAAAAGCATGCAGTAATTTTTAATATTTCAATTATTTAAGTGATTCCAGAAGTCATTGATTCTCAGATGTCCTTTTATATGTACAGAAACTGATGAAATATTAAAAGTTATTCATAAGACTACTGAAGTAGCGAGTCATGACTTTTTTGGTTTAATTTGCAGTAATAAGACACTTGAACGATGAGCAAAATGATTTTATATCTATCTCTTGAAATGATTGTTTTGTTTCTAGCTTCATTTTTGTCTGTTATTAATACAATATGGGCAATTATTAATGAAACACTGATAAAACATCCAAAATATCACGTTTCCTGTAATAAGACAAAAATGGCTCGTCACAGAGTTCCAATAATGGTTTTATTCAATTCGGCACGCCAAAATACATCAACGACCAAAATTTCATGACTTTTGATCCGGTCTGTCTCTCACAATTACAAAATAAATGTCATTTCCAGCAAAATCAGCATACCATGCCATTTGATGAGTTTGTTCTGTGACACTTGTCCTTCTTTGTCCCACTAAAACGTGGTACCAAAATTTAAGAAATTTTTGACGCTTCAAATTGGAATATCTCATGAACTATTAGTCCGATTTGAAAAATTTAAACTGCTTTTTACTCAGAATAACAATATCTTCAAAACCATATAATTTTTTTAACTCAAAACCCAATTTCAATTTTTCATGCGGTATTGCTACACACATACACGAATATGCACAACACGCCCATTATGTAGGTATTTCTATCAAATTTACCACCACAGGGATTTAAAAAAAAACCCACAAAAACTGAATACACAAACATACCTAAGTAACAAAAAACATATAAAAACTTGGCCTATATTACCTAAAACTGCCACTAAGCCGCTCATATAAATGTGACCTCCCACCACCAATTCAGTCTTAACTTGCAGTCAGTCGAACAGCTGAAAAGGTGACTGAGGGTCTATCTGGGGTGTTTTGACTTTTTCTCAAATGTGATTTCTGTGGACTATAATCTATCCCCCACAGAAAATTTTTTCTTGAAAAAATATTATTAATCAATTTAAAATTGTATTTTAATGCACTGATTGCAGCAGAAAGAACGCAATTTCCTACCAAAAGTACCTTTTTTTGTCTCTTATTATGAACCGTAACCTGTACATGTAATATACTGACAGAAAGCTCTTTGGTGCACCTTTCGGATAATGACAGCTAAAATTATAAACAAACCTGGTCAAAGCCACCAAAAAAAGAAATTTAAGGAAAATGTGTATGAGAGTTCATAAAAATTTTAGAGGCCATTTTCTCAAAATGGCCATCATACAACTTAATGACTTTAAGCATACATAACTTCTACATTTTTGTGAGTACAAGCTTTATTCAAGTACCAAAATAATCAGCAGAATGTACACTTTCCAGTGATATGTATACCTCAAAATGCCCAAAATGCTAGTTAAGACTGATTTCGTGCTGGCAGGTTACAAATTTCCTTAGAGCTAAAAATGCAATCAATGTAAGATGTACCATCCTACTAGACAGCAAGTATGTAAGGCTTTATGGAAAACAACGGCGAGTGGATCATCAGGGCACAGAATGAGAGAAGAAGACATGGGGTAAGCAAAAGAGCAAGACAAAAACACAGTGAGAGACAGGGGGAAAAAAAAAGAAATTTCTAGCACAAAATTTCCCAAAGTTAGGGACACTATATCACTGAAATCTTTCCAGCTATGTGCAACATGTGGGGATCTGCAAGGGTTACCCCAAATTCATTCGCTCTAAAGTACGAAATCTGATCGAAACAATTACCAAATGTTGACAACATACTGAATGAAAAATTAATTTTGAATAGTTCATCGACATTTAAAAGCTTAATTTGTACAAACAGCAAAGTCTGGAATCTGAAGATTGAGTGTCCATTGAAAATCAAAAATTGAAAATCACCCTGACTGATCCTCACTACGGATTTCTGCCTCTGCTGCTGCTCCGCTTCACGGAATTAGCACTTGTTTCATACTGATAGGTCATGCATCCTGAATAAACTGGAACTGGAACAGCAGACTGTTTGGAGTTTGTTAAGAAGGGATTTGTCATCTCAGACAATTTCATAAGTACCTAACTCAAATCTATAAGCATTTATCTGGCAAGACTCCTTAACTTTTTCACATCGTAACGCTAGCCCACTAGCGTTCTCGCGGAGAACCGCAGGCGCCAGAACGCTAGGGGTACAGCGTTCAGCAAGCTCGCCGCTGACAACGTAACGCTAGGATTCTAACGTCTTGCGTTAGAAAATTCCTACGTGAAGCCAGTTACGGTCTTAGGAAAACAACCTCTATTATAGTATCAAGTAACCATTGCTAAATACTGTGAGAGTGATTTCCCGAGTAAAAAGTCTATCTGAAGAATTTATCGGGCGCGAGAACGTTTCCCGAACCGCGTGCTTCACTGAAACAAAGGCAAAATGGAGCGCCCTGCAAATGCGCGATGTCGCTGTTCACTCAGGATTGTGGAATTTATGTGTGTGTGTGTGTACTTTTCTGAGCTTCTGATCAGATGATACAAGTCATGGAGAATTGGTGGTCTCTTTCTTGTTTTGTTTACATCTGCTGAATGGATGAAATGCTTGTCTGAAATGCTCCTCAACCATGATATTTCATTGTACAAATAACCTCAAAGCATGTCTGAACAAACCTTATACTGTAGATATCCTAAAAGAGGATTAAATTACCTTTCTAACCATACCCTACATGTTGATGTTAGTCATTTGGGGCGCCTTCTGAAAGTAGAATTCACGGATCCCAGCTTTGGATATATGGATAACTATGTGAATATGTGCAGTATGATGTCATTTGTAAAAAGTGGGGTTTTTTCCAGTTAGTAATCATACTTGCAGTGAGATAAAAAAAGAAAAAGAAAAGAAAAAGAAAATATCAATGGATTGTTCTTTATTGATATCACAGATCAGGTAACGAACTTTCCAGCAAATTTTATTTGGTTAAACTACCTTTTTCTTTTTCTTGGAAGTTACATAGAACTGATACTGCAGTATGGTTGTGGGGCATGGACAGTCAATACACAAAGTCTGAACAAAATTGAGGCAACTGAAATATGTTTCTAAGAAGAATGTTGAGAGTTTCATGGACAGCAAAGAAAACAAATGAGACAGACACAAGAAGAACATTAAAGAAGATTAGGAAAAGACAAGCAACATTACAGGACATTTTATAAGGAAAGGGGAATTTGACCACCTGGTCACCACAGGTAAGCTGGAGGGAAAGAGAACACCAGGTAGACCCAGGGAGAAAATATTGGACACACTTGAAGGGTGGTGAGGACAGAGAGGGTGGGAGATGTACTTGCAGCGACAGGGGATAGAGTTGTGTGGAGGGCCATGATCGCCAATGCCATGTGGCAGGGCACATGATGATGATGAACTTACTTTTTGTATTGCGTTTTTTTTTTATGATTTAAAAAAAAAAGTCATGATCTCTTTGTATGTTTTCTGGAACTGTGTCCACCAGAAAGCTTGCATATCCGATGAGTTTTTTTTTTTCAGTGTGTGAATAATGACCCCATTGTAAGTCTTCATATATAATGAAGTTGCTTTGACTGACTTGAGTGAGCTGATCAAGGAATAGTCTACTTACATCAAAAGGTGCGCGGGACTTGTTTGATCGATAGACCTTCTTCAACACGCGTATGGCCTGGTCCTCCTTCCCGTTCTGCACACAGAACAGGTACCATGACACACACCTGATGTACCATGACATACACCTGGTGTACCATGACATACACCTGGTGTACCATGACATACACCTGGTCTACCATGACATACACCTGGTGTACCATGATATACACCTGGCAAAACTCAACAAGCACTGTTCCTTGTATTCAAACCAACAAAACCAACCAACCAACCACAACTAACCAACATTTAGGTAGCATCAAAGGTCTAGTGGTAGAATACTCTCGCCTACCATGCGGGTGATCCGGGTTCATTTTCCTGGTTGATGCACCAAAATTTCCATGTGCAGCCCATTAGCTCAGTTGGTTAGAGCACTGTGCTGATAATGCGGAGGCCGTGGGTTCAACCCCCATGTGGGCCACAGAATTTTTTTCCGCGAGCTAGTTGGTTCTTTTGATAGTGCTGTGGACTCAAGCTCTGATATCTCGAGTTCAAACCCAGTCCGCAACAGTAAAAACTGGCATGTTTGCTGCCCAGCTGACCGTTTCCATCATTCTGGTGATGTCAGCTTAGTGTTTCAAAAGTCTCTCCCGAACCCCCCCATCCCCCCCCCCCCAATTTCAAGACCTTGCCAGTGCATAGGGTTTTGTTCAGGCTCAGGGAGTCTAACAGATAATTGCTGGCAGATTTGGCTGGAGCACATATGGAACTGTCAGAGTGCGATGAATCCCTTTTGAACGAACTCCAAACAAACTCCAACCAACCAAGGACTCCGGTTTTCCCTTCAGCCCCTTGGACGTTGGTTTAGGATTTTTCTTCCTATTCCAAGGTTGGACTGGATTCATTAGGCACGATCCATTTATATCAGCCATACCTCTTGATTGTACATTTTCCCACTCAGGCATCATATGCTTATATTTTCTCTTATGCATTATTTCATAGTGGGATACTTTCCATTCCAAAAACTACTCTTAGCTAGTGCATCATAGTTTTAATTTTAGCCCTGGACCCTCTTCAGGATAAAACAACATTAATATGGCACGACCACTTTTCAAATTGTAGAATTCATCTCACTTCCGCTCTGACATCATATTTACTCAAAATGATATCATTTTAGTCAGCTTAGTCCTTTTCTCACACTGGACGAAGCAGCAGGGGAATTTCAGTCTTTTTCTCCTAATTTTTGTTATTTGGTGTTTGTTCGTTTGTGATCTTACTCTTGACAAAGGCCAGTTGGCTAACATTTAAAATTTTTTTTTTTTTATGGATCATTGCACTCAGGGAGGTTACCTTTGTGCTGACCCTTTTTTCCCCATCCCATTTTCCATGCCACCTTAATGGCCGCAGAAGCTTTTTTTTTACAATGCTATGATGATGGTGTTGATGAGGATGATAATCATGATGCTATGAAGTTCCATCTAGAATTGAGACTGCGTGACAGGGCAGTCAAATTTTCTCATTTTCTCAGAAAGCACATTTTTTTCTCGAAAGCTGCATGTGGATTTTCTCACATTTCCGACAAAAATCGGACAATTGGTAGCCCTGATTATGAAAGGTAAGTGTAGAGTACAGCCATATCACATGGTTTCAATCCACAACAGAACCTCATAACATCATCACCACAATCAACCCTGTTCTCGTCACATTGTATAGTGGAAAACTGTCCAATGTTCTGTGGTCCTTCATGTCCTGCTCCCATAATGAACTCAGTTTTGGTGAGTTTGGAGGTGTGTTGGAGAGCCGAAACAAATGGCATAGGAGTAGTGACACATAGGTGGGGGAGAACATTAAAAAGAAAAAAAAAAAGGACGAATCTCGGAATCTTGCATAGACAGAGAAAGAGCAACAGAAATATGCACAATATCACATTTAACCCTTTGACTCCTGCACCCTATATCCGCCAACAGCAAAAACTTAACCCATTGATTCCCTCACCTTATCCACCAGCTTCCTGCAGGAAGGTGTGCGAGTCAATGGGTTAAGGTTTTGGTTTGCTAGCACGGTTGATCATGCAGAATGCTAGTGGAGAGGGTGCAGGAATCAAAGGGTTAATTACAACAACAACAAAAAAGCAAACAGTCCCCCCCTCCTCCCCTTACACACACACACACACATATACACACCTTCCCCTCTGCACACCCACTATGTCACCTATCTGTGCACAAACCCAGCCACCCCTACCCAAAAGACACACACACTCACTCACCCCACACACACACACATACAACACACTACCACCCACACACACACACATGCACATACACACACACACATACACACTCACCCACACATACACACTCACCCACACATATACACACACATACCCCCCACACTCACCCCCCCACACACACTCACACACACACACACACACACATACACACACACACACACACTCTCACTCTAACCCCCACCACCCCTTCCTTCCACACACAAAGAGATCACAAACCCTGAGCAGAAACTTGGGGCTCTCTGGCATCAGAACAAAGATGGCAGCAGAGGTCAGACTGGGCACGGTGCAGAGAGCGACAAAAATTCTCCAACTGTCATACGTAAAGTCTGAGGAAAAGTAACCTAGAGTCTTGTGCGGGATCACAATCCAGGCCAAACCTGCACACATATTTAACACCAAAATATAAGTCTGGGAACAAGACCTAGTCAAAGTGATGAAATGGTTAGGGCCAATGACTACATTGATTGGGAGCCTGTTATTATTATTGTTGTTTAAAGCCCAGCCGACTGTGTAGAGCCATATCAGGGCTATACCCGTTTCAAAACATATACAATACTTCAACAGCGAAAAAAAAAATTAAAGAAAATTAAGCATACACACCAAAGCATTTGCGCACATAATCTAAGGAGATGCCCCTGGCGTTGACCATTCCGTCCAATTTATCGCACACGGGGATTTAAAAAATAAATCTGAATACAAATTTAACCATAAATAAGGACACTTAAACATATATATAAAAAAAAAAAAGGCCTAAATTGCCTAAAATTGCTTTCACATATCTCACCTCCCTAGAGCCAAAAATGCATGTAATACATGTACCCAATTATCAATCCTAAGAAAAAGTGTACATAAGACTTTATCGAACACATACAGGTGAATGGACCAGCAAGGCAGAAAAAGATAGGAAGAAATGACAAAAAGCAAAGAAGAAAGAAAGAAACAAAGAGAGTGATAGAAAAGAGGAAATTTCTAGCACAGAATTTCCAGAAGGTGAGGACACTATTTATACTGAAAGAACCCCCGGCATCCCCACAGGGGAGATTGGGAGGCTGGGAGAAAATAACAGCAATGATGATAATGATTGAGAGATTGGGACAAAATGACAGCAAAAATAAGCACCAATCACTATACTACTTGGGAAATTGAGAGAAAATTACAGTAAAAACAAGTGCCAATGACTATACTAATTGGGAGACTGGGAGAAAATTAATGCAAAAATATGGGAGACTGGGAGAAAATTCAGTAAAAGTAAGTGCCAATGACTATACTGTTTGAGTTTGGGGGAAAATTACAGTAAAAATAAGGGCCAATGACGTTATCGATTGAGAGATTGAGAGAAAATTACAGTAAAAATAAGGGCCAATGACATTATCGATTGAGAGATTGAGAGAAAATTACAGTAAAAATAAGGGCCAATGACGTTATCGATTGAGAGATTGAGAGAAAATTACAGTAAAAATAAGCACCAATGACAATACTGATTGAGAGATTGAGAGAAAATTACAGTAAAAATAAGCACCAATGACGTTATTGATTGAGAGATTGAGAGAAAATTACAGTAAAAATAAAGGCCAATGACAATACTGACTGAGAGATTGAGAGAAAATTACAGTAAAAATAAGCACCAATGACAATACTGACTGAGAGATTGAGAGAAAATTACAGTAAAAATAAGCACCAATGACAATACTGACTGAGAGATTGAGAGAAAATTACAGTAAAAATAAAGGCCAATGACAATACTGACTGAGAGATTGAGAGAAAATTACAGTAAAAATATGGGCCAATGATGATATTGATTAAGAGATTTAGAGAAAATTACAGTAAAAATAAGTACCAATGACAATAATGACAGAGACTGGGAGAAAATTACAGTAAAAATATGGGCCAATGGTGATATCGATTAAGAGATTTAGAGAAAAGTGCAGTAAAAATAAGTGCCAATGACAATAATGATTGAGAGACTGGGAGAAAATGACAGTAAAGATAAGCGCCAATGACTACACTCATTGGGAAATTGGGACAAAATTATAGTTAGGATTTTTCAGACCACCATAGGCTCCCAGCCAGAGCTGAGTATGCTGAGGGCTCAATGGGAAGTTTGAGACCACACAGTCCACGGCTGCATTTTCCCAGCCATTCTGCCACCCTTTAGTTGCGAGCTGGCGTCGCCTGCGTGTGCTATTTTTAGCCAGGCAGGGTCGACCAAAGTCAGTCAGTGTAGCGCGTCTTTGTGCTCCCGCACTAGTGATAAAGGGACGGGTGAAAAGGGTGTGGGGAGTGGAAGGGAAGGGGTGCGCTATTAATAGCCAGCAGAAAG
>JAPXFY010000035.1:25208999-25223999 GCA_030674185.1 Monoplex corrugatus
TTGTGACTGGTGTTAGAGATCATCTCTAACTGAGTTTTCTTGACAATTCTCAAGCAGCTCATCTGGCATGCAGCAGGTTTTGATTTTGCTTTCAGAAGGATTGGTCAGGATCCATCTGTTCCTATCTTTTCTCTGATTTTCTTGAGAAACTGAACATCCACTATCAGCCTGCTTGGCCTGACATAGTTTTACAAGAGCTGTGTTCATCAGCTGAAGTGTTTCTGCCACCTACCACGAGGATAAGGGGTTGGACTTTAGGAGGCTTTTGTTTTACCTTTTGTCAGTAAACAACCTTCATGTTGTGAAGGAGGGGGAAAAAAATGCGAACGAACGAACGAACGAATGAACCACCACCACCACCACCACCACCACCACCACCACCAACAACAACCACAGCCGCAACCCAACTCTGTATCACTGCATAACCAACTACAACAACTAACACCCATTTGGTATTATCGGAAAGAAGAAAACATAAGTACTTGTACCATACCTACAAACACGATAGCGTTGAGCCAGCCTTTGTCATGGGAATTAAGGTGAAGGTCGCAGGTCGCCGAGGGCAGGAGGAAAGAGACGGAGAGAACTTCCACAGCATCACTGGAAACTGCCCAGCCACACAGCAGCAGGAGAAAAGCGTGAAATTTACCAAACCCTGAAACACAGAAACCAGTGGAAACATAAATCCTGCATCCAAAACAAGTGTGACTGCCTGTGTTCAAGCAAACAGGAACCAGAAAAAAACACAAAAAAAGAATCAGAATGCGTATTTAATACAACAAGACAAGACAGGCACAAATTTTCGGCCAAGTGGCCTCTATCAAGCGTAAGATCACAAACAGACAAACAAACAAACACCAGACACAAAAATTAGGAGAAAAGACAAACTTCCCTGCTGCTCTGTCCAGTGCGAGTCAGTTTATTCTTTTTCTCACACTGACAAGAGCAGCAGGGAAGTTTTAGTCTTTTTCTCCTAATTTTTGTATCTGGTGTTTGTTTGTTTTTAATCTTACACTTGACAAAGGCCATTGGCCGAAAATTTGTGCCTGTCTTGTTTTGTTGTATTAAATACGCGTTCTTATTCTTTTTTCACGTTTTTTCCTGGTTCCCATAAATCCTGCAAATGCCCAATGATTTGACTTCACACCCTGCACATACAACACAGCAAGTCTAATGAGAAATTCTACAAGATATTCTATGCTTAACTGGAGTCTGGAATGGCGATGTGTTCAAGAAGTCCCATGCACCATGTAGAGCATGCACTTATCCCTCTGACTCCTGCACCCTGTCCACCAGCATCCTGCATTGTCAACCATGCTAGCAAAGCAAAAACTTAACCCTTTGACTCTTTTTAATCATATCCACCAGTTTCTTGCAGGAAGCTGGTGGACAAGATTAAGAAGTCAAAGGGTTAAGAGAAGTCAAAGGGTTAAGTTTTTGCAATTGATGGATAGGGTGCGGGAGTCAAAGGATTAATATATTTTGTGCCTTTAAAGAATCCACTATAACAAACAGGACAATTCTTACAAACTAACTTCCAAACTTGAATTTCTGATTTCACAGTTTCAAAATGAAAAGTGTTGTGTGTCCTAGATTCCTACTGTTCTGGGCATTTCAGGTTGTTTTTGTTTTTTCCAGAGGGCCTAAATGTCCCTAGAATGTGAAAATATGTAAATACTCATTTTCCCCATGTTGTATGTGGTCAAGTGTAATCTATTCTCATCCAAGTGTTTTCTGAAACATTGTAGAATGAAGTGATTCACATAAGTGGCAATCTTTTGTACTTGTTAAAGAAGAAGAAAGAAGAAGTAGAAGAAAAGAAGTGACATTCATTGCAACTGTTCATCAACTTACATTCTGCACTCAGTGGCATGCACACACGATATGCACTGACAAGATAGTTAGCCCAGAGAGAGACTGCACGGAGATAAAACTAGGACAAGAATTTGACACTGCAGTTTGTTTAAACAAACAAATGAAAATCTGCAAACCTGCTTGAAAGCTAGCTTGCAGGCAGCTCTTTACAAGTAACGATGCTGACCATCATCATCATGTGCCCTGTTGCATGGCGTTGGCAATCATGGCCTTCCACACGAATCTATCCCTTGTCACTGTAAGTACATCTCCCACCCCCTATGCCCTCAGCCACCCTGCAAGTCCGTCCAGTATTTTCTCCCTGGGTCTACCTGCCGTTCTATTTCCCTCAAGCTTTCCTGTTGTGACCAGGTGCCGTAATTTCTTTCCTCATAAAATGTCCTATAAATGTTGCATGTCTTTTTCTAATCTTCTTTATTAATAAGAGTAATTTGTTGAATGGGCACAGAATGACAGATGGATGAGTTCATAGTAAGAAACACCCAGTTTGAGCAGCTTAACAGAAGAAAATGGACATGGATGAGTCAAGGAGAAAAAAAATCAAATTGATTACATCCTGATAAATAAAAGATTTGAAATTCTTTACAAGTAACGACAGATTCTGAAATTGCAGACCTCATTAACAGCAGTCAGTTTTCACTGCATGTCTCTCAGTGTTACACCTGACACCATTCATAGTCATACTGTTTCTTTCAAATTATAAACAAAAGTGGTCTGGCTTCTGCATTTCCTTTTTCCTGTTCTGCCTTTGTTCTTATTTATTTAAGACTTTAAAAAAAATCTTTTTTAAAATTTTTTAGTAACATGGCACTCAGGGAGGTTATCTTTGTGCTCACCTCTATTTTTCCCATCCCATTTTCTACACCACCTTAATGGCCGCAGAAGCTGGCACAGTTTTTACAATGTGATGATGATGATGATGTTGATGTGGATGATAATCATGACGCTATGGGTTTCCATCTAGGACTGACACTGTGTGACAGAGCTGTATTCTATGCTTACAATCATAATATATCCTGGTGTCATCCAGGCCTGAGAGATACAGACACCTGCGGTGCTGGTCAGAAGATTTGAACAACACCCTCAATGATGCATCTGTGAAGTGGACGAGACAGGACTGTGTGATCCCAGTCTTTCCAATGAGTCCATAGCACACCCAACTCTGGGTAGGAGCTGGTTAGAGCTGAAAAATCCCACTATGATTTTTGAAGAAATGATAGGGATTCCAACCCACAACCTTCCTGGAAGAAAATATTGGACAGACTTGCAGGGTGGCTGAGGACAAGAAGGTGGGAGATGTACTTGCACTTGCAGTGACAACTGATAGATTCGTATGGACGGCCATGTTTGCCAATGCCTTGCGGCAGGGAACATGATGACGATGATATATGCAGGCCTACTTGCTCAAAGATGCTGAGACGGGATGCTTTCTCCTACATGTTCTTGGTGAGTGTGGGAGACCAATGTCACAACGTCTACAAAGTTAAGATATTCCAGTCTTGAAAAGAGTTTCCATCTGACGCCTCTTGGCTGGTCCTCAGCCAATTGATGTGATCACCCTCCCTGTCTATGGCCATGTTGATAAACAGTGCACATACTACACATCCTTGTCTTACTCCTGTCTTTACTATTACTTTACTTTACTTTAATATTATGTCTTTACTAATATCATGTTCACTGTTTCCTGGTGTCTTTTTTTTTTTTTTTTATCAACCCGTGATTGTGAATGTGATTATATTCTTCTAAAAATAAATCATCCTAAACAACAAATAACAACCAAACAAAACAGAAAGCCTTTTTTTATGTACCATATAGGCTACATGCATATGTATACAGCCAAAGACATACTCACCAACAGCTGTAAGACATTCTTCATATGTAAACACACCTCCCCGATGTACATGATGTCTGTTTTCTGTGAAAATAAAAAGTTTAACATTATGAAATGCTTTGAAAAAACTACCCTCCTGGGTCTTTTAGGACAAATGAACTTAAAATTTAAATCTATCCATATTCAAAACAAACAAAAAGAAGAACAAGAACAAAAATGTCCCTCCCCAACCCCCACCCTTAACAAATACTCATGTACACACACACACACACACACACACACACACACACACACACACACACACACACACACACAAACACACACACAAACACACACACACACAGCAAACATAAATGCAAAAAAAAAAAAAAAATTGGAAAGTTAAAAAAAAATGCTTAGTGTACACATGATGTGACATTTCATGCTCAAAGTGAGCAAGTGACACATATCATACTGTAACATCTCCGAGTATGCATAGGCCTATATGTCTGACACACATACCTATTTATATATATATATATCACGATAAGCATGTCATGTGATGATCATGTGTGCACACACATTCACATATACATCATGCACACACAGGCAAAAATAATTGTTTTGTAACTACTACAGTATAACATAAAAGGCAAAGTTCATCCCACAACTTTGAGATCACTATCAGGGAGTGAGATGGGAAAGCCAACTTTTCTCTCTTCTAAACACATGATTATCATGTGTTTACATCACATGATCACTACGCTTCATCATAAGATCATTCATTCTTCCTCCACGTAAACTGAGCCTATACTACGCACGTTAAGTATAAACCCTATACTACACACATCAAGTATTCTATCTATGCTATGTACCTGCATTACGACTGTCTTGGTTATCAGGTAAGAGCTTAGTTGCTTCGTCATGCATCAACCCATCGTCTTCTTCCAAATCGTGCACAAATTGCGTGTCTTCCAAATAAGCTCTGCCATATGTCTGGTCGTTGATTCTATCGACAGACGTTTCATTCATTTTGTCCACTACAGAATTTTATACATGAAGTTTCTGACGTGTGGTCTGTCACTCTGGAGGAGACTTTTTCTTGTTCTTTTTACATAAACGTTCTAGTAATCGAAGTGGTTGTTTGGTTTGGACGCCATGTTTGACCGAGTTCCATGAGTTTCCGGTTGTGACCCCCACCCCCCACCCCCCAATGAAATGCTGTCGTCTTTGAGTTGGAGAGTTGACATGTGTATTTTTTCAGTGTCGCCTATCCCTTCCCCAATTTTCAATATGTATATATATATTTTTTTTCCGTCGTTTTATTGTGAGAAAGAAGGAGGGAGGAGGAGTTGGCACACAAACATTACCACCACCACAGTACTGATCCAGGGGAAACAACTGCAGCCAATTGCTTAGGATTTGAGCCAATCATAATAATCTTCCCTCAAAACTGATAATTTTATACACACACAGACACACACCCAGACACAGACAGACAGACAGACAGACACACACACACACATACGCACACACACACACTATCGTGCACAACAATATGCAAACATCAACTCGTTAATACAAGTGGCTTCTCCTGTCAGTCTGTCCATGACTGGGTTCAACATCACCCTGTTATCTGCCCCTGCTTCATTTATTTTTTAACTCTTTGACTCCTGCACTCTGTCCGTCATCATCCATCCTTCAACCATGCTTGCAAAGCAAAATCCTAACCCTTTGATTCCCTCACCCTATCCACCAGTTCCCTGCAGGAAGCTGATGGACAGGGTGAAGGAGTCGAAGGGTTTGGGTTTTTGCAGTTGTTGGATAGAGTGCAGGAGTCAAAGGGTTAAAAGACTTCAAACAAAGCATACATTTACAAAGTGAGGACTGGTTTTAACCCTCTTCACGTTAACCGTAACGTTTTATGAACTCGATCGTACAGTCAGCATGATGACACATGGACATTTGTGAAGTAGGAATAAAAACAGACCATCAGTCCTCTCTATCTCTGTCTCTTTTCTCTCTCTCTCTCTCTCTCTCTCTCTCTTTTCTCTCTCTCTCTCTTCCTCTCTATCTCTCTTCTTTCTTTGTCTCTCTGTCTTTCTCCCTCTCTCTCTTTTCTCTCTCTCTGCCTGTAAAGAGAAATAGATAGATGGACGGATAGACAGACATACAGACAGATAGCTAGATAGATAGACAGACAGACAGATGGATGGATGGATGGATGGATAGATGAATGGAAGGAAGGACGGACGGACGGACAGACAGATAGATAGATAGATAGACAGACAGATAGATAGGCAGACAGACAGATAGATAGATAGATAGAAGGACGGACGGACAGACAGACAGATAGATAGGTAAATAGATAGATAGATAGGTAGATAGATAGATAGATAGATAGATGTGTGTGGGTACGTGTGTGTGTGCGCGCGTGTGTGTTCATTCATGTATTATTTTAAAAATGTCCTTTCCTATCCCTTTTTCGTCTTTGGTGTTCATTGACTGCTTGTGATTTCACTTCCCTGTCATTTCAAACCTTTTGGCTCATTCTTCTTTTGTTTCAGCAAGTTAGGCTACCCACCTGCAAATGTAAAAAAAAAACATCCTTCAAAGCTCATGTTTATGGGGACCAGTACCTGACTGGGTTCAACATCACCCTGTTATCTGCCCCTGCTTCGTTTATTTTTTTAACCCTTTGATTCCTGCACTCTGTCCATCATCATCCATCCTTCAACCATGCTAGCAAAGCAAAATCTTAACCCTTTGATTCCCTCACCCTATCCACCAGGGGAACTGGTAGATAGGGTGAGGGAGTCGAAGGGTTTGGGTTTTTGCAGTTGGTGGATAGGGTGCAGGAGTCAAAGGGTTAAAACAGTTCAAACAAAGCATACATTTACAAAGTGAGGACTGGTTTTAACCCTCTTCATGTTAACTGTAACATTTTAATATTTTATGCACTCGATCATACAGTCAGCATGATGACACATCGACATTTGTGAACTAGGAATATAAAAACAGACCACCAGTCCTCTCTCTCTCTCTCTCCCTCTCTGTCTTTCTTTGTCTCTCTCTCTCTCTGTGTTAAGATAGACATATAGACAGACGGACAGACAGACAGACAGACAGATAGATAGATAGACTGATAGATAAACAGACATAGGCATACACACATACATACACATACATACATACATACAGACAGACAGACAGATAGATAGATAGATAGATAGATAGATAGATAGATAGGTAGGTAGGTAGACAGGTAGATAGATGTGTGTGTGTACGTGTGTGTGTGTGTGTGTGTGTGTGTGTGTGTGTGTGTGTGTGTGTGTGTGTGTGTGTGTGTGTGTGTGTGTGTGTGTGTGTGTGTGTGTGTGTGTGTGTGTGTGCGCGCGCGCCTACACACGCGCATTAACGTTGTTTCAGCCTGTTGGACTATCCATCTGCAAATGCCAAAAACATTTTTCTTCAAAGCCCACGCTTACAGGGAACCTGGAGCAATACATTCTCAACAGCCAGTCACTAGCTGGTCGAACTACTGGTCTACTTACACGATATTCGAAAGAAAAAGTAAATTTGTGCGCATTTCTCTCCCTCGTTTTTTATAAAGACTTAGAAAAAATCTCGTCTATTGTATTATTCAGCAGGAAGACTGAAGTCATGGTGATCAGTAAAAAACATGAAATCCCTTCATGCAAAATAACAGCAAATGGCACAACCTTGAGACAGGTTATAAGTTTAGAATTAAATACCTGGGAACGATCATTTCACCAGACGGCAGATGCACATCAGAAATAGTCAGCAGAATCGGCCAAGCCAAAACAACATTCAAGAAGATGGAAAGCATTCTTACCAACAAATGCCTATCAATTAACATTAGGAAGAGAGTTCTTGAATGTTATATAGAACCGATAATGTTATACGGTTGTGAGGCGTGGACAGTCAACAAGCAAAGCCAGAACAAGATTGAGGCAGCCGACATGTGGTTTCTAAGAAGAATGTTGAGAGTTCCATGGACAGCAAAGAAAACAAACGAGACAGTCTTGATGGAGGCAGACACAAGAAGATCATTCATAAAGAAGATTAGGAAAAGACAGGCAACATGTGTAGGCCATTTTATGAGGAGGGGAATTGGAGCACCTAGTCACGACGGGAAAGCTGGAGGGGAAGAGAGCACCAGGTATACCCTGGGAGAAGATACTAGACGGACTTGCAGATTGGCTGAGAACAAAGATGCTTGAGGCAACAAGAGATAGAGACAGATAGAAGTCCATGATCGCCAACGCCATGCAGCAAGGCACCTGATGATGATGATGATGATGATGATGATGATGATGACGATGATGATGGTGATGATGATGATGATGATGACGTATTACTCCAAAGAATACACCACGGACTGGATAGACCTAGAGGTGGGCATTGCAATGGGCTGTGCAATCTCTCCCATACTGTTCGTGTTGGCAATGGAAGTCATCTTGAAAGCTGCAATGAAGAGTTCAGGTCCAGTGAATCTGGGAGATGGATACCAGATGCCTCCTCTGAAAGCTTTCATGGATGACACAACAGTCTTGTCCACGGATGAGGAAGAGACACACCAAATCTTAAAGCAGCTGGATGAGCTGGTGGCCTCTTCAAGAATGAGGTTCAAACCTAAGAAATCCCGAAGTCTCTCACTGCGAAAAGGAAAAGTGGCAGATTCAGTCAAATTCATGGTAGCCAACCAAGCCATCCCCACTGTCACAGAAGAGCCAGTAAAAAGTCTCGGAAGATGGTATGATGACTCCCTGAAAGACACACAAAGGGGATGTGAAACCAAGCAAACAGCAGAAGAAGGCCTGAAGAAAATAGATAACTGCGGACTGCCAGGCAAATACAAAGTCTGGTGTCTACAGTTCATGCTGATACCAAAGCTGCTGTGGCCACTGCTAATCTATGACATTTGCACCAGCACAGTCGAAGCAATGGAAGCCAAAATCAACAAATACACAAGAAAATGGCTCGGTGTCCCACCTGGTCTCACTGATGTTGCATTCTACTGTCGTCAAGCAATGCTGAAGCTACCTCTCAAATCCATAGTGGAGGAATACAAAGTTGGAAAAGCAAGACTGTTGAGCATGCTGGAGGAATCGGAAGACAATATCGTGAGATCAGTTCATCCAAAGCTGAGAACTGACAGAAAGTGGAAAGTCCAAGAGGCTGTAAACAATGCCAAGAGAAACCTCAGCATCAAAGAAATAATTGGACACACGCAAACCAACAGACAGGGACTGGGAGCAACAAAAATGCAGTGGTGGTCCAAAGCCAAAGGGAAGGAAAAAAGAGACATGATCATACAGGAGTTGAAGGAAGAAGAAGATGTCAAAAGAGTGCAGAAGGCAGTCCAGCAAGGTCAACAGGGGCAATGGACAACATGGGACAGTGCACTCCAAAGAAGTCTCAGCTGGAACGATATGTGGCACATGGCTCCTCTAAGGATAAGCTTCCTCCTCAGATCTGTATATGACCTGCTCCCCTCGAATGCAAACTTAGTGAAATGGGGGAAATCAGACGACCCAGCATGTCCGCTCTGTCAGAAGAAACAAACAGTGGAACATGTTCTAAGCTCTTGCAAAGTAGCGCTAGCCCAAGGAAGGTATACATGGAGGCACAACCAAGTTCTGAAAGTGATCACAGACGTGGTTAGCGAAAAAACCATGACCCCAAACGCACCAATTGCTATGACAACATTCTACAAAGCAGGAGGGAAACAGGTCTGGCCCGAAAATGCTATGACAACCAGCACATTGCCAAAGGGTCTTCTGGATGGAGCAGTCGACTGGGAGTGTACAGCAGACCTCCCAGAGTGGAGAAATTACCCAGATGTCATCAGCAAGACAGGCATGAGACCAGACATCGCTCTCCACTCTGACTCCTCGAAACAAGTGATTCTGATAGAACTCACTGTGCCGTACGAAAGCAGAATGGAAGAAGCACATATCTACAAGACCGAAAAATACGCCAGTCTTGCCAGCACCCTGAAGAAAGCAGGTCTGCGGGTCAAAATCTTCGCCATAGAGGTCGGGCAAGAGGGTTTGTGGGCACCTCCGCTTATGATCTCATGAAACAACTCGCCATTTCTGGGAAGAAGAGGACTAGAGCCCTTAAAGCGATGGCAGAGGCAGCAGAAAGGAGCTCAAGCTGGATCTGGGCAAGAAGGAACCAAAAGTGAACTTCATAATGATTAAATTCCCTACAGATGATGTGTGCCCCGTTAGCACATTGGTAAAACCGCGTACCGCAGTTCTGAAGCGCAGAATCGCCCAGGTTCGCTCCCCGGCGTGGGGGAAAAAAAAAAAAAAAAAAAATAGAAAACAGCAGAAGGGCATCCAGGAGTCATGACCTGGATGTGGCCCGGCCCCCCGAGAGTGTAAGGAATTCAGGGCCGAAACACTTGTCTAAAGGCCAGGGGTTACTTCTCTGAAGACCTTCTGTTGTCTAGCTCTCCCTAGAGTTTCTTTCTACCTCCCCATCCCACCGTACATCTTCAACATCAATTCCCCACTGAAATGTCTCTTCCCGGTGTCATCTTGTTCAACGCCGCTCTACGTTCATCTTTCATTATTGGTGGTCCTTCAACGTTCTTTCTTATGATGTGTTGCTCCTTTCTGTCATCGTCAAAAAGGTCTTTAATGAACTCTCCCCGTCTATCCAATATTTTGTCTTTTTCCATAATAATGGTATCATCTTTAGATTTTATGCAACAGTTGATATGCACGCCTTTTCTTCGGTGTTTCTGTACATAAATTTATGATCTGTTTTGTGTCAGTCTTCTATTTCTTGGCACTTTGTTTCCAGCCAAACTTCCTTAGCTTCATTGCACCTATTCCTGATTTCTTTGTGTATCTCTTTGTACTCTTCCTCTTTTCCCTTTACCCTCCTCCGTTCTTCCATCAAGCCTTAAATTTCTTTTGTCATCCATTTCTGCTTTGCCTTTCTTTCAATCCAGGGATTTCTTCACAAGCTTCACATATCACAAGCTTCATTGAGTTTCTTAAATTTGTTCATTGTTCTTCATTGTCACCAATGTCCTCCAGAGCACTGAATTTTTTTTGAACACGTATGTTAAAATGTTCACAGGTCGATTCATCTGTCTTTAAGTGTCCAAGATTCAATGTGATGTTATTTTTGGTCTGTTTTCGTCTCTTTAGTTTCAGCCTAAATCTTCCCATTACATGATTGTGGTCACTGTTACAGTTTGTGCCTGGTAGTGTTTTTTGCTATCAGTAAATAATGTCTAAATCTGTTACTTATCAAGATGTAATCGATTTGATTTCTTGTGCTCTCTCCTGGATTTATCCATGTCCATTTTTTCCACTGTTAGGTTGCTCAAACCAAGTGTTTCCTATTATGAATTCATACTTGTGTCCTTTAAACAAGCTTCTCTCCCCTTTAATTTCGCGAGTCCAGGCCATGAAGTTCAGTTATGTCATCTAATTTTTCCTGTCCCACTGCAGCGTTAAATTATCCCATTATTGTTCTCATGTCCTGTGATTTACACTGAGCTTTGGCTGTCTCTAATACGTCATAGAAGTTGTCAGTTTCATCCCCAGTACTTGCCGATGTTGGTGCATAGATCTATACTTGGATGATGTAGATATCAAATGGCTTGCCATCCAGTCTAACTAATAAAAAAAGCGCTGTCTGATACAGCCCAGTATCCTTTGACAGACTTTGATTTGTAATTGTCTATTATGAGGCCTACTCCTCTTTCATGTGTGTCTCCACTAGAATATACAATTTCATGCTTGCCTGATATTATTATGTCTCATCCATTCCATCTCACCTCCCCCCCCTTGTAATATATTGATGTTGAACCTTTCCATTTCTATCTTGACATTGTTATTACTGTTATCAGTATCATTGTCGTCGTTGCTGCTGTGTTACAGACATATGATATATATATATATATATATATATATATATATATATATATATATACATGTATATATATATCATTGTTATGATCGCTCGTTATCATATATCATTGTTATGATCGCTCGTTATCATTATCATTCCAGAAATTGTTGTAGCGTTGCTAAACGTGACACACACACACACACACACACACACACTCTCTTTCTCTCTCTCTCGCTCTTTCACACATACACGCTCGCGCGCGCGCTCGCGCGCACACACACATACACAGATACCAGTGCTCATCCAGAGCATTGTACAGAATGTATCAGTTCTGCCTTACACACACACACACACACACACACACCACACACACACACACACACACACACACACACACACACACACACACACACACACACACACACACACACACACACACACACACACACACAAACACACACAAAAACACGTTAAATCAAATCAAAGAAGAAAAAAACACACACACAAACACACGCGTGCACGCACGCACCAACCTTTCTCCGCGTTAGCTGTAGCAACCATAATATGTCTTCCTCGTCTTCCCCTTGTCAGTGACTTCGTCAGTATACAGAGACCCAGGCAAAGCGAACCCATACACACGCACACACACGCACAAACACACACATACACGCAAACACACACGCACACACACACGCACGCAAACAAAAAGCAAAGAAAACCACCCGTGGATCAGACAACTCCAGGGCAGAGACACCACCACCTTCAGAGACCCCAGAAGCCTACAATCGTCAAGAAGACCAGACCTCCAGTCGGACCCTTTCACCATCCAGGAGTCAGGCAAACATCCCACAGCTACAACCAGTATCATCATGTGGCTGTAGCTGTCATGAGGCGGTAAGGGAAATCGACATTTCAAAAAATACCATCCAAGAAATGTCAAAACAAATCAACAGCCTCACAACCATGCTACAATCACTGAATCAGGCAGAAAAAAATTATTAGAAAACAACACAACGTTAAAGGAGCTGCGCGATGTCAATAAGTGCACAATACTTACGACTACCTGGATCTGGATCTGGATAATTACGCTGCAGGAGCCTTTTCAGGCTATCGTCGCAGCGGGTGGTAGGAGCGCATGGCTTGATTTGAATAAGTAGTCCTCATTTATTTTGTTATATTTTGACTATAATAACTTAATTTTTTTAATTTATTTATTTATGAGTGAAAATAACTAATTTAAGTGGTGTTTCAACTACAGTTTCTCTTGAGTTTTTAGAACATGACGTTTAGTTTCTTTGCTGTGTCCGACTGGGTGGGGTGGGTGTAGGGGTGGGGGAACTACTGCCCCAACGGACACCCCGAGTTCAACTCAAAGATGTCCTGTTTCGGCGCTGCATCTCCCTAGTCGGGTGGGGGGATGGGGGAGGGAGGTGGGGCTGAAGGGGGGCTGGAGAAGGGGGGGGGCTGATTTATTTATGGGAGGCAGCTGAGGCCGCTCTGCCCAGTGCTGCAGAAAATGCGGCGACGGAGCGTGCCTGCACTACCTTCTCCTCCAGCTTGTTCCAGTCTTCAACAGTCCTTGTGAAGAAAGAGCATCCATACTGCTCTGTCCTTGTCTGGGGGACTTTGTAGCCACGGCTGTTGTTACATGCGTGTTTGGTGATGATGTTTGTTGCCACGTGGTCTGCATAGGTCTTCATTTTGATTTTCCTTTTGGTCTTATCCACTGGGGTCAGGTATTTTTCTGGTGGTAGGGCTGGAACCTGACCTTCCGTTATTTTATATAGTGTTACCAGCCTTTGGTGTGTCCTTCGCTGCTGCAGAGAGGGCAGACCAAGCTCTTGGAGCATCCTGGTGACGCACCTTGGTTTTTGGGACTTGTAGTCTTGCTTTATGAAGCGTGCTGCCCTTCTCTGTACTCTCTCCAGTCTATCCTGATCTTTTGCCAAGTACGGGTCCCATACAGTGGCTCCGTACTCCAGGGCAGACCGCACTAGAGAGATGTAGGCTGTACGGCGGCACTCTTGGGAACAGCTGCCCAAGTTACGACGGAGGAATCCTAGTGTAGTGTTTGCCCTCTTGCAGATGTTTGTTATGTGCGTGGACCACTTTAAATCTGCCGATATTTGTACTCCCAGGTATGGATTTTGCTCTACATGTTGGAGGATCTCCCCATCAAGCTTGTAGTAGAAGGATGAGCGGTTTTTGGTTGGTAGGACGTAGCATTTTTTGGCATTAAACCGCATTCCCCATTTTTTCGCCCATTCCTCCAGCTTGGTGAGGTCTCCTTGGAGCAAGGTATGGTCCTGGAACTGGCATATCTCCCGGTACAGTAAGCAGTCATCTGCGAACAGCCGTACTTTTGATGTACTGCTCACGACCTCAGGCATGTCATTGATGTAGCACAAGAAGAGCAAGGAACCAAGAACTGTGCCTTGGGGTACACCAGACATAACGGCTGTTTCTTCTGAGGTTTCCCCTTCTAGGACCACTCTCATCGTTCTTTGAGTCAGGAACTTTTCAATCCACCTGTGGACTGGGCCTGCTATCCCGTAGTGTTGCAGTTTGTGGAGGAGCTTTTTATGAGGTACAGTATCAAAGGCCTTACTGAAGTCCAAGATCACAACATCTGTTTGCGTTCCTTCGTCATTTGACTTTAGTAGGTCGTGCATAGTTGTGAGCAGCTGCGTTTCACAGGAAAATCCTTTCCTGAAGCCGTGATTTTTATCGGTAAGGATTTGATGCTTGTCCAGGTGTTCTCGGATATGGTGGCTGATGACATGTTCTAAGATCTTACACGCCACAGATGTAAGGGACACTGGGCGATAATTTTCAGGTCTGTTTTTGTCTCCTTTTTTGAATATGCAACTTATGTTTGCAGTCAACCAGTCTTCAGGAAGCTGACCAGTGTCCATTGAGTGGTTGTAAATGCAGGTCAGGGGTGCTGCTAGGATGTCAGCGCAGTTTTTTAAGACTCTGCTGGGGACTTTATCTGGACCACTAGCTTTAGATGGGTTTAGGTTTCGCAACAGTTTTGCTACACCTTCCTCTCTGATCGTGAGTTTGTTTATTTGTGGCAGACTGATTCCGCAGTCCACGGTGACTTTACCACAATGTCACCGATGGACAAATGCTCCACCTATGCGGAATGCGCGGCTGAACCACCCCCCCCCCCCCCAGACTAGAAGATCGGGCAAAAACACAAAATGGAAAGAAAAATGACATCAAACACAGACCAGACGTTTCTACAAAACCTAACCATGACGTCAAAACTACGGTATCTTCTGCACTTTCCAGATCAATGTCTAATGTTCTTCCCCGTGTCCTCATCATTCACGACTCAGTCCTAAATAAAGTGGATGGAAAGAGACTGGGCTCTTCTTACGGTTTTCAGGTGGCGACGAGGAAGATCC
>JAPXFY010000035.1:25228999-25231499 GCA_030674185.1 Monoplex corrugatus
TATACACTCAAACACACACAAACAAACACATACACACACATACACACACACATACATGCACACACCACACGTACACCACACATACACACACATATACAAACATATACACTCAAACACACACAAACAAACACATACACACACATACACACACACACACACACACACCACACGTACACCACACATACGTGTACACACATATACACAGACATACACACATATACACACAAACACACACACATACACTCACCACACACACACACACACACACACACACACACACACACACACACACACACTCTCTCTCTCTCTCTCTCTCATTCTCTGTCTGTCTGTCTCTCTGTGTGTCTGTTTATATGTCTGTCTGTCTCTCCGTCTCTGTCTGTCTGTCTGTCTCTCCTCTCTCCCCCCTCTCTTTCTTCCTCTCTCTCTAAATCAGTTTTGAAGGTACATCTTATCATCACCCACATCTTTTTGTATGCCATAGGCTTACATAACTATGACCCAGCTTTTTTTTGCTGACACATCAAAATTAACCCTTTGACTTCCGCACCATGCCCACCAGCATCTTCCATTCTGGACCATGCTAGCAAAGCAAAAACTTAACCCTTTGACTTCCTCGTCCTATCCACCAGCTTTCTGCAGGACAAGGGAGTCAAAGGGTCAAGTTCTTTGCAGTTGGTGGATCAGGTGCGAGAGTGGAAGGGTTAAACTGGAACAAAGACTTGATACGGTCTTACGGTTGGTTCTTGACAAGTGTGTGTTTCCAAGCTTGATTTTGTGAACGTGCGAGGTGTCAGCGACTTGGTCAAAGTCGTGATTTCCTGTGTTGTTGAAAATGTCAGACACTCACACACATACACACACACACACGCGCGCGCGCGCGCACACACACACACACACACACACACACACACACACACACACACACACATACACACACGCACACACATACACACACACAGACACACATACACACACAGAGATTGAGAGAGAGAGAGAGAGAGAGAGAGAGACAGAGACAGAGAGAGAGATAGGGAGAAAGCGAGAGACAGAGAGAAACAGAAAAACAGAGAGAGAGAGTGTGAGAGAGAGAGAAATAGAGAGAGAGAGAGAAAGAGACAGAGACAGACAGACAGGGAGAGAGACAGACAGACAGACAGGGAGAGAGACAGATAGACAGGGAGAGAGACAGATAGACAGACAGGGAGAGAGAGAGAGACAGACAGACAGACAGACAGAGAGAAAGAGAGAGAAAGAGAAAGAGAGAGAAAAACGGAGAGACAGACAGAGAAGACAGACAAAAGAAATAAAGAAAGAGAGACAGACAGACAGACAGAGAAAGAAAGAAAGAAAGAGAGAGAGAGAGAGAGAGAGACAGATAACAGACAGACAGAAAGAGACAGGGTAGATCAGATGATTTATCTCCTGTAGTACAGAGAGAGATACAAACCGCGTGATGTTTTTCACGGTCGAAATGGCATACGTAGGACCCTGGGTAAAAAGTACATGTACTCTTTCAGAGGCAAGAAGCTTCACTAAAAACAGCAAAAACTACAAAGCTAGACAAACAAACAAACAAACAAACAAGCAAACAAACAAACACACAAACAACAACAACAAAAAACGATACCAGTTCTCCAACTTTTTTTTTTCTTTTTCTTTTTGGAGATCAGAGTTGTTTCCCCACAAAACTTTGTGAGAAAGTACAGGGAATCTCGCTGTTTATCTTTTATATAATTCGATGATGATGAAATTAGATGGACATATATTATTGTTCCTCTCTCTCTTCCCCCCCCCTCTCTCTCTCTCTGTCTCTCTCTCTCTCTGTCTCTCGTTATTTTGCCCTTTGATATCGCTGTTTATGATGGTGTCTTCTCCTTGTTCCTTGGTCGTCCCTCTTCTCTGGTAGACTGCTTTAGGAATTTGCTTTGGTGATGGTCATATGTTGTTATTGTGTGGATAGAGAAGCTCTGGCATCAGTTGCTTGCTGCCTTTTCCTTGGGTTGTCCTCTCTTGTTTCTTGTCTTCCTGGTTTGTTCCAGGAATCTCTAGATGCATCATTCAGTACTATCGCACATTCATTCATTGATTTAACGTTCGGATCGGATTTGTTGTCATTCATTCAGTTTTTGGTTAGTATAGCTAGATTCCCGTTCTTATCATATATCTCCTTTGAGTCTTTGCTCTCTTTATTTGTTTCCTCCTGTTAGAAGGCACACATGATATTACATGTTATATAGTAACAGCAAACAATAGTCTTTTTGATGTAAGTTCATAGCACAATATATATCCTCGGCATCCAATGGCAAGACAAGGTGACCAACACAGAGGTCCTCCGTCGTGCGGGCCTACAGACCATCTTTGCCCTTCTAAGCCAACGCCGACTACGCTGGCTTGGCCATGTGCGTCGAATGGAGGATGGACGCATACCTAAAGACGTTCTCTACGGCGAACTGGCAAATCAGAAGCGAACTCCAGGACGCCCACAGCTACGCTTTGT
>JAPXFY010000035.1:25258999-25273999 GCA_030674185.1 Monoplex corrugatus
ATGAGAGGGTCGAAAGGTGAATTTTTTTGCAGTTGGTGGATAGTGGTGCGAGAGTCGAAGGGTTAATTAAAGGTTGTAAGCTCTTCATACAGACACTCTAGAAAATTCGATTTAAACCTGAAAACGAAGTCACTGTTGAAAGAAAATGCCCGCCTCCCCACCACCACTAGAGGCATTATCTTAAAAAAAAAAAAAAAAAGATAAAAAAAAAAAAAAAAGCCCAACCCTTACCCTCACTCTCCCTTAAGAGTTCCTGTCTAGAAAACGTGACTTTTGATTTTTCATTTTCGCAAGGAAATAGAAACTGTCTGGAAACTAGTTGAGTTTTTACGGTTTTCCATTTTGGACGGAAGCAGTCTCCCATAGAGATAATCGTCTCCTTTTCAGTCCTACCTTTCTTCAAGCCCGTCTTCCTGCAGGCTCCTATCGCCAACCGAGCGGGTCAGAAGAAAGAAATGTGTCTAGTTGGGTGTCAGCCATTTTGTTGCCCGGTCCCCACTCAATCTTTTCCTAGGGTCCCAATCATTTGCTCGGCCTCGTTTTTCTCCCTCTTCTTCCGCTGGCCGGGGGCTATTTTTAGCTCCTGTGACGTCAATGCGTCTGGCGTTAACTCCCCTCCGCACGCCATGCTGTCGTGTTTATGGGGAGTGAGGAAACTCGATGTGGTTAGCTCCCTTTGTGGCTGGTTTCTCTCCCCTGTCGTGACTATGATATGTCTCCGTTGTTCGTTTCCTTCTATTTTTTTCTTTTCTTTTACTGTCTTTCTGTCTTTCTTTTTTTTTTTTCTGTCTTGTTTTCTTCTCTAAAAGATGTTTGGAAATTCAGTTACCAGTAGTTTGTGGATTCAGAAACAGGAGGAGAAGGAGAACAAGAAGAAGGTGGGGGATACAGAAGAAACAGAAGCACAACAGTAAAGTAGGAAAAGGAGAATGGAGGAGAGAAGGAGAAGAAGAAGAATGATACAGAAGAAAAGAAGCAAGTAGTAATAGAGGAGAAAGGAGAAGGAGAAGAAGAAGGAGAAGAAGAAGATACAGAAGAAAAGGAAGAAGAGAAGAGAATAAGCAGAGAAGAAGAAGGAGAGAAGGGAAGAAGAAGGAGAAGAAGAGGAAGAAGAAGAAGAAAGAAGAAGAAGAGAGAAGAAGAGAGAGGAAGAAGAAGAAGAAGAAGAAGAAGGAGGAAGAAGAAAGAAGAAGAAGAAGAAGAGAAGAAGAAGAAGAAGAAGGAGGAGGAGCAGAAGAAGAAGAAGAAGAGCAAGAAGAAGAAGAAGAAGAAAGAAGAAGAAGAGAAGAAGAAGAAGGAGACAAGAAAGAAGAAGAAGAAGAAGAGAGAAGGAGGAGGAGGAGGAGAAGAAGAAAAAGAAGAAGAAGGAGAAGGATAAGTGGAAGGAAAGGAGAGAGAGGGGGGATTTTTCTGTGTGTTCATTTAATTTTATTTATGTTGCTGCGATGATATTTGACTGGGTCCTTTTTCTTCTTCTTCATTTTCTTTTGTTGTTGTTGTTTTTCATTCTTATTTAAGAAGCGCTTTTGATGTGTCTGCAGCTCGCACATTTATGGTTTCTTATCAGGTTTGCATATTATATAACATTTTTGTGAGCATTCTTTTTTTGTTTGTTTGTTTGTTTACATCTCTCGTGTTGTAGTCTGGTTCCTTTCTCCTTGCAGTTCAGTGTGTGTGTGTGTGTGTGTGTGTGTGTGTGTGTGTGTGTGTGTGTGTGTGATGTGTGTGTGTGTGTGTGTAGTGTGTGTGTGTTGTGTTGTGTGTGTGTGTGTATGTGTGTGTGTGTGTGTGTATGTGTGTGTGTGTGTGAATGTGTGTGTGTGTGAATGTGTGTGTATGTGTGTGTGTGTGGCGTGTGTGTATGCGTTTGTGCGTGTATGTGTGTGTGGTGCATGGTGTATTGTGTACGTGTGTATATGTGGTGCATGTGTGCGTGTGTATATGTGTGTGCATGTGTGCGTGTGCGTTGTGTGTGTGTGTATGTATGTGTGTGTGTACACGTTTGTGTGTGTGTGTGCGCGCGCATGTGTGTGTGTGTGTGTGTGTTTGAGAGAAGAGAGAGAGAGAGAGAGAGAGAAAGAGAGAGAGAGAGGGAGAAAGACAATAACCATTGTTCACTATCTTTCCCTTGTGGCCATATCTGAAGAAAAATATTCCAAATTAACACAACATTAAGAAGTAAGAAAAATGAACTCTGCTTGGACGGTGGGCATAACTTGGTGCGCAAAGTATCATTAACAACAACAATAACAACAACCAACAATAATAATATAATAATAATAATGATAAATAATAATAATAATAATGCCCCCTCACACACAACACAGTGCAGCACAATAGTAAGACATCAGGACATTCGGTCATTAAGAAGGTTTCTGAAATTGAAAGAGATGAGTTTTAGTTAAGCCTTGGGAGTCACACAGACACACAGACACAGACACACACACACACACACCACACACACACACACACACACACACACACACACACACACACACACACACACACCAATCTATCTGTTATCTTTATTTCAAGAGACACATCACAATACCACATGCTTTTAGCTCAGATTTATAAATAAAACTGATTACGACTGCAAATTCTCTCTCTCTCTCTCTTTCTCTGTCAGTCTGTCTGTCTGTCTGTCTGTCTGTCTACGGATTCTTTTCTCTTAAACCTTGAACTATTAAACTAACGAACAATAGCGACAAAATAGAATTTTTCTCAAGTTACGAAATTATGTAACTTCATTACTTGTCTGATGTACTCTTTTGTTTTGTTTTTGTGTCAGACTTTCTTCGGAGCCATCTTTTGTTCTGTTCTTTATCACTTGATTGCTTCGAGCAGAACGCATTCCTTTCTTCTTTCTTTCTTTCTTGTTTTCTTCTTCTTTTCTTTTTCTCTGCTTTCTTCTCAAAGGTCAGAGGCGTCGTATATCTTGTCAAGAATGCAAGTTGTCTTCGCTTTGAGCGATTCTTCCCTTTATGTCTCCAAAGGTGGATGTTGGCGAAGCCTTCGATGTCTGCAGTTGCTGTTCTACTTCAGTTTCTGTTTTCAACGAAGCCATTTGTTTTTATTAGTTTGTCTTCTGTCTGTCTGTTTGTCTGTCTGTCTGTCTGTCTCTGTCTCTTCCCCCCCCCCCCCCCATGTCTCTTTTCCACTTCCCAGCTCATAAATATCTCTTTACCCAGACCAGAGAGTGTAATGATGTAATGAGCATGGTTTGAATGTGTGTGTGTGTGTGTGTGTGTGTGTGTGTGTGTGTGTGTGTGTGTGTGTGTGTGTGTGTGTGTGTGTGTAGTGTGTGTGCGTGTGATTGTGATGTGAGAGTGTGTGTGAGTGAGTGAGTGAGTTTGTGTGTGTGTGTGTGTGTGGTGTGTGTGTGTGTGTGTGTGTGTATGTGTGTGTGTGTGTGTGTGTGTGTGTGTGTGTGTGTGTGTGTGTGTGTGTGTGTGTGTGTGTGTGTGTGTGTGCGCGCGCGCGCGCGCGCGCGCGCGTGTGTGTGTGTGTGTGTGTGTGTGAGGTTTTTTTCCACAGCAGTTCCAGCTCATGAACTCAACAGGAACCATAACAGGAACCATCTAAAACGAGCAACAGAACGAAGGAACAAACAAGAAAAAAATATGTAAATGAACATCACTGTAGGCCTGATTGGTATCGACTGCACGGTTTTCAAATTGATAGCTCGAAATTAATTTGTGCGCACGCGCGCGCGGTCCACAACAACAGTCCAGACAGCTGTGAGGAAAATATCCACCGGGACGTTATGCTGTTATCCTTAAGAAATGAATGTTTTTTGAAGTACCAAGCTAAGAATGAAAAACCCCTGACCCTTCCCAGGGTTAGGGAAGGTCAAGCGACGAGGGAGAGGAGATGGTTACTGCTCTCATTATGGTGGCCTCGAGAACCGTTGAGATCTTTGTTCAAACTCACTCCCCGGCGACCCCCCTGGGGCTGTGGGACACCCTATCTTTCCGTAGGTTTACATTTAGCTCTTCGACTCCCGTACCCTATCCACCAACTGCAAAAAAAATCAACCCTTTGACACCCTCATCCTATCCACCAGCTCCTTGCAGGAATCAAAGGGTTAAGTTTTTGCTTTGTTAGCATGATGGTTGACATTAGCAGGATGCGGGTGGACAGGGTGTGGGGTCAAAGGGTTAAAGGTTATTGATACCAAATAGCAGGGGGCCATCCAGTTTAAGAGGACTCTATCATCACCATCATCCCTATGGGACGAGGGTGCTCTATAGGAGGCCCTATTTAACCCTCTGATTCTCACATCCTTTCCACCAACTGGAAAAACTTAACCCTTTGACTTCTTCATCATACTCACCAGCTTCCTGCAGGAAGCTGGTGGATAGGGTGAGGGAATCAAAAGGGTTAAGTTTCTGCTTTGCTTAGCATGATTGACAGTGCAGAATTGCCGGTGGACGGGGTGCGGGAGTCAAAAGGTTAAATCGTTTGGTTTTTCTCTCGTTCGTGATTACTTCCCTTGTAGCGATATGAGGTTGGCTAGACGGTGGTGGTGTTGGTGATGGTCATTTTTTTTTTCTTCTTTTTTTTTTTTTTCTTTTCATTTAACCGTCTCCCGTCTTATGTGAAGAAATGGAGGATGCCATCATGGCTTGATCATCCTGTTTGTTTGATCCGAAATGTAATTTTAGCTTGGTTAGCAGGACGTAAACAACTGGTTATCTGGTTATCTGAAATCATTTTTTTACGTATTGTTTCAGTTTATATTTCTGCACTAATTGGTTCTATCTTAACCCTTTGACTCCCGCACCCTATCCATCAACTGCAAAAACTTAACCCTTTGATTCCCCCACCCTATCCACCGGCTTTCTGCAGGAAGCTGGTGGATAGGGTGAGGGAATCGAAGAGTTAAGTTTTTGCTTTTGCTAGCGTGGTTGGCAATACAGGATGTAGGTGGACTGGGTGAGGGAATCAAAAGAGTTAAGTTTGTGCTTTTGCTAGCGTGGTTGGCAATGCGGGATGTAGGTGGACTGGGTGAGAGAATCAAAAGAGTTAAGTTTGTGCTTTTGCTAGCGTGGTTGGCAATACAGGATGTAGGTGGACTGGGTGAGGGAATCAAAAGAGTTAAGTTTGTGCTTTTGCTAGCGTGGTTGGCAATACAGGATGTAGGTGGACTGGGTGAAGGAATCAAAAGAGTTAAGTTTGTGCTTTTGCTAGCGTGGTTGGCAATGCGGGATGTAGGTGGACTGGGTGAGGGAATCAAAAGAGTTAAGTTTGTGCTTTTGCTAGCGTGGTTGGCATTGCGGGATGTAGGTGGACTGGGTGGGTGCGGGAGTGAAAGGGTTAATTAAATCTATTTTGGGGTGACCTTCTCCTTGACACGACGCTAGTGTCCTTATCTTCAATTCCCGTGTGTGTCTCTGCAAACAGAAGCGTCTGTAGAATTAACCTGTTAGCTGTTTGTGTAACGAGTTATCGGCGGCTTTTGTTTGTTTGTTTTTTCAACCTCCCTGTTCAGACCTGGGTCATCTGTGAAGGAAGCCTAATTGATGTATAAATCAAACCAAAACATTCAAATGAAACCAGATTCCTTCCCAAACGAGACTTGTTTGATTTGTGGTTTCTGCGTTTCGCTTCTCCGTCTTGGAAACAGTGTCTGTCTTGTAATTCCTTCGCTGTCAGAGCCTCTCGCTCAGGTTTTGTCTGTTCCGTTTTCTGTCTCCCTCCAGCTATCGTCCAACCCCCCAACCCCCCAAACTTCTTTCTTTTCTCCCAGTCTTTCCGTTCACTTAGTTTTTCGCTCTCTCTCTCTCTTCTCTCCCTCTCTGTTCTCTCTCTCTCTCTGTGTTCTCTCTCTGTGTTCTCTCTCTGTGTCGTTTTTGCTATTTCTCTCACTCTCTCTGTCTTTCTGTCTCTGTCTCTCTATCTGTTTCTCTCTCTCTGTATATATCTCTCTGCCTGTCTGTCTGTCTGTCTCTCTCTCTCACCCTCACTCTCTCTTTTTCTGTCAATACTACCCTCTCTCTCTCTACACACACATACACACACACTCTGTCTGTCTGTTTTGTCTGTCTGTCTGTCTGTGTCTCTCTGTCTCTGTCTGTCTGTCTCTCCGTCTGTCGCTCTCTCTTTATCTCTGTCTCTCTCTGTCTCTCTCTCTCTCTCTTCTCTGTCTCTCTCTCTCTCTCGTCTCTCTGTGATTGTGTGTCTCTCTCTCACCCTCTCTCTCTTCTCTCTCCCTCTTCCTCTCTCTCACTCTCCCTGTCTCTCTCCCTCTCTCTCTCTAAGTATCCACGCCGCGCCAGCTATGTCGCAATCCAAAAGGAGTGGGGTGGGGGTGTGGATAGGGATGGGAAGAAAACGGCCATCACCCGCCACAGCGCATTCATAAACTCGCCTCGGCCCAGTGCCCCACAAAACCAAACCAAAACAAACCAAAACAAAACAAAAAAGCCACAAAAAATAATTTCCTTTCCTGATTTTTTTTCCTTTTGTCCTATACGAGTTTCTCCCTCCTGCGCCCTCAACCACCCCCACCTTCTTACCATCCGTAGCCAACACCAACCACCACCACCACCACCACCACATCACATCACCACCATCATCATCTCACCACCGCCGCTGCCGCGCCGCCCTCCTCCCTGCTCTCAATACCCATGGCGGGAATGGAGTTCTATTGTTAACCCATGACAAGGGAATGGAGGATGTCATGTGTTAAGTGTTTGGAT
This sequence comes from Monoplex corrugatus, assembly GCA_030674185.1. Lineage (NCBI taxonomy): Eukaryota > Metazoa > Mollusca > Gastropoda > Littorinimorpha > Ranellidae > Monoplex > Monoplex corrugatus. The sequence continues at coordinate 25,265,704 of JAPXFY010000035.1, forward strand.
GTGTGTGTGTGTGTGTGTGTTGTGTGTGTGTTGGTTGATGTGGTGTGTGTGTGTGTGTGTGTGGTGTTTGTGTGGTGTTGGTGTGTGTGGTGTGTGTGTTGTGTGTGTGTGTGTGTGTGTGTGTGTGTGTGTGTTGTGTGTGTGTGTGTGTGTGTGTGTGTGTGTGTGTGTATGTGTGTGGTGTGTGTGTGTGTGTGTGTATGTGTATGTTGGGGTGTTGTGTGTTGGTGTGTGTTGTGTGTTGTGTGTTTGTGTGTGTGTATGTGTGTGTGTGTGTGGTGTTGTGGTGTTGTGTGTGTGTGTTGTGTGTGTGTGTGGTGTGTGTGATGTGTGTGTGTGTGTATGTGTGTGTGTGTGTGTTGTGTGTGTGTGTATGTGTATGTGTGTGTGTGTATGTGTGTATGCGCGAGTACATGAGTGTGGTGTATGTCTTTGTGTGTGTGTGCCCGAGTTTGTGAATGTGTGTGTATATGTGTGTTTGTGTGGGGTCGTGTGTGTGTGCGCGAGTATGTGAGTGGTGAGTGTGTGTGTATGTGGTGTGTGTGTGTGTTGTGTGTGTGTGTGTGTGTATGTGTGTGTGTGTTTGTATGTGTCTGTGTGTGTGTGTGTGGCGCGCGCGCGCCTGTCTATCTATCTGTCTGTCTGTCTGTCTGTCCGTCTCTCTGTATGTTAGTGAGGTGGGGAAGCAGGGAAGAGAGAGACGAGAGACGAGAGTAGTGATGGTGATGGTGGTGGTGGGTGGTAGTGGTGGTGTGATGCGTGGGTTGGACATTCAGTCGAATCGCTATTTGTGGCTTGGTCAATATTGCCCCAGCATCGATCTGTTTCTTTCCCCATCTCCAGCTCGCTCTGTCCACCCCACCCCACCACCATCACCACCCCTCTCTCTCTTATTTATCTGCATCTTTATCTGTCTGCCTCTCTCTCTCTCTCTCTCTCTCTTAGAAGACGAAATACATTTAGTCCTGTGTTGTCCAGCTTTAGATAAAATCCGTTCAAGGTTTATCCCTAAAAAATGTTATAGATGCCCAGATATGTTTAAACTGTGTTCGTTAATGTGCTCAACTCGTTTCGATTATATTAAGAATTTTGGTTTGTTCCTGCTTAAAGCAGCTAAAATCAGGGAAATTGCTTTATCGTAATGTACAGTTCATTTTGTTGTTGATTGTTAATCCTATATAATATGCTATCTGATTATTTCATTATACTTACAAGCACCCCTTCAATAGGGGCTATGGCCTTTCTTGGATAAAAATTCTGAAGTCTGAAGTTCTGAAGTCTCTATCTCTCTCTCCCCCTGCATGACCGGAAGTAGGCAGGCAGATCTATACAATGTATCCTGGTTCATTTTTTCATGCCACCACCAAACGTCATATAATGGTAACTGTAAAATATGTACTGAATCTAACACGGACTGAAAGGTCACGGCAGAAGGTTGCCAGACCCAGCTACTGTTGCAGATTACATTTATATTCGTTGTAAAATTATTTGCACAGTTCGTAATGAACATACGGTGTTGTGAAGGCGAATGCATAATGATATGATTTGTTATGTAATCAATAATACTGTGTTGTGCAATGTAGCTTCTGAAACATGTCGATTTCAGCTGAAGAATATGTGCTAAAAATCAAATAAATTCTCTGAAGACTACATGTTAAAAACCAAACTCTCTGAGACTACATGTTAAAAACAACCTCTCTGAACAATATGTGTTAAAAACAAACTCTCTGACGAATATTTGATAAAAAACAAACAAACAAACAAACAAACAAAAAACAAAAACAAAAAATCCCAAAGTCTCTGAAGAATATGTGTGTGAAGAATATGTGTTAAAAAAAGAACAACCTATCTGAAGTATGTACGTTAAAAAACAAACTCTCTGAACTGAAGAATATATGTTAAAAAACAAACTCTCTGAACTGAAGTATGTATGTTAAAAAACAAACTCTCTGAACTGAAGTATGTATGTTAAAAAACAAACTCTCTGAACTGAAGTATGTACATTAAAAAACAAACTCTCTGAACTGAAGTATGTATGTTAAAAAAACAAACTCTCTGAACTGAAGAATGTATGTTAAAAAACAAACTCTCTGAACTGAAGAATGTATGTTAAAAAACAAACTCTCTGAACTGAAGTATGTATGTTAAAAAACAAACTCTCTGAACTGAAGAATATATGTTAAAAAACAAACTCTCTGAACTGAAGTATGTACATTAAAAAACAAACTCTCTGAACTGAAGTATGTATGTTAAAAAACAAACTCTCTGAACTGAAGAATATATGTTAAAAAACAAACTCTCTGAACTGAAGAATGTATGTTAAAAAACAAACTCTCTGAACTGAAGTATGTATGTTAAAAAACAAACTCTCTGAACTGAAGAATATATGTTAAAAAACAAACTCTCTGAACTGAAGTATGTACATTAAAAAACAAACTCTCTGAACTGAAGTATGTATGTTAAAAAACAAACTCTCTGAACTGAAGAATATATGTTAAAAAACAAACTCTCTGAACTGAAGAATGTATGTTAAAAAACAAACTCTCTGAACTGAAGAATGTATGTTAAAAAACAAACTCTCTGAACTGAACAATATATGTTAAAAAACAAACTGTCTGAACTGAACAATATATGTTAAAAAACAAACTCTCTGAACTGAAGAATATATGTTAAAAAACAAACTCTCTGAACTGAAGAATGTATGTTAAAAAACAAACTCTCTGAAATGAAGTATGTATGTTAAAAAACAAACTCTCTGAACTGAAGAATGTATGTTAAAAAACAAACTCTCTGAACTGAAGAATATATGTTAAAAAACAAACTCTCTGAACTGAAGTATGTACATTAAAAAACAAACTCTCTGAACTGAAGTATGTACGTTAAAAAACAAACTCTCTGAACTGAAGAATATATGTTAAAAAACAAACTCTCTGAACTGAAAAATATATGTTAAAAAAACAAACTCATTGAACTGAAGAATATATGTTAAAAAAACAAACTCTCTGAACTGAAGAATATATGTTAAAAAAACAAACTCTCTGAACTGAAGAATATATGTTAAAAAAACAAACTCTCTGAACTGAAGAATATATGTTAAAAAACAAACTCTCTGAACTGAAGAATATATGTTAAAAAAACAAACTCTGTGAAGAATATGTGTTAAAAAAACAAATTGTCTGAACAATATGTGTTAAAAATAAACTCTGTGAAGAATATGTGTTAAAATACAAGCTCTGTGAAGAATATGTGTTAAAATACAAGCTCTGTGAACAATATGTGTTAAAATACAAACTCTGTGAACAATATGTGTTAAAATACAAGCTCTGTGAACAATATGTGTTAAAATACAAACTCTGTGAAGAATATGTGTTAAAATACAAGCTCTGTGAAGAATATGTGTTAAAATACAAGCTCTGTGAACAATATGTGTTAAAATACAAGTTCTATAAGAATATGTGTTAAAATACAAGCTCTATAAGAATATGTGTTAAAATACAAGCTCTATAAGAATATGTGTTAAAATACAAACTCTATAAGAATATATGTTAAAATACAAACTCTATAAGAATATGTGTTAAAATACAAACTCTATAAGAATATGTGTTAAAATACAAACTCTATAAGAATATATGTTAAAATACAAGCTCTATAAGAATATATGTTAAAATACAAGCTCTATAAGAATATATGTTAAAATACAAGCTCTATAAGAATATATGTTAAAATACAAGCTCTATAAGAATATGTGTTAAAATACAAGCTCTATAAGAATATGTGTTAAAATACAAGCTCTATAAGAATATATGTTAAAATACAAGCTCTGTGAAGAATATGTGTTAAAATACAAGCTCTGTGAAGAATATGTGTTAAAAAAAGAACAACCTATCTGAAGTATGTACGTTAAAAAACAAACTCTCTGAACTGAAGAATATATTTAAAAAACAAACTCTCTGAACTGAAGTATGTATGTTAAAAAACAAACTCTCTGAACTGAAGTATGTATGTTAAAAAACAAACTCTCTGAACTGAAGTATGTACATTAAAAAACAAACTCTCTGAACTGAAGTATGTATGTTAAAAAACAAACTCTCTGAACTGAAGAATGTATGTTAAAAAACAAACTCTCTGAACTGAAGAATGTATGTTAAAAAACAAACTCTCTGAACTGAAGTATGTATGTTAAAAAACAAACTCTCTGAACTGAAGAATATATGTTAAAAAACAAACTCTCTGAACTGAAGTATGTACATTAAAAAACAAACTCTCTGAACTGAAGTATGTATGTTAAAAAACAAACTCTCTGAACTGAAGAATATATGTTAAAAAACAAACTCTCTGAACTGAAGAATGTATGTTAAAAAACAAACTCTCTGAACTGAAGTATGTATGTTAAAAAACAAACTCTCTGAACTGAAGAATATATGTTAAAAAACAAACTCTCTGAACTGAAGTATGTACATTAAAAAACAAACTCTCTGAACTGAAGTATGTATGTTAAAAAACAAACTCTCTGAACTGAAGAATATATGTTAAAAAACAAACTCTCTGAACTGAAGAATGTATGTTAAAAAACAAACTCTCTGAACTGAAGAATGTATGTTAAAAAACAAACTCTCTGAACTGAACAATATATGTTAAAAAACAAACTGTCTGAACTGAACAATATATGTTAAAAAACAAACTCTCTGAACTGAAGAATATATGTTAAAAAACAAACTCTCTGAACTGAAGAATGTATGTTAAAAAACAAACTCTCTGAAATGAAGTATGTATGTTAAAAAACAAACTCTCTGAACTGAAGAATGTATGTTAAAAAACAAACTCTCTGAACTGAAGAATATATGTTAAAAAACAAACTCTCTGAACTGAAGTATGTATGTTAAAAAACAAACTCTCTGAACTGAAGTATGTACGTTAAAAAACAAACTCTCTGAACTGAAGAATATATGTTAAAAAACAAACTCTCTGAACTGAAAAATATATGTTAAAAAACAAACTCATTGAACTGAAGAATATATGTTAAAAAAACAAACTCTCTGAACTGAAGAATATATGTTAAAAAAACAAACTCTCTGAACTGAAGAATATATGTTAAAAAAACAAACTCTCTGAACTGAAGAATATATGTTAAAAAACAAACTCTCTGAACTGAAGAATATATGTTAAAAAAACAAACTCTGTGAAGAATATGTGTTAAAAAAACAAATTGTCTGAACAATATGTGTTAAAAATAAACTCTGTGAAGAATATGTGTTAAAATACAAGCTCTGTGAAGAATATGTGTTAAAATACAAGCTCTGTGAACAATATGTGTTAAAATACAAACTCTGTGAACAATATGTGTTAAAATACAAGCTCTGTGAACAATATGTGTTAAAATACAAACTCTGTGAAGAATATGTGTTAAAATACAAGCTCTGTGAAGAATATGTGTTAAAATACAAGCTCTGTGAACAATATGTGTTAAAATACAAGTTCTATAAGAATATGTGTTAAAATACAAGCTCTATAAGAATATGTGTTAAAATACAAGCTCTATAAGAATATGTGTTAAAATACAAACTCTATAAGAATATATGTTAAAATACAAACTCTATAAGAATATGTGTTAAAATACAAACTCTATAAGAATATGTGTTAAAATACAAACTCTATAAGAATATATGTTAAAATACAAGCTCTATAAGAATATATGTTAAAATACAAGCTCTATAAGAATATATGTTAAAATACAAGCTCTATAAGAATATATGTTAAAATACAAGCTCTATAAGAATATGTGTTAAAATACAAGCTCTATAAGAATATGTGTTAAAATACAAGCTCTATAAGAATATATGTTAAAATACAAGCTCTGTGAAGAATATGTGTTAAAATACAAGCTCTGTGAAGAATATGTGTTAAAAAAAAAACAACCTCTGAAGAATATGTGTTAAAAATAAACTATGAAGAATATGTTATAAAATAACCCCCCTCCACCCAAACAAACAAACACACACACACACACACTCACACACACAGACACACACACACACACACACAGACACATACACACAGACACACACACACAAACACACACACAGACACACACACACAGACACACACACACAGACACACACACACAAGACACACACACAGACACACACACACAGACACACACACACACACACACACACACAGACACACACACACAGAGACACACACACAAACACACACACACACACACACACTTCCGCAGCCCCCGCAGCCTACTCCCATGACACTGGCTAGCACTGTAGATTCTATATATTGTGGCCTCAGGCAGTTGTTCATTAAAACATTGGAAATCTGAGTCCCTTTCAACGCATCTCTCTGTCTTTCTCTCCTCGTCCGTTCGCTATAAATCTCTTTGTCATTTTCTGACGTGTTTCCCTACCTCACCCCTCTATCCCCCGCGATCAGTATTTGAAAAAAAAATCTCTGTCTGTCTGTGGTGTTTGTGGTTATTGTAAACTCCGTCCCCCCCCCCCCCCCCCCCCCAATCAATATTAAAAAATCTGTATGTCTATGGTGTTTGTCGTTATTGTAAACTCCGCCCCCCCCCCACCCCCCCCAAATCAATATTAAATAATCTGTATGTCTATGGTGTTTGTGGTTATTGTAAACTCTCTCCCCCTCTCTTTCTGTGTCTATCTCTCTCCCCCTCTCTCTCTGTCCATCTATCTCCCTCCCTCTCTCTCCCCACCCTCTGTGTGTGTGTGTGTGTGTGTGTCTGTATGTGTGTGTGTGTGTGTGGTGTGTGTGTGTGTGTGTGTGCGTGTGTGTGTGGATGTGTGTGTGTGTGTGTGTGTGTGTGTGCTTATGCCTCAGTAATAAAGACTACCTCTCTCTCTGTCTTTGCCTGTGTGTGTGTGTGTGTGTGTGTGTGTGTGTGTGTGTGTGTGTGTGTGTGTGTGTGTGTGTGTGTGTGTGTGTGTGTGTGCGCGCGCGCGCGCGCGCGTGTTTTTGCCTCAGTAGTAAAAACTACCTCTCTGTCTGTCTGTCTTTACTTCTCCATACTCTACATCTCTGTCTCCCACAAGTGTCATAATTCACTCACTCACTCTCTGTCTCTCCCTCTCTTCTCTCTCTCTCTGTCTTACTCTTTGTCTCTCTCTATCTCTGTCTCTCTCTCTCTCTGCTCTCTGTCTTCTCTCTCCCTCGCTCTCTTCTCTGTCTCTCTCTCTGTATCTATTCTCTGTTCTCTCTCTCTTTCTTCTGTCTGTCTGTCTCTGTCTCTCTCTCTCTGTCTCCCTTCTCTGACTGTCTGTTTCTGTCTGTCTCTCTGTCTCTCTCTCCTCTCACTCTCTGTCTCTCTCTCCTCTCTCTGTGTCTCTCTCTGTTTCTCTCTTCTCTCTCTCTGTCTCTCTTCTCTCTCTCTGTCCTCTCTCTCTCTCTCGCTTCTCTCTCTCTCTCTGTTCTCTGTCTGTCTCTTGCTCTCTTTTTCCCCTCCCTCCATTTCTCTCTGTCCCAGTAATAATCAATACCGCGCATTTTGCCTTTTTTTGCTTCTTCATCCACCCTCCATATAAGGAGTTACGTTTTTTTTTCTTTTTATCAATTTTTTCTTATTATTATAGAACGAATATACGGTATGATTTGCTCCCAAAGATACCCTCTCGCAATCCCCTGTCTCTTTTTCTCTGTCTCGGTAATAAATAACTTCTCTCATTTTGCTTGGTGCCGCTTTCCCCCTCTCCTCTCTTTATCTCTGATATCACGATTTAACCCTTTGGCTCCCGCACCCTATCTACTAACTGCAGATTGAATTTTAACCCTTTGACACTCTCACCCTATCCATTACCACCTTCCTGCAAGAAGCTAGTGAAAAAGGTGAGGTAATCAAAGAGTTACGTTTCTGCTTTGCTAGCATGGTTGACAATGCAGTATGCAGGTGGACAGGACGCGGGAGTCGAAGGGTTAAAATTCAATCTGCAGCCGCAAACGATAGTTTTTCATCTAGACAAAAGTCAGACGATAGGCATGTGAGATTAACCCTTGACTCCCGCACCCTATTCACCGACTGCAAATACATGATTTTAAACACAATCTACTGTCATAAACGCTAGTTTTTCATCTAGACAAAAGTCAGACGATAGGCATGCGAGATTAACCCCTTGACTCCTGCACCCTATTCGCCAACTGCAAAACTGAACCCGTCAACTTCCTCATCCTATTTACCAGCTTCCTGTAGGTCAGGGAGTCGAAGAGTTAAGTTTTTTGCTTTGTTAGCATGGTTGACAATGCAGGATGCCGGTGGACAGGGTGCAGGAGTCAA
>JAPXFY010000035.1:25278999-25281499 GCA_030674185.1 Monoplex corrugatus
TTGACTCCTTCACCCTATCCACCTGCTTCCTGCAGGAAAATATACATATATATATAGAGAGAGACAGAGACAGACAGAGAGAGAGACAGAGAGAGACAGAGACAGAGAGAGAGAGAGAGACAGACAGAGAGACAGAGAGAGACAGAGACAGAGAGAGAAAGTGTGCGTATGTACGTGTGTGTGTGTGTGTGTGTGTGTGTGTGTGTGTGTGTGTGTGTGTGTGTGTGCGTGCGTGCGTGCAAAATCTTAACCCTTTGACTCCTCCACCCTATCCACCAGCTTCCTGCAGGTAGAGAGAGAGAGAGAGGAGAGAGAGGAGAAGAGAGAGAGAGAGCGGAGTGTGCGTGAGTGCACAAAAACTTAACCCTTTGACTCCTTCACCCCAAGAAGCTGGTGGATAGGGTGAAGGAGTCAAAGGGTTACAGTTTTTGCAGTTGGTGGGTAAGGTGCGGGAGTCAAACGGTTAAACTGATCGATCACAGACCGCTGGAGCGTGGCGCGGATTGTACCCGGATTCTGTGGGTGACTGAATCTAATTCACTACTGTGTTTCCTCGCAGAGGATGCAATAATTAAGGTCTCCTTTCTGTTCTGAAACCACAGGAGCTGTCTAATTCGTTTTGGGGTAGTTGGAGGTTTATTCATTATTTTTGTTTTGCCGACTGCATAGAGCCATATATCAGGACTATAACCGTTACAAACCATACACAATACTTCAACAGTGGGGGGGGGGGGGGGGGGGGGGGGGGGGGGGGGGAGGGGGGGAAAGAAAATTAAGTACACATATCAATGCGTTTGTGCACATAATCTAAGGACATGCCTCTGGCGTTGACCACTCCATCCAATTTATCACACAGGGGATTTGGAAAAAAAACCCCATACCTAAATACAAATTTAAACACAACTAAGGACACTAAAGCATATATATAAACAGTTAATCACCGAAAATTGCTTCCGCAGATCTCATTTCCCTAGAGCCAAAAATGCACTTAATACACGTACCCAATTATCAATCCTAAGAGAAAATGCGTAAGACTTTTATCGAACACATACAGGTGAATGGACCAGCAAAGCAGAAAATGATAGGAAGAAATGACAGAAAGCAAAGGAGGAAAAAGAAACAGAGAGAGTGACAGAAAAGAGGAAATTTCGAGCACAGAATTTCCAGAAGGTGGTGATATTATTCATACTGAAAGAGCTCCTGGCATCCCCACGTGGGACAAAGTGAAAGCTTAAAATTCATCTAATTGTGTGCCAAGCAGAAAACACATGTACCCAATTATCAATCCTAAGAAAAAGTAGATAAGACTTTATCAAACACATACAGGAGAATGGACTGGCAAGGCAGAAAATGATAGGAAGAAATGACAGAAAGCAAAGGAGGAAAAAGAAACAAAGAGTGACAGAAAAGAGGAAAATTTCTAGCACAGAATTTCCAGAAGGTGGGCATACTGTTTATACTGAAAGAGCCCCTGGCATCCCCAAGGGAGGTTTCCTTCTTCTTGTCCTGCTCTCTTTTTCTTCACAAGATTCTTTCTTGTTTCTGAATTCTGTTTCAGTCCCCTGTATTTCTTCCAAGTTAACCCCTTAGCTCCCCAAATACGGAGTATGGCTGCCTTTAAGGCAAGAAGAGGAACGGCCATACACGTAAAAATCCGCTCCCTGTGATAACTAGGTAGGTTTGTTTGAGTATAAAATGCTTAACCCTTTGACTCCTGCACATTTTCCACCAGCATCCTCCTGCATTGTCAACCAGTCTAGCAAAGCAAAAACTTAACCCTTTGATTCCATCACCCTATCCGCCAGCTTCCTGCAGGAAGCTGGTAGACAGGGTGATGGAATCAAAGGGTTAAGTTTTTGCAGTTGATGGATAGAGTTCGGGAGGTTTAGAAGATTTCTAGAAGGTTTAGCCTGTGTACGAAGAAGAACTGTTGTCTGTCTGTCTGTCTTCTGTGTCTGTCTGTCTCTGTGTTCGTCTGTCTGTCTCTGTGTCTGTCTGTTTACCTAACGTGTGCCAAACAGAAATTGTCCGTTAACTTCCGCGGTGTGAAGACTGTTTACCGCAACACTCCATCTTAATACTACCGAGAGCGATCATCCATCACTGCTGTGTTCACACCAAGCCAATTACATTCTCATAAGGACCGATTGACACGTTTGGAAAGGTCAAGGGTCAAGCCGGATCGATATTCTTCTGTTTACACTGCTGTCGTTTTCTCCTGGCAATATTGATGACCCTTCGCTGAACTTTCCTAATGAAAGAGTTTCGGTTCCGTCCCTTTCCCCTCCATGTCTAACAACCTATGATTAAATAAACGAATAAGCAGACAGCCATACCCTCTGCCTAATACACGAATGCTGTTTTTGTTTTGTTTTGTTTTGTTTTGTTTTTTGTTTCATGTAATGCTCGTCCACGGGAAGTCTATACTATATACAAATACAACATCAGCAGTATCAATACATTACAATTTTCAAAACAATACAGGAGCGAGCGTGCGCAC
>JAPXFY010000035.1:25288999-25316499 GCA_030674185.1 Monoplex corrugatus
CTCCGGCGGGTCACAGTGCACGGGTTGCTTAGTTATTTTGATGGAACCATGGCCTCAGGATCTCGAGCGCAGTCATATAATATGAAACAGACAGACAGACAAACAGACAGGCGGACGGACAGACAGACAGATAGACACACACACACACAATCACATAAATATGTATGTATATATATATATATATAACACCACACAGAGACATATATTACATATATGTATATATATATATATATATAAATATATATGTATATATATATATATATATATATATATGTGTATGTATATATATTATACATATATATATATAGAGAGAGGTGTGTGTGTGTGTGTGTGTGTGTGTATGTGTGTGTGTGTGTGTGTGTGTGTGTGCGCGCGCGGTGTGTGTGCGTGTGTTGAAACACACACACACAGACACACATACAACAAAAGCCGCAGCCGTCAGAACGACTGGGTCATATAAAGCAACTCATCTCACAATCTAAACACGCGCTCGCTCTCCCTAACACGCTCTTTTCGCTCCGACGATGGACGAAAGGCGGCTGACGTCAAAAGGCAATTTTTTTACCTCTCCACCCCCCCTCACACCCCCTCCCCCAATTTCTCCACCGTACACTCTCGCCCCCGGACTTTTTGATGGCCGCGGAAGGATATGAGCAGCGTCGCAAGTAGTTCCCTCCCTCCCCTCCCCCCCCCCTTTCCTTATCGATCGATCCGCCAGAACCGTGCTTCACTTCATCAATAGGGACCGAAAATAACTCCTAATTTCTGGACACCCTCACCCTCCATCCCACCTCCCCGGTTTTGGAGTGGTGGGAGTTGGGACAGAGAGAGAGAGAGAGAGAAGAGAGAGAGAGAGAGAGAGAGAGAGCAGAAGAGAGAGAGAGGGGGGGGGGAGAGCAGGAGAGAGAGAGAAAGAGAGAGGTGGAGAGAGAGAGAGAGATAGACAGACACAACAGATAGATAGATAGATAGATAGATAGATAGATAGAGAGAGAGAGAGAGAAAAGACACAGAGAGAGAGAGAGAAGAGATAGAGAAAAGACAGAAAGAGAGAGAGAAACAGACAGACAGACAGACAGACAAAGAGAAGAGAGAGAAAAAAGACAGAGAGAGAGAGAGAGAGAGAGAGAGAGAGAGAGAGAGAGAAGGACAATAACGATGACAATGATGCTTTATATTCCAACGGCAAAAGTTAAACTATAGACTAGAAGCCATTTTTCAAACTTGACGTTGCCAATCTATAACACAAAGAGAAAGAGAGGGAGACAGACAGACAGACAAACAGAGAGAGAGAGAGAGAGAGAAGAGAGAGAACAGAGGGAAAAAGAGAGAGAGAGAGAGAGCAGGAGAGAGAGAGGGAGAGAGCAGAAGAGAGAGAGAGAGGTGGAGAGAGAAAGAGATAGATAGATAGATAGACAGACAGACAGACAGAAAGATAGATAGATAGACAGATAGGTAGGTAGATACATAGATAAAGAGAGAAGGAGAGAGGTGGAGAGAGACAGAAAAGAGAGAGAGAGAGAAGAGAGAAAGAGAGAGAGAGAGAGAGAGAGAGAGAAAGAGAAAGACAGAGAGATAGAGAGAGGAGAGAGAGAGTGAGCAGGAGAGAGAGAGAGAGAGAAGAAGAGGAAAGAGAGGTGGAGATATACATACATACATATATATATATATATTTATATATACGTATATATATATATAGAGAGAGAGAGAGAGAGAGCAGGAGAGAGATAGAAGAGAGGTGGATATATATATATATATATATATATATAGAGAGAGAGAGAGAGAGAGAGAGAGAGCGACAGACATACAGACAGAGAGTGACAGACAGATAGACAGACAGACAGACACACAGTGAGAGCGACAGACAGACAGACAGACAGAGAGACAGACAGAGAACGAGCGACAGACAGACAGACAGAAAGACAGACAGAGAGAGTGACAGACAGACATACAGACAGAGACAGAGAGGGATGAGCACAGCCAGACAAGGACAGCAGCAAACATGTTAATTACAGTGTTTTAGTCTTGTGCAGACCTTTCAGAGACATACCTTCCCCCATCACGCACATGGAGAGCTCACACTTCACATTGTGTACCTCATATACAGGTCACTGCCCTTCATGGCCCGTAACAAAAACGTTCTCAGCACAATCGTCACATCAATTGGAGTTGTGTAGTGTGTGTGTGTGTGTGTGTGTGTTTGTGTGTGTGTGTGTGTGTGTGTGTGTGTGTGTGTGTGTCTGTGCGTGTGTGTGTGGTGTGTTTGTGCGTGTGTGTGTGAGTTTTTGTGTTTGTTTGTGTGTGTTTGTGTTTATATGTGTGTGTGTGTGTGTTTGTGTTTATGTGTGTGTTTGTGTGTGCGTGTGTGTGTGTGTGTGTTTGTGTGTGAGTGTGTTTGTGTGTTTGTGTTTGTTTGTGTGTGTGTTTGTGTGTGTGTGTGTGTTTGTGTGTATGTGTGTGAGTGTGTGTGTGTGTGTGTGTGTGTGTGTGTGTGGTGGTGGTCTTTGATTTAATGTCTATTCACTAAAGTGATTTTAGACCAAAAAAAAAACAAAACAAAAAAAAAAAAGTGGGGGGGGGGGAGTGATAGAGGAGGAGTGAAGAAGATATTTGAAATTGTCAATTTTGAATTTGAGAAAAGATGATCCAGAAAACAACTGTTTTGAAGAGGGGAAGGTAAAACTAACAAATAATGTTACCATAATTATCGATTTAAACAAACAAACTGACAAACAAAATTAGTAAATATCCGGTGTGTGTGTGTGTGTTTGTGTGTGTGTGTGTGTGTTTATGTGTGTGTTTATGTGTTTGTGTGTGTGTGTGTTTGTGTGTGCGTGCGTGTATGTGTGTTTGTGTGTGCGTGCGTGTGTGTGTGTTTGTGTGTGTGAGTGTGTGTTTGTGTGTGAGTGCGTGCATGCGTGTGTGTGTGTAAGTGTGTTCGTGTGTGTGTGTGTGTGTTTGTGTGTGTTAGTGTGTGTGCGCGCGCGCGCCCGAGTGCATGCGTGTGTGTGTATGTGTGTGTGAATGTTTTTGTTTGTTTTGATTTTTGTTACACCGCAACAGACATAATTCTAAACGCTTAGTACAAGTGACAAATATTTAATCGTGCATGTGTGAGGGACCTATGAAACACTACGCGGACACCACTATAATGATGAAAACATGAAGATGGGCAGCGTATAAGCCATGTCTTTTTCACTATTGTGGGCTGGGATTGAACTCGAAATATCAGATCTTTTAAACCAAAAACCGAAGGGGAATAAACACCCGGAAATAAGAGAGAGAGAGAGAGAGAGAGAGAGAGAGAGAGAGAGAGAGAGAGAGAGACAGACAGAGAGAGAGAGAGACAGAGAGAGAGAGAGAGAGACAGACAGAGAGACAAACAGACAGACAGGCAGACAGACCAACAGAGACAGAGCAACAAGGACAGACATAGCGTGGCCTTGGCGAAACAAAACTACTTTAACAAAGTTTTTCTTTTCTTTCTTTCTTTTTTTTTTTTTATCATACTATATTTGAAAAGTTATGTATAACTAATATAACTAACTGCGTTAGTGAGGGTCTTCTTCAGAATATTTTATACCCACCCATCCTCCTCTCTCGGAAATTTTTTTTTAAAAAAGCGATTGCATTTATGCAGATTCTTCAAATTGGCAGTAAAGACATGTTCAAAACCAATCACACTGAAGAGAGGAAACCTTGGCTGCGATCGTAAATGGCAAAGTGGGGGAATAAGGAAAAGACGATACAAGATTAAAAACCTTCACCTCCCTCCTCTCTCTCTCTCTCTCTCTCTCTCTCTCTCTCACACACACACACACACAGTGCACACATACACACACACACACACCCACAGACAGTGCACACATACAGAGTACACACACACACACACACATACAGAGTAAAAACACACACACACACACACACACACACACACAGTGCACAAATACACATACAGTGCACACATACACACACACAGTGCACACATACACACACACACAGAGTGCACACATACAGAGTACACATACACACACATACACACACACACACACACACACCACACAAACACACACACACACACACACACACACACACACACACACACACACACAGTGCACACATACAGAGTACACATACACAGAGAGAGAGAAATACACACACACACACACACACACACACACAGACATACATACACACACACACACACACACACACATAGTGCACACATACAGAGTACACATACACACACACAGAGAGAAATACACACACACACACACACACAAACACACACACACACAGCTTGTTGACATCAGCTGATAATGATGTGGGCAGTTAGTACGCTGAGAGGAGGAGGACGGAAGGCGACCGGGGGGGGGGGGGGGGGGAGGGGAGAGGGTAAGGAGGGGGAGGGCGTGTGGGAGGAGAGAAAAGTTGGGTGGATTGCCATGGAAACGATTCTCCTTTTCATTCGTGATAAAAAAAATTTTAAAAAAAGATTGTTTACAGTGGCATCGTTTCCATGCGCGTCGGCACGCGAGCGTCCGTGCGAGCACACATACGGACATACAAATACAAAAACACCCACCCACTCATCCCTCAACCCCCCATCCGCAAACACACACACATGCTATACAATACATCGTTTCAAAATTCGGATCATTGAACCCTACAAAATTCGAACAAATCAACCATGATCATTTGAGATCTGTTAGTGTTATTTTTGTTTATTAAATAACAGCAAATGGCACAACCTTGACACAGGTTAATAAGTTCAAATACCTGGGAACGGTCATTTCATCAGACGCACATCGGAAATAGCTGGCAGAATCGGCCAAGCCAAAACAGCATTCAAGAAGATAAGCATTTTTACCAACAAATGCCTATCAATTAACATCAGAAAGAGAGTCCTTGAATGTTATATAGAACCAATACTGTTGTACGGATGCGAGGCGTGGACAGTCAGCAAGCAAAGCCAGAGCAAGATTGAGGCAGCCGAGATGTGGTTTCTCAGAAGAATGTTGAGAGTTCCATGGACAGCAAAGAAAACAAACGAGAGAGTCTGGATGGAGGCAGACACAAGTAGATCACTCATAAGGAAGATTAGGAAAAGACAGGCAACATTTATAGGCCATTTTATGAGTAAGGGGACTTGGAGCACCTGGTCACAACGGGAAAGCTGGAGGGAAAGAGAGCATCAGGTAGACCCAGGGAGAGAATGCTGGACGGACTTGCAGAGTGGCTGGGGATAAGGAGGGTGGGGGAGATGCTAAGGGCAACGAGAGATAGAGATGGTTGGAAGGCCATGGTCGCCAACGCCATGCGGCAGGGCATCTGATGATGATGATGATGATGATGATGATGATTAAAGCCCAGCCGACTGCGTGGAGTCATATCAGGGGCTATAACCTGTTTCAAAACACACAATATTCCAACAGGGAAAAAAAACAGAAAAGAAAATGAAGCCCAAATATCAATGCATTCGCGCACGAACGCTCGTTATCTAAGGAGATGCCTCTGGCGTTGACACACTCCGTCCAGTTGAGATTTACGCGATAAAGGACGCAGTCCTGTCTACCTATCGCTACACACCTCCACATTAACTCATTGACTCCTGCGCCCTATTCACCAACTGCAAAAACTTAACCCTTAGACTCCCTCACCCTATCCACCAGTTTCCTGCAGGAAGCTGATGGATAAGGATGAGGGAGCCAAAGGGTTAAGTTTTCGGTTTGCTAGCATGGTGACCTTGCCAGCGCAAAAAAAAAAAAAAAAAAGAAAGAAAGAAAAAAGCTGAATTTAGGCACTTTTTCTGATTCATGTGACCTTGACCGTCTACAATTTTACCCTCTACACCTATGCTTTGCAATTTCTCAACATGTTATTCACGGCTTTAACCCAAATCTGATAAAGATCCATCCATGAAGAGCTGAGAAAAATCTTGTACACACATTTTGTCACAGACAGATAGACAGACAGACAGACATATACACACAGACATACACACAGAGACAGACCGGCACACACACACACACACACCACACACACACACACACACACACACACACACACACACACACACACACACACACACACAGATAGACTGGCACACACACAGATAGACCGGCACACACACACACACATACACAGAGTCAGACCAGCACACACACACACACACACACACACACACACACACACACACACACACACATACACACACACACACACACAGAGATAGACCGGCACACACACATACACCGGCACACACGCATACACACACACACACACAGACACACACACACACACACACACACAGACACACACACACACACACAACACACACACACACACACACACACACACACACACACACACACAGCGCTATCAGGTCGATATGAAACAGTTTCATTCCTCCCCCTCCTACACACATCCTCTTTTTTGTTTGTTTTTTCTTGTCTTTGTGTAAGGGAGAGAGACTGACAAAGCTATGCTAGGCACGGTAGACAAACGAGTAAACGTCGAACTACCAATCGAAATAGAATCCTGGATTCGATCCGTCTGGACACATCCACCCGGTAAATCAAGGGTGGCGACCCGTTTTTTTCCCACCGATCTGCAGACCTGCCAGTGCCAAAACCCTCTTCGTATGTATCATCATCATCATCATCATCATCATCATCATCATCATCATCATCATCATCATCATCATCATCATCATCATCATCATGTGCCCTGACGCATGGCGTTGGCGATCATGACTCTCCACACGAATCTATCCCCTGTCGCTGCAAGTACATCTCCCACCCTCTCTGTCCTCAGCCACCCTGCAAGGCCGTCCAATATTTTCTCCCTGGTGTTCTCTTTCCCTCCAGCTTGTTCTTGTGTATGTATACGCATGCAGAATATCAGATGCGTACGTACGTTAAAGATCCTGAGCGTCATGTCATTGACCCGGATTACGGTTTCAGTTTCGGTTTCAATTTTTCAAGATGACGTCTCCGCGTTAGGAATGAATTCCACATGCACTGATGCCATGTAATGGAGAAGATCTAGGATGATCAAGGCACAAGCCTTTAAGCCTGCACATAAACCCATATGCTGGCCAGGTCCTGAGGTCCTACCTAGGTAGTTCCAGAGCCCTGGGGTGTTAGGGGAGTGAGGTGGCAGAGACCTCAGCCTTTCCAAGGGCCAGCACCACGAGGGCTGCGCCCATCCCCTCTCCATTGATTCAAATTCATATTCACAATTTTTTTCACCAAGACTTCAGAAAGGCAAGAAGGCTGATTGGTCTTCAAGGGGTGGGACCTGGGAAATCAACCTATCTCTCCAATGATTTTTTTTTTTACTAAGCAAGCCGGGCAATGCACTGCTCTTCATGATTTTCAACTGCCGTGGGATCTTTAGCGTGCGCAGCCAGAAGGCACACGGGTCCGTCTCGTTTTTTGTCCCCTTCCTAAGGACTAGACGTTCAGTTCTATTTTCCGGTCAAACTGAGGAGAAAAGTCGAGGCCTCAATGAGGAGCGAACCCTGGAACCTCGGGTTTAGTTATTGGCAGACGAACGTCTGAACCATTCTGCCACTCTTCTCCCGGATTATGGAAGTGTGAAGATTCCCAGCATGTACGTCCACTGAAGACGGTGTATGCAGTCTGTGCAGCAACATATCGGCTGCACAGTGTGGCTAAAACACTTACATCTGCGGAAAACCTGAACGCTTACAAACCAAAGCAAACCAATATCAAACCAAACCAAACCAAACAACAAAACACAACAAACATAACACAACACAACATAAAACAAAACACAACAAAACATAACACAACACAACAAAACACATAACACAACACAACACAACACAACACAACACAACACAAACAACAAACATAACACACACAACAAACAAACACAACACAACAAAACACACACAACAACACAACAAAACATAACACAACACAACAAAACATAACACAACACAACACAACAAAACATAACACAACACAACAAAACATAACACAACACAACACAACAAAACATAACACAACACAACACAACAAAACATAACACAACACAACACAACAAAACATAACACAACATAAAACAAAACACAACAAAACATAACACAACAAAACATAACACAACACAACACAACAAACACAAACACAACACAACAAAACATAACACAACACAACACAACAAAACACACAACACAACACAACAAAACATAAACAACACAACAAAACATAACACAACACAACACAACAAAACATAACACAAACACAACACAAACAAACACAACACAACACAACACAACAAACATAACACAACACAACACAACATAACATAACACAACACAACACAACAAAACATAACACAACACAACAAAACATAACACAAACACAACAAAACATAACACAACACAACACAACAAAACAAACACAACACAACACAAACAAACACAACACAACACAACACAACAAAACATAACACAACACAACAAAACATAACACAACACAAACAAAACACACAACACAACACAACAAAACATAACACAACACAACAAAACATAACACAACACAACACAACAAACATAACACAACAAACAAACACAACACAACAAAACATAACACAACACAACAAAACATAACACAACACAACAAAACATAACACAACACAACAAAACATAACACAACACAACAAAACATAACACAACACAAACAAAACATAAACACAACACAAACACAACAAACAAACATAACACAAACACAAACAAACACAACAAAACACAACACAACAAAACATACACACACAACACAACAAAACAAACACAACACAACAAAACATACACACAACACAACACAACAAACAAACAAACAAAAACACAACAAAAACATAACAAACATAACACAACAAAAAACATAACAACACAACAAACAAACCATAACACAACAAAACATAACATAACAAACACAACAAACACATAACAACAACAAAACATAACATAACACAACAACACAACAAAACATAACACAACAAAACATAACATAACAAAACACAACACAAACATAACACAACAAAACATAACAAACACACACAACAAAACATAACAAACACAACACAACAAACCATAACACAACAAAACATAAACACAACACAACAAAAACATAACATAACAAACACAACAAACAACAAACACAACAAAAACAAACATAACACAACAAAACATAACAAACACAACAAAACAAACATAACACAACAAACATAACATCAACACAACAAAACATAACATAACAAACACAACAAAACATAACATAACACAACACAACAAAACATAACATAACACAACAAAACATAACATAACACAAACAAAAACAAAACAAAACACAACAAAACATAACATAACATAACATAACACAACAAAACATAACATAACACAACAAAAACATAACATAACACAACATAACATAACAAAAACAACAACAAAACATAACAAAACACAACAAAAACATAACACAACAAAACATAACAAAACACAACAAAACACAACAAACCATAACACAACAAAACATAACAAAACACAACAAAACATAACATAAAACAACACAACAAAACATAACAAAACACAACACAACAAAACATAACAAAACACAACACAAACATAAACACAAAAACACAACAAAACAAACATAACAAAACACAACACAACAAACCATAACACACAACAAAACATAACAAAACATATACACAAACAAACCATAACATAACAAAACATAACAAAACACAACAAAAACAAAAACACACCAAAATACAACCAAACCAAACCAAACCATAACAAAACACAACAAAACCATAACAAAACACAATATAAAACACAACAAAACATAGCATAACAAACCATAACAAAACAGCACAAAACAGCACACAACAACACACAACAAACCATAACACAACACAACAAAACAAACATAAAGACAAAGCGGAAAACAGTTTGTGGACAATCATATATGATCTTCAAACAACTTCAAACAAACAACCAACCCATTACCATCTTGTGGAGTGATTAAAAAGGTTTCCCCGTTTGGACAACCTTGTCGATCCTTCCTTGATGGAGGCCATTAGATGGGCTGACGATGTTTTGTTTTTGTTTTGTTTGTTTTTTAATTCTGATTTGACGTCCTGTCTCTGGTGATGCCATTAGGGAAACTAATGGCCTTCGGTAATGAACAAAATGGATAAAATGAGGGGAGGCGAACTATGCTCTCTGTCTGTCTGTCTGTCTGTCTGTCTCTCTCACGCTCTCGCTCTCTGTCTTTTGTACGCGCACGCAAACACACACAACACACAGACACATACACACGCGCGCGCGCACGCACGCACGCACGCACGCAAAACAGAAAGAGAGAGAGAGACAGACAGACAGACAGAGACAGAGGCGCAGAGAGAAAAAAAAAGAGAAAGAGAGAGAGAGACAGACAGACAGAGAAAGAGACAGAGGCGCAGAGAGAGAGAGAGAAAAGAAAGAGAGTGAGAGAGAGACAGACAGACAGACAAAGAGACAGAGGCGCAGAGAGAGAAGAGAGAGAGACAGACAGACGGACAGAGAGAGAGAGACAGAGACAGAGAGAGAGAACGCGCGACAGAGAAACAGACAGACACACAGAGACAGACAAAAAGACACTGAGACAGACAGACAAACAGAAAGGTCTCCATATCTGTTCAATTTAGTTATTACGGTCTTTTCCGAAATCTGCTTAGGAAGACAGACGAACAGAGAGACAGACAGACAGACAGACAGACAGACAGACAGACAGAGACAGAGAGACCTCCTTGTTTATTTAATTTGGTAACTACTTTCTTTTCCGAAATCTGCTTAGGAAGACAGACGAACAGACAGAGAGACAGAGAGACAGACAGACAGACAGAGACAGAGAGACCTCCTTGTTTATTTAATTTGGTAACTACTTTCTTTTCCGAAATCTGCTTAGGAAGACAGACGAACAGACAGAGAGACAGAGAGACAGACAGACAGACAGACAGACAGAGACAGAGAGACCTCCTTGTTTATTTAATTTGGTAACTACTTTCTTTTCCGAAATCTGCTTAGGAAGACAGACGAACAGACAGAGAGACAGAGAGACAGACAGACAGACAGACAGACAGAGACAGAGAGACCTCCTTGTTTATTTAATTTGGTAACTACTTTCTTTTCCGAAATCTGCTTAGGAAGACAGACGAACAGACAGAGAGACAGAGAGACAGACAGACAGACAGACAGACAGAGACAGAGAGACCTCCTTGTTTATTTAATTTGGTAACTACTTTCTTTTCCGAAATCTGCTTAGGAAGACAGACGAACGGACTAACAGAGAGACAGACACAGACAGACAGACAGACAGACAGACAGAAAGACAGAGAGAGGAGAGGCCTCCTTGTCTTTTCAATTTAGTCATTACGTTCTTTTCCGAAATCTGTTTAGGAATGACGAACACTCTATTACATTAGAGCTGTTTACATTAGCCAAAGGCGCAAAAACATCATGTCCTTGGTTTGAAGAAGATGACACTACAATCTGGCCGTTTGATGATTTTCAAAGTAGAATTGCAAATGACGATAAGGCGAAAAATAAAAAGGATCATTACTATGATAGTTTTCATGACTATGAAACGGACACTTAGCCTTATCATCATCACCATCAGGTGCCCTGCCGCATGGCCTTGGCGATCATGGACTTCCATCTGTCTCTATCTCTCGTTGCCCCTAGCATCTCCCCCACCCTCCTCGTCCCAAGCCACTCTGCAAGTCCGTCCAGCATTTTCTCCCTGGGTCTACCCGGTGCTCTCTTTCCCCCAGCTTTCCCGTTGTGACCAGGTGCTCCAAATCCCCCTTCCTCACAAAATGGCCTATAAATGTTGCCTGTCTTTTCCTAATCTTCCTTATGAGTGATCTACTTGTGTCTGCCTCTTATGCGTATTTTTTATTGTTGCTTAAAGCCCAACTGACTACACAGAGCCATATCGGGGCTGTACGGTTTCAATACACATACAGTACTTACAGGGGGGGGGGGGGGGGGGGGGGGGGAATGAAAAAGAAAAATTAAGTACACATGTCAATGCATTCACGCACATAATCTATAGCTATGGAGATGTCCCTGGTGATTACAAATTTCAACATAACTAAGGACACTAAAACGTTTATACATAAAATGGGCATAAATTACCTAAAATTACCTCCACATATCTCATTTTCCTAGAGCCAAAAATGCGCTTTATACATGTACCTAATTATCATACCTAACAGAAAGTCGGATTTTATCAAAAACATAAAGGTGAATGGACCAGCAAGGCAGAAAATGATAGGAAGAAATGACAGAAAGCAAAGGAACAAGGCAGAAACAAAGAGAGTGACAGAAGAGAGAAAATTTCTAGCACAGAATTTCCAGAAGGTGGGGATACTGTTTATACTGAAAGATCCCCCGGCATCCCCACGGGGGCTACACTTTGCCTTGTTTATAACAGGAAGATCGTCCTGTTTTGATGGAAAACACCGGAATAAGGTTTCAAAGATACATACAGTGTAGAACATCTCTTGTGTCTGCTGATATTGTCAATGAATCGAAACAGCTTAGTAGCAAGAGACGTCGGAGACATCCGAACAGCATAATTATGTTCTCAGGGGAGAAGCCGCTGTCAAGAAACGTGTTTAGACTCCTACCTCCTTACTAGCTAGGGAGACTAGGCTGCATTCCGGTCATGACTCCTGGATGCCCGTCAGCTGTGGCCTTTTTTAAAAAAATTTTTTTTATTCATCATCATGTGCCTTGCCGCATGGCGTTGGCGATCAGGGCCCTCCATTCCGATCTATGCCTTGTCACTGCAACTACATCTCCCACTCTCTCTGTCCTCAGCCACCCTGCAAGTCCGTCCAATATTTTCTTCCTGGGTCTATCTGGTGTTCCTTTTCCCTCCAGTTTTACTGTTGTGACCAGGTGCTCTAATTCCCCTTTCCTCATAAAATGTCCTATAAATGTTGCTTTGTCTTTTCCTAATCTTCTTTATCAAATCTTCTTGTGTCTGCCTCTTTCAAGACTGTCTCGTTTGTTTTCTTTGCTGTCCATTCTTCTTAGAAACCACATTTCTGGTGCTTCAATTTTGTTCTGACTTTGTGTGTTGACTGTCCACGCCTCACAACCGTACAGCTGTATCGGTTCTCTATACCATTCAAGAACTCTCTTCCTAATGTTAATTGATAGGCATTTTTGGTAAGAACGCTTTTCACAGACAGCTATACCCTCTGCCACAGACGTAAGATCACAAACGAACAAACACCAAATACAAAAATTTGGAGAAAAAAGACTGCTGCGTCGTCCAATGGGAGAAAAGGAGGAAGCAGCGGGGGAAATTTCAGTCTTTTTCTCCTAATTTCTGTATTTGGTGTTTGTTCCTAATTTCTGTATTTGGTGTATGTTCCTAATTTCTGTATTTGGTGTTTGTTCCTAATTTCTGTATTTGGTGTTTGTTCCTAATTTCTGTATTTGGTGTTTGTTCCTAATTTCTGTATTTGGTGTTTGTTCCTAATTTCTGTATTTGGTGTATGTTCCTAATTTCTGTATTTGGTGTTTGTTCCTAATTTCTGTATTTGGTGTTTGTTCCTAATTTCTGTATTTGGTGTTTGTTCCTAATTTCTGTATTTGGTGTTTGTTCCTAATTTCTGTATTTGGTGTTTGTTCCTAATTTCTGTATTTGATGTTTGTTCCTAATTTCTGTATTTGGTGTTTGTTCCTAATTTCTGTATTTGGTGTTTGTTCCTAATTTCTGTATTTGGTGTTTGTTCCTAATTTCTGTATTGGTGTTTGTTCCTAATTTCTGTATTTGGTGTTTGCTCGTTTGTAATCTTACGTCTACGCTTGACAAAAGCCAGTTTGCTGAAAAATTGCACCCGTCTTGTTTGGTTGTTTGGTTGTTTGGTTGTTTGGTTGTTTGTTTGTTTGGTTGTTTGGTTGTCTGGTTGTCTGGTTGTTTGGTTGTTTGGTTGTTTGGTTGTCTTGTTGTCTGGTTGTTTGGTTGTTTGGTTGTTTGGTTGTTTGGTTGTCTGGTTGTCTGGTTGTTTGGTTGTCTGGTTGTTTGGTTGTTTGGTTGTCTGGTTGTCTGGTTGTCTGGTTGTTTGGTTGTCTGGTTGTCTGGTTGTTTGGTTGTTTGGTTGTCTGGTTGTCTGGTTGTCTGGTTGTTTGGTTGTCTGGTTGTCTGGTTGTCTGGTTGTTTGGTTGTTTGGTTGTCTGGTTGTCTGGTTGTTTGGTTGTCTGGTTGTCTGGTTGTCTGGTTGTCTGGTTGTTTGGTTGTCTGTCTGGTTGTTTGGTTGTCTGGTTGTCTGGTTGTCTGGTTGTCTGGTTGTTTGGTTGTCTGGTTGTCTGGTTGTTTGGTTGTTTGGTTGTTTGGTTGTCTGGTTGTTTGGTTGTTTGGTTGTCTGGTTGTCTGGTTGTCTGGTTGTCTGGTTGTTTGGTTGTCTGGTTGTTTGGTTGTCTGGTTGTTTGGTTGTCTGGTTGTTTGGTTGTTGGTTGTCTGGTTGTCTGGTTGTCTGGTTGTCTGGTTGTTTGGTTGTCTGGTTGTCTGGTTGTCTGGTTGTTTGGTTGTCTGGTTGTCTGGTTGTTTGTTGTTTGGTTGTTTGGTTGTCTGGTTGTCTGGTTGTCTGGTTGTCTGGTTGTCTGGTTGTTTTGGTTGTCTGGGTTGTCTGGTTGTTTGGTTGTCTGGTTGTTGGTTGTCTGTTGTTTGTTGTTTGGTTGTTTGGTTGTTTGGTTGTCTGGTTGTTTGGTTGTTTGGTTGTCTGTTGTTTGGTTGTTTGGTTGTTTGGTTGTCTGGTTGTTTGGTTGTATTAAATACACGTTCTGATTCTTTTGTCGTGTTTTTTTTCTGGTTCCTTTTTTTTTTTTAACCCTTTCAGTGCCAAATTTAGGTTAATACATTGTTTCAGCTACAAATCTAAGAATAGCTTTCAACATATGCCTCAAGTAGAGACATAGTAAAAATTAGGAAAAATTAAGAAACTTCAGCTGACATCCTAAGGGCACTGGAGAAGCAAAGCGCGAAGGACATTAGCTGACATCTTGCAGGCACTGAACAGGTTAAAGTCGCTGAAAAGTTATAGTACAACCTTGGACGAAGACTTGTCAGGAAAAGTCTAGACATGAAGGAGAGGACGGACGGGTCAAACAGGAGGATGGTTTGATGCTGGTTTTGCTAACAAAGGTGCTGGAGCCCATTAATTAACAGGAACCAGGAGGGTTTCTAGGAAAGGAAATGGCTAACACGGCGAATTGATGTTGATGGCGGTTATGCTAGCATGCATGCTGCAAGACTTGATTTTTTAACACACTCTGGACTTCTCTCTCTCTCTTTTTTTTTTTAACCCTTTGACTCCCGCACCCTATCCACCAGTGCAAAACCTTTACCAAGGAAGCTGGTGGATATGATGAGGGAGTCGAAGGGTTAGACATGGTTGACAATACAGGGATGCTGGTGGACAGGGTGTGAGAGTCAAAGGGTTAAGAACTACTGATTTATCCCTTTTTATTTTGCACGGTGCTTATTTTTCTCGAAACTGCAGTCTTGATCAAGCTGAGCGCTGGTGACGTTATACGTTTTGCCTATTAGTTTTCCTTTACGCACTTCGTGGGTGGCTGTCCCTCTCCCCTCTCCTCCCCCCATACTCCCCTTTCTCCGTTTTCTTTGTTCCCGTTCTCCTCCAAACAGTATGATATTTTTATAGGGAATTTGCCTCTTGACATTTCCAGCCACGTAATAAACAAGCACATCAAACACTGAAGTGACTTTGCCGTTCTTGTCGTTATTGTTGCTAGGTTGTTGTTGCTTGGTGTAATGGCTACTGTCGCTGTCATTCCTAACACCGTTAATTTTGCTCATTATATATTGTCGTCAGCTGTCGAAATTGGTAATCAACTCTTTGATTCCCGCACCCCCCTATCCACCAACCGTAAAAACTTCACCCTTTAACTCCCTCATTCTTTCCACCGGTTTCCTGCAGGAGGCTGGTGGACAGGGTGAGGGAGTCAACGGGTTATGTTTTTGCTTTGCTAGCGTGGTTGACAATGCAAGATGCTGGTGGACAGGGTGCGGGAGTCAACGGGTTAAAAAATCATCCAGTACTGTTGACGAAAAATGCAGCTAAAGTCCAGCAGTTCTATATCTAATAACAACATCACCCAAGCAGTCCTGTAAAGAGACAGTCAATGTCCACATCCCTGTATCACATCACAACAAGTCCAGTAGCCCTATAGTAAAGAGTTAGCAAATGTGCAATACCCCTATGTTAAATGACGGCGAAAATCTAACAGCCCCATGTTAAATGACGGCAAAAGTCTAACAGCCCCATGTTAAATGACGGCAAAAGTCTAACAGCCCCATGTTAAATGACGGCAAAAGTCTGACAGCCCCATGTTAAATGACGGCAAAAGTCTAACAGCCCTATGTTAAATGACGGCAAAAGTCTAACAGCCTATGTTAAATGACGGCGAAAATCTAACAGCCCCATTTTTAAATGACGGCAAAAGTCTAACAGCCCCATGTTAAATGACGGCAAAAGTCTAACAGCCCTATGTTAAATGACGGCAAAAGTCTAATTGCCCTATGTTAAATGACGGCAAAAGTCTAACTGCTCTATGTTAAATGACGGCAAAAGTCTAACTGCTCTATGTTAAATGACGGCAAAAGTCTGATGGCCCTATGTTAAATGACGGCAAAAGTCAACTGCTCTATGTTAAATGACGGCAAAAGTCTAACTGCTCTATGTTAAATGACGGCAAAAGTCTAACAGCTCTATGTTAAATGACGGCAAAAGTCTAACTGCCTATGTTAAATGACGGCAAAAGTCTGATGGCCCTATGTTAAATGACGGCAAAAGTCTAACTGCTCTATGTTAAATGACGGCAAAAGTCTAACAGCCCTATGTTAAATGACGGCAAAACTCTAACAGCCCTATGTTAAATGACGGCAAAAGTCTGATGGCCCTATGTTAAATGACGGCAAAAGTCGAAGGCCCTATGTTAAATGACGGCAAAAGTCTGATGGCCCATGTTAAATGACGGCAAAAGTCTGACAGCCCCATGTTAAATGACGGCAAAAGTCTGATGGCCCTATGTTAAATGACGGCAAAAGTCTGATGGCCCTATGTTAAATGACGGCAAAAGTCTGATGGCCCTATGTTAAATGACGGCAAAAGTCTGATGCCCTATGTTAAATGACGGCAAAAGTCTAATAGCCCTATGTTAAATGACGGCAAAAGTCTGATGGCCCTATGTTAAATGACGGCAAAAGTCTGATGGCCCTATGTTAAATGACGGCAAAAGTCTAACAGCCCTATGTTAAATGACGGCAAAAGTCTAATAGCCCTATGTTAAATGACGGCAAAAGTCTGATGGCCCTATGTTAAATGACGGCAAAAGTCTAACAGCCCTATGTTAAATGACGGCAAAAGTCTAAAGGCCCTATGTTAAATGACGGCAAAAGTCTGAAGGCCCTATGTTAAATGACGGCAAAAGTCGAAGGCCCTATGTTAAATGACGGCAAAAGTCGAAGGGCCCTGTGTTTAATGGATAACAGAAGGAAGCTGAGAAATAATCACCAAACATGTAGAGTTGATTGTCATCAGAAAAAAGGAGTGGTGAGAAAGGTTATGATAAGCAACAATGTCAGACGTTGTGTATATATGCAGAGAGAACAAAACAGAATGGAACTGAAAACGTATCCCTGAGGGACTCCACACTGCACGGCAGTTCGGAGAAGGAAGTTAGACCATTAACAGAAACGACTTGCGCGCGACCAGAGAGACAGGACTGAAACCATGACAGTGCATTTATCAGAAATGCCAAACGTGATGTAAGTCACGTATCGAATAACGCGGAAAAGTTGGGAATTTTATATCAGATGACAGGCAAAAAGTTCACATTATCCTTGTATCAAATGACAATTTAAGTCCTACAGCTGTAAATCACACGACAGCTTAACTCCAGAAGTACTGTTAAAAACAAGATGTTGGCTTTGGCAAACCTAAAGACCAAAATCTGATAGTACATTGAAAATTGCTGATAAATTTCAGTCACACTGTCCGAAATGGTGACAAACTACCAGAAATGCTGTCTGGAGAAAAACGGAGGGGGTGTGGGGGTGGGGTGTGAGGTGTGAGAGGGAATGTAGCGAAAGTAGACAGACTTGTCAGACGTAATGGTGAATGGGAAATGTAGAAAATGATGGCGAAATTGAATTGGACGATACTGTATTGTATTGTGTTGTATTGTATCTATGTATCTATGTATCTATGCATCTATCTATCTATCTGTCTGTCTGTCTGTCTATCTATCTATCTATCTGACAGACAGATAGACAGACAGACAGACAGACAGATAAATAAATAGATAGACAGACAGATAGATAGGTAGAGAGAGAGAGAGAGAAAGATAGACAGACAGACAGACAGACAGATAGATAATAGATAGATAGACAGACAGATAGATAGATAGATAGACAGACAGACAGACAGACAGATAGATAGATAGACAGACAGATACATAGACAGACAGGGAGACAGATGGATAGATAGGCAGACAGATAGATACATAGATAGACAGACAGACAGACAGATAGATAGATAGACAGACAGAGAGACATATATACAGATAGACAGATAGACAGACAGATATGTGACTTTTGTCTCCAGCAGCCGTTAAATTAATTCTCG
Source organism: Monoplex corrugatus (assembly GCA_030674185.1). NCBI lineage: Eukaryota > Metazoa > Mollusca > Gastropoda > Littorinimorpha > Ranellidae > Monoplex > Monoplex corrugatus. Next base: position 25,307,738 of record JAPXFY010000035.1, read on the forward strand.
GAGAACTTTGAAGTGTGCGAATGCCAGAGGTGATACAGTGGCCTCTACGTGAGTAGGAAGGGGCGGGGGGGGGGGGGGGGGGAGCAGGTGGGAGTGAAAGGTGGAGGAGGGTAAATTTTTAATAAAACAGGTGAAGGACACTCACAGAGTCCTGATTATGAAAAACAAAAATGTTGATATGTAAATAGCCTCAAGGACAAAGCGCTATGCGATACATGAAAATAAGAAAACACGATTATGTATGTACATGTATACCTGACGTGGTACTCTCCGATTTATTTCTTTACTTCTTTCATTTATATAACTGTTTATGAAAGCTACGCAGTAAGTAGCTTTTTTTTTTCACTGAGAGATAGTTCAGCCAGGTAGCCATTATGTTTATTTATTTATCTAGTTTAGAGTTCTGAATCTTTTTATGTTTATTTTTAATAAACTTTTTCATTCATTTTTTTTTCTATTACAACAAACGGACAACAAACAGATAAGGTAGTGACGAAAAACGATAAAAAGAATTATATACACATAAAAAGATACTGTTGACATACAATCTCCATATAGAATATACAATATACAATATACATAACAATATAGAATATACGTGACGATACTTTATACATTGGATGTTTAAAAAATGAACATCAAGATCTCAGCACAAGTCAATATTTTTCATCGATATTTTAAGCACAAGTCAATATTTTTCATCGATATTTCAAGCACAAGTCAATATTTTTCATCGATATTTTAAGCACAAGTCAATATTTTTCATCGATATTTTAAGCACAAGTCAATATTTTTCATCGATATTTTAAGCACAAGTCAATATTTTTCAATATATTTTTTAAAATTATATCTTTTTGCCGAACGATAAAGAGTTCTGATCATTTTTTAGATGCGTGAATGCATACTGTTTTGCCCGCACACTGTGCAGGCTGCGTATGTTACTACACAGTGTGCACGCTCCGTCTTTGCTACGTACACGCTGGGTGTCTTCATGTTTACGTAAGTCGCCGGGAACTGTCAAAAGTGACAGGATCTTTAACGTCCGCGTTTGGTTTTCAGTGTGCGTATGCACACCAAAGAGGGTTTTAGTACTGACAGATCTGCACGCATATTGACCTGGGAGATGGGAACATTTATACCCTTTATCTCCACCACACTGGAGGTATTCGGGCAGCATCGAACTCATACCTTAAGACAGGAGGTCTGACGTCTTAGCCTCCTGGCTATTGCAACTGTTCATTTATGGACGCGAGTGTTTCACTCCCACACGATCAGTATTTTATCGTATTCTACTGTAAAGAAGATCAGGAAAAGACAAGCAGCATTTATAGGACATTTCATGAGGAAAGGGGAATTAGAGCATCTGGTCACTACAGGAAAGCTGGAGGGAAAGAGAACACCAGGAGAAAATATTGGACGGACTTGCAGGGTGGCTAAGGACAGAGAAGGTGGGAGATGTACTTGCAGCGACAATGGATAGATTCGTATGGAGGGTCATGACCGCCAACGCCATGCGGAAGGGCACATAATGATGATGGCTCCATTGACACATTTTTCATTCCGTCGGACGTTATGGCTAGGTGCTCTAATTTCTCTTTCCTCATAAAATGTCCTACAAATGTTGCTTGTCTTGTCATAATCTTCCTCATAAATGGTCATGTGTCTGCCTCCTTCAAGACTGTCTCATTTGTTTTCTTTGTTGTTCATGGAAATCTCAACAGTTTTCTTAGAAACCACATGTCAGTTGCCTCAATTTTGTTCTGAATTTGCGAGTTGACTGTCCGCGCCTCATAATCGTACAAAAGTATCGGTTCTTTATAAGACCCAAGAACCCTCTTTCTGATGTTAATTGATAAGCATTTGTGGAGAAGAACGCTGTTTCATTTTCTTGAATGTTGCTTTAGCTTGGCCGATTCTGCTGGCTATTTCTGATGTGCATCTCCAGGCCAGATGACCGTTCCCAGAGGATTAAACTTATCAACCTGTCTCAATGTTATGCCATTTGCTCAATGGAATGAAATGCAGTAGATTCTCTCAGTGCTTAGCTGTTCAGTATTTTTTTCCAAGTCTCTTATTGTTAAATGATACTAATAGTCACAGTATTTATATGCCAACCAAATGTTGATAAATAAAAGTAAAGCTCACTCACGCACCAGACGTACGCATACGATCAACGGGGACTACATACAATATACACAAACGACCCACACAAACTGAGAGACAGAAGGAATTGTAGAACTCACTGTCGAGAAAAGAAGTGAGTTTAACCCTTTGACTCCCGCATCCTATCCACCAACTGCAAAAAAATGAACTCTTTGATTCCCTCACCTATCCACAAGCTTCTTGTTGGAAGCTGATGGACAGGGTGAGGGAGTCAAAGGATTAAGTTTTTGATTTAATAGCATGGTTGACAATGCCGGAAGTGGTGGACAGGGTGCGGGAGTCAAACGGTTAATTGGATTTGAAAACAGAAAGGACAGGTGTCAGGCAAAGGAAAAGAGAAAGACTATTCCATGTTTTGAGTTATAAAACGCCTCAATCTCGAATGATAGATTCCTAACCACCATTTAGAACTATTATTTTAAATTAAGATTTATTTAAGAACAGTTTGATAAATACGATACATCATAATCAAGTGCCTTGCCACATGGCGTTGGCGATCATGGCCCTCCATATGCATCTGTCACTTGTTGCCGCAAGCACATATTCCACTCTCTCTCCACTCTGCAGGTCCGTCCAGTATTTTTTCCCTGGGTCTACCTAGTGCTCTCTTTTCTTTCAGCTTTCCTGTTATACGGCTGTGAGGCGTGGACAGTCAACAAGCAAAGCCAGAACAAGACTGAGGCAGCCGAGATGTGGTTTCTAAGAAGAACGTTGAGAGTTCCATGGATAGCAAAGAAAACAAACGAGACAGTCTTGATGGAGGAGACACAAGGAGATCATTCATAAGGAAGATTAGGAAAAAGACAGGCAACAATTATCAACAATTATTAAATTCGATTATTAAGAATGCATTATCCGCAGCGGTTTATACCCTCTCTACTTCATGCAAACCCAACATCGACAGCATTCTTTGACCCAGCAAACAAAGACTCAGCAAGGGACGGGTGGCTCTGTCAGCAAAAGCATCGTGTTAGCCGTTGTCTTAGTGTCATGCCAGAAATGTTCTCTCCTGGAAATTTTCTCACCCGGCTTTTTTTTCCAAGATATTTTTGATATATTATTTTTGCGTAGCGCTATGCTCCACACTCATTTACTCATTCAGACTCAGCGTATTACATACAATCTGGCATTTTTAGTGGAGCGTGGAGAATTCCGTGTACAGTCAACACGCAAAGTCAGAATAAAATTAAGGCAACTGGAAATGTGGTTTCTAAGAAGAATGTTGACGGTTCTATAGACAGCAAAGTAAACAAACGAGACAGTCTTGGTGGAGGCAGACACAAGATCATTACTAAAGAAGATAAAGAAAAAGACAAGCAACATTTATAGGACATGTATGAAGAAAGGGGAATTAGAGCACCTGGTCACAACAGGAAAGCTGGAGGGAAAGAGAACACCAGGTACACCCAGGGAGAAATTACTGGACAGACTTGCAGGATGGCTGAGGACAGAGAGGGTGGGAGATGTACTTGAAGCGACAGGGGATAGATTGGTATGGAGGGCCATGATCGCTAACGCCATGCGACAGGGCACGTGATGATGATGATGCTCCTTGCGTTGACCCTTCCACCCTATTTATCACTACAGGGTTTTAGAAAAATGAATACAAATGTAAACATAACTAAGCACACTAAAACATACATAACAACAGGCCTAAATTATCTAAAATTGCTTTTGTACTTATTATTTCCTTAGAGACAAAAATGCACTTAAATACATGTACCCAATTATCAATTCTAAGAAAAAGTACGTAGACTTTATTGAACACATACGGGTGAATGGACCAGCAAGGCAGAAAATGATAGGAAGAAATGACAGAAAGCAAAGGAACAAGGCAGAAACAAAGAGAGTGACAGAAAAGTGGAAATTTCTAGCACAGAATTTCCAGAGGGTGGGGATACTGTTTATACTGAAAGAGCCCCTGGCATCTCCACGGAGGTACATGTATGAAGTGCATTTTCGCTCAAGGGAAATTAGATATGCGAAAGAGTTTTACGTAATTTAGGCCCGTTATTTATATGTTTTAGTGCCCTTAGTTATGTTTATATTTGTCTTCAGGTATGTTTTTCTAAATCCCCTGTGTGATAAATTGGACGGAGTGGTCAACGCCAGGGGCATGTCCTTAGATTATGTGCGCGAATGCATTGTTATGTGCACTTAATTTTCCTTTTTTTTTTTCCTGTTGAAGTTTTGTACATGTTTTGAAACGGTTAAAGCCCTGATATGGGTCTACGATGTCTACTGGGCTTTAAACAAAAAGAACAGTAACCCTCTCCACATACTAGAGAAGGTCAGGTTCAGGTTCACAAGCCAAGGTGACAGACAGAAAGTCACGCGCACTCACGCGCCTCACACTGAACCTGGTAGGAGCTTCGCCTCTTCGCAAAGCAGACATACTCATCGTCGTCGTCGTCGACGTCGTCGTCTCTGCCCCCCCCCCCCTTCTCCAACTCCTTCCTCTCTCTATTCCCTTTTTGCCATCACAAATATGGCGGTAGAGCTATCTGTCATCATCATGTGCCCTGCTGCATGGCGTTGGCGATGATGGCCCTATCTCTGCAAGTACGTCTCCCACCCTCTCTAAAGTACGTCTCCCACCCTCTCTAAAATACGTCTTCCACCCCCCTCTAAAGTACGTCTCTCTCACCTCTCTAAAGTACGTCTCCCACCCTCTCTAAAGTACGTCTCCCACCCTCTCTAAAGTACGTCTCCCACCCTCTTTAAAGTACGTCTTCCACCCTCTCTAAAGTACGTCTCCCACCCTCTCTAAAATACGTCTTCCACCCTCTCTAAAATACGTCTTCCACCCTCTCTAAACTACGTCTCCCACCCTCTCTAAAGCACGTCTCCCACCCTCTCTAAAATACGTCTTCCACCCTCTCTAAAGTACGTTCTTCCACCCTCTCTAAAGTACGTCTCCCACCCTCTCTAAAGTACGTCTCCCACCCTCTCCAAAGTACGTCTTCCACCCTCTCTAAAGTACGTCTTCCACCCTCTCTAAAATACGTCTTCCACCCTCTCTAAAATACGTCGCCCACCCTCTCTAAAATACGTCTCCCACCCTCTCTAAAATACGTCTTCCACCCTCTCTAAAGTACGTCTCCACCCTCTCTAAAGTACGTCTCCCACCCTCTCTATAAGTACGTCTCCACCCTCTCTAAAAGTCTCCACCCTCTCTAAAATACGTCCCCACCCTCTCTAAATACGTCTTCCACCCTCTCTAAATACGTCTCCACCCTCTCTAAATACGTCTTCCACCCTTCTAAAGTACGTCTCCCACCCCCTAAAGTACGTCTCCACCCTCTCTAAATACGTCTCCCACCCTCTCTAAAGTACGTCTCCCACCCTCTCTAAAAGTACGTCTCCCACCCTCTCTAAAGTACGTCTTCCACCCTCCTGAAAGTATGTCTCCCACCCTCTCTAAAGTACGTCTCCACCTCTCTAAAGTACGTCTCCCACCCTCTCTAAAATACGTCTCCCACCCTCTCTAAAGTACGTCTCCACCCTCTCTAAAATACGTCTCCCACCCTATCTAAAGTACGTCTCCACCCTTCTAAAGTACGTCTCCACCCTACTCTAAAGTACGTCTTCCACCCTCTCTAAAGTACGTCTCCCACCCTTCTAAAGTACGTCTCCCACCCTATCTAAATACGTCTCCCACCCTCTCTAAAGTACGTCTCCACCTCTCTAAAGTACGTCTCCCACCCTACTAAAGTACGTCTCCCACCCTATCTAAAGTACGTCTCCCACCCTCTCTAAAATACGTCTCCCACCCTCTCTAAAATACGTCTCCCACCCATCTCTAAAGTACGTCTCCCACCCTCTCTAAAGTACGTCTTCCCACCTCTCTAAAGTACGTCTCCCACCCTTCTAAAGTACGTCTCCCACCCTCTCTAAAGTACGTCTCCACCCTCATCTAAAGTACGTCTTCCCACCCTCTCTAAAGTAGTCTCCCACCCTCTCTAAAATACGTCTTCCACCCTCTCTAAAAGCTACGTCTCCCTCTAAGTCTCTCCCACCCTCTCTAAAATACGTCTTCCACCCTCTCTAAATACTCTCACCTACAGTCTCCCCACCCTCTCTAAAGTACGTCTTCCACCCTCTCTAAAGTACGTCTCCACCCTCTCTAAAGTACGTCTCCCACCCTCTCTAAAATTACTCATACTACGTCTCCCACCCTCTCTAAAATACGTCTTCCACCCTCTCTAAAATAACGTCTCCCACCTCCTCTCTTAAAGTATCACCGTCTCTCCATCCCCCCCTCTCTAAAATACGTCTCCCACCCTCTCTAAAATACGTCTTCCTCCACCCTCTCTAAATAGTTCGTACTCCCACCCTCTCTAAAATACGTCTCTTCCACCCACCCTCTCTAAAGTACGTTCCCACTCTCTAAATACATCTTCCCCTCTCTAAAGTTCACGGTCTTCCACCCTCTCTAAAGTACGTCTCCCACCCTCTCTAAAATACGTCTACCACCCTCTCTAAAGTACGTCTCCCACCCTCTCTAAAGTACGTCTTCCACCCTCTCTAAAATACGTCTCCCACCCTCTGTCTTCAGCCACCCTTCAAGTCCGTCCAATATTTTCTCCCAGGGTCTATCTGGTATTTTCTTTCCCTGCAGCTTTCCTGTTGTGATCAGGTGTTTTAATTCCTCTTTCCTCATAAAATGTCCTATAAATGTTGCTTGTCTAATAGTTTCTCCCTGGGTCTTCGTAGTGATAGAGATATACAAAATAACATAAATAATCAATATCTTGGTTAGGAAAGGGCGAGGGGGGGGTGGAGGGGGGGGGTTGCAAATCTCGCGTAGGTTGACCATTTTCTCACAACACCGCCGGGCGAGGATGACAGACGGAAGGAATTGAGGTCACCGAGCTGTGTGTCAGCCCACGCACGCATACACACGCACACGCGCGCGCGCGCACGCACACACACACACACACACACACACACACACACACACACACACGCACGCACGCACGTTGCTAAGGAATAGGAAACGCAAGGCGTAGGAGTAACCTCCCTTTATGGAGAGAGAGGTGAAATCAGTGCCATCCCCTCCCCATCTCTGACGTTCGTTTGTTGCTGTGTATTGATTGGGGAGCTTCTGTTTGCCGATTGGGATTTGATGATGTCGGGGGGGTGGGGGGGGGGGAGAAAGACGGAGAGAGAGAGAGAGAGAGAGACTGTGTGTTGGTTGTGTGTGTGTGTGGGGTGTGGTGTGTGGGTATTTTGTGTGTGTGTGGGGGTGGATGTGGGTGTTTGTGTGCGTGTGTGTGTGTGTGTGTGTGTGTGTGTGTGTGTGTGTGTGTGTGTGTGTGTGTGTGTGTGTGTGTGTGTGTGTGTGTGTGTGTGTGTGTGTGGGTATGGGTGTTTGTGTGAGTGTGTGTGTGTGTGCGTGTGTGTATGGGTATGTGTATATATATGTATATGTATGTATATATATATACATATATATAAATACACACACACATATATATATATAGGCCTATATATGTATATATATATATATGATTAAGTGCCAAAAGGTGGGATTCTGAGAGGGTGTTCATGAGAACTGCAATAAAAACATTATTTTCACATCTGAAACCCGGGTTCTCCTTTTGGTTTGTGTGGAAGAATGAATGTACTGATAGTGGAGATAACTTCAAGCCTAATTTTTTTTGTATTTTGCTCTACACGTGCAATATTGTACAAAATTGTCTTAAAAATCATGGCGTCGAAAACGGACATTTCGTAGTCAGCACTAAATGAAGATGCCGTGCTCAGCCTAGGTGTGATTAAAGCACTTGAAACTAAGCATGTGAGCAAAATATACCTCGATTAACATACACAAACTTGCCGAATGGATCGGAATTTGTTGATGCGTCTATTCTGGCCGTTTCAAATTTTCGGTGTCACACGTTATAACGTGTTGTAAGACCGCCGTCGAAACTTTGAGCGTGTTGTTCTTACAAATGTTTTGGGTTAGAGATTCCAAAATGGTGTCATTTTGTACTCTGGAAACGATTGTTAATCATTCTTTGAGTGAAAAGTATTGAGCGTATTCTTATCTGTTTTTTAATTTCTCATTTCAACGATATCGCAAAAATCGATGTTATTCACTTCCAGTACACACGTGGGTTACACGTTGGTTTGTGGTCACGTGCATTTCGCAGGAGTTTTGCTGCTGATGAGGAACTGTCTGCATCTGAAGGTATGTTGTAATACTCTTCCTTGTTTTGACGTGTGACACTTTTTGACGACCGACACCACACCATGCAGTATTTTTTTACAAATATATACAAAGCAGGTTTTGTCATTCATTTGATTTTGGTCAGCTTCATACAGTAAGCCGATGGAAATCGTATTCTGACAACAGAACAAAGCATCTTAGCTTACATCAAAATAGAGAAATGGTTTTCTTGCTTTCTTACAACAAAGGCATTTGTGGTGATTTTGACGTTTGATAATACATTTTTGTTGTAATTTGTAATTTTTTGTGTCTGCAGGAAGGATTATTTCTTGATGGCCAGAACTGGTGTGCACCATCAGACAACCTCAATGCAGAGCATGTGATCCATGTTGCAGTGCTGACATCTGCACCCCGTGCTACACCA
>JAPXFY010000035.1:25321499-25331499 GCA_030674185.1 Monoplex corrugatus
TTCGCCCGTGTGTGATTCTGTGTATACAATGTTTGTTTTGTCTGTGTCTGTTTCTATGAGTATGTCTGTCACCCTGTCGTTGTGTTTCTGGTTCTGTTCTGTGTGTGTGTGTGTCATTGTATTTACCCTGTCTCTCGTGCCGTATTTGTCTGCATCTTTTCAACCTGTCCCTTTCTCTTCGATTCGATGTTTGTCTGTCTGTCTGTCTGTCTGTCTGTCTGTTTCCATTCTCTCTCTCTCTCTCTCTCTCTCTCTCTCTCTCTCTCTCTCTCTCTCCTCTCTCTCTCTTCTTGTCAAAAGACCTTTTCGGGTAATGACAATAAACAGTTTCAGTTTCAGTTTCTCTGTCTCTCTCTCTTCCCACCCTACCCCCCCCCCCCCCAAATAAAATCCTGTATCTCTCTTGTACTTCCATTTCTGACTACGGTCTTACCCTCTATTTCCCCCTCCTCTCTCTCTGTCTGTCACCTCCTCTCTGTCTGTCACCTCGTCTCTCTGTCTGTCACCTCCTCTCTCTGTCTGTCCACCTCCCTCTCTCTCTGTCCCCTCCTGTCTCTGTCTGTCACCTCCTCTCTCTCTGTCCCCTCCTGTCTCTGTCTGTCACCTCCTGTCTCTGTCTGTCACCTCCTCTCTCTCTGTCCCCTCCTGTCTCTGTCGGTCACCTCCTGTCTCTTCTGTCACCTCCTCTCTCTCTGTCCCCTCCTGTCTCTGTCGGTCACCTCCTGTGTCTCTGTCCCCTCCTCTCTCTCTGTCCCCTCCTGTCTCTGTCTGTCCCCTCCTGTCTCTGTCTGTCACCTCCTCTCTCTCTGTCCCCTCCTGTCTCTTCCTGTCCCCTCCTCTCTCTCTGTCCCCTCCTGTCTCTGTCTGTCACCTCCTCTCTCTCTGTCCCCTCCTGTCTCTGTCTGTCACCGTCCTCTCTCTCTGTCCCCTCCTGTCTCTGTCTGTCACCTCCTCTCTCTGTGTCCCCTCCTGCTCTGTCTGTCCCTCCTTCCTCTCGTCTGTCCCCTCCTTCTCTGTCTGTCACCTCCTCTCTCTCTGTCCCCTCCTCTCTCTGTCTGTCACCTCCTGTCTCTCGTCTGTCCCCTCCTCTCTCTGTCTGTCACCTCCTCTCTCTGTCTGTCCCTCCGTCCCTCTCTGTCTGTCACCTCCTCTCTCTGTCTGTCACTCCTCCCCTTCCTCCTCCTGTCTGTCCCCCTCCTCTCTCTCTGTCCCCTCTCTCTGTCTTCCCTCCTGTCCTCTGTCGTCCTCCTCTCTGTCTGTCACCTCCTCTCTCTCTGTCCTCTCCTCTCTCTGTCTCCTGTCTCTGTCGTCACCTCCTCTCTCTGTCCCTGTCTCTGTCCCTCCTGTCTCTGTCTGTCACCTCCTCTCTCTCTGTCCCCTCTCGTCTCTCCTGTCCACTCCGTCCCTCTGTCCTCCTTCTCTCTGTCCCCTCCTCTCTGTCTGTCACCCCTCCTCTCCCTCTTCCTGTCCCTCCTCTCTCCTGTCCCTCCTCTCTTGTCTGTCACCTCCTCTCTCTCTGTCCCCTCCTCTCTCTGTCTGTCACCTCCTCTCTCTCTGTCCCCTCCTCTCTCTCTGTCCCCTCCTCTCTCTGTCTGTCACCTCGTCTCTCTGTCCCTTCCTCTCTCTCTATCTGTCTCCTCATCTCTATCTCTCTGTCTTTCCTCTCCTCTCTCTCCCTCTCTCGCGTTTCTCTTCCTAACTACTCTCTCTCTCTCTCTCTCTCACCCCTCTCTCTCTCTTGTATCTCTCATTCTACCCATCCCTATCTTTCTCGCTCGTCTCCGCCCCCACCCCCCTCTTTCTTTTCGCTCTTTATGTCCACACTTTAGATAAAGGTAAAGGTTACTCAATCATCTGGAAGTCGTAAGAGAGTGAGGAGGTGAAAACAAACTTTTCCTGGGGCCTTCGTTATAAAGGCGGTGTTCATCTCCTTACTCTTGCGTGGTTTACCTTCCCCAACCCTAGCTGTACAGGTAAGTTAACCCGTTCACCGCTGAGCGAGTCCTCCCAACACCAGGGGCATCTCCGTAGATTATGTGTTGCGAATGCGTCGGTATGTGTACTTAACTCTTTGACTCCCGTACCCTACCCACCAGCTGCAAAAAACTTAACCCTTTGACTAGCTCACCCTGTCCACCAGCTTCCTGCAGGAAGTAGGTGGATAGAGCGAGGAAGCTGATGGATTAGGGTAATTGGAGTCAAAGGGTTAAGTTTTTGTTTTGCTGGCATAGTTGACAATGCAGGATGCTGGTGGACAGGGTGCGGGAGTCAAAGGGTTATTTTTCTTCCCCTCCCTCTCTCTCCCTCTCTCTCTCTCTCCTTTTTTAAAGATTTTTTTTTACCTCTTTAAATATTGTGTATGTTTTCATCATGGTCAAAGCCTTGATATGGCTCTACGCAGTCGACTGGGCTTTAAACAAAATGAACAATAGCATTAACAGGAGGATATGAGTACGAAGGGTTTATATTTGTTATTGTTGCTGTTGTTGTCGCCATCGTCGTCGTCGTCGTTGTTGTTGTTGTTGTCGTTTTCGAATCAAGATCGAACTCGGGCAGCCCAATTTGAAGGCGGGGAAGCTTTACCACTCCGCCAGCGAGCCACAGGTTGGCAATGGAAGGAAAAACCCATGTTGACCCCCGCCACCCCCCCTTTCCCCCTCCTTCCAAAAAGCGTCACACCAAATGAACAAAAAGCGACATCGCGTCCCCCGCCGGAGAAACCTGCAACCTCCAGAGAGAAGAGAGGTCGGCATTCCGATTTGCTTTGATCATCCTCAGTCTCCTTTTCTTTAATTTATTTATTATGTCCCCTTTTTTTTCCTCCCCCCCCCCCCCGAATTTGTTTTTTTGTGTGTGTTTTCCTTCGTGTTTCTGCCCTATCGCCTCTCTCTCTCTTTCCTCTCCTTTCTCTCTGTCCTCTCTCTCTCTGTTCTCTCTCTATCGCATCCTCTCTCTCTCTGTCCCATTATCTCTCTCTCTCTCTCTGTCCCCTCCTCTCTCCTCTCTCTATCGCATCCTCTCTCTGTGTCCCCTTATCTCTCTCTCTCTCTGTCCCCTCTCTCCTCTCTCTCCCTCTCTCTGATCCCCTCCCCCTCCTCTCTGTCTCTCCTCTCTCTCTCTCTTCTCTCCTCTCTGTCCCCTCCTCTCTCTCTCTGTCCTCTCTCTCTCTTCCCTCTCTCTCTCCTTCCCTCTCTCTCTTGTCCCCTCCTCTCTCTCTCTGTCTCCCTCTCTCTCTTCTCTCCGTCTCTCTCTCTTCTCTCTCTGTTCCCCTCTCTCTCTATCCTCTGTTCTCCTCTCTCTCTCTGTTCTCCTCTCTCTCTGTTCCCCCCCTCTCTCTCTCTCTCTGTCTCTCTCTTCTCTCTTCTTCCTCTCCTCCTCTCTCTCTTTTCTCTCACGTCCCTTGTTCTTCCGTCCTTGCTCCCTTCTCCTCCATCACAGCCCCAACCCCCACTTCCCACGAAGGTACCTGTAGCACGGGAATGAACGATCCTCCGGTGAGCGCGGGAATAAGAAAAAGGACAGGGATGGGAATATGGGGACGGGTGAGGTGTGGAAGGGGCGATGGAAGGAGGGGGGTAGGGGAGGATGAAGGCACCCACTGGAGAACCAAGGAGAGGGTGAAGGAATGGGGGGGGGGGTGTGGACGAGAGGGAGAGGGTTATGGGTCAAGTAGGCATTAGACACTCTATTTGCCTAATACAGGTCTTTGGGAAGAAAATCCCGAGAGAGAGAGAGAGAGAGAGAGAGAGAGAGAGAGAGAGAGACTTGTGGTTATCGGGCTAAATGGGAAGGAACAAGAAAAGAAAAAATGCAGTGGAAGGTTGGATGATTGGGGGAGGAGAGAGAGAGAAAGAGAGAGAGAGAGAGATGAGAGAGAGAAGACAGAGAGAGAGAGAGAGAAAGAAGAGAGAGAAGAGAGAGAGACGAGAGAGAGAAGAGAACAGAGAGAACAGAGAAAGAGAGAGAGAGAACGGACAGAGACAGAGAGAGAGAGAGAACAGAGAGAGAGAGAAAGAAAGAGAGAGACAGAACAGAGAGAGAGAAGAGAAAACGGAGAGAGAGAGAGAGAGAGAGAGAAAGAAGACAGACAGACAGAAAGGTAGAGAGACAGACAGACGGACTGAGAGAGAGAGGAGAGAGACACAGAGAGAAGAGAGACAGAGAGAGAGAGAGAGAGAACAAAGACAGAGACTCTGAAATACAGAGAGACAGAGACAGACGGGAACAGAAGAGAAACAGACAGAAGAAACAGAGAGAAAGAGAGACAAAACGGACAGACAGACAGACAGAAAGACAGAGAGAGAGACAGACAGACACAAACAGACAGAGACAGACAGACAAACCAGACAGAGCAATCACACCGTCTTCCCCCTTTCCAAACAGCACCGGTATGAACCGTAACGTGTGAACATTCTAAAGGACACAATTCACTGAACCGGTGACCATAAACAGGAACATAGGTGACTCTGAAAAGGCTGCAACTCTCCAGCGGTCAATGAATGTCCCATGGCTGTGTACAGTGAAATGGGCGAATCTCTCTGTTTGTCTGTCTGTCTATCTGTCTGTCTGTCTGTCTGTCTGTCTGTCTCTTTCCCTCTCTCTCTCGCTTTCTCTTGGTGATGTGTGTATGTGTGTGTGTTGTGTGTGTGTTGTGTGTGTTTCTTTGTGTGTTGTGTGTGTGTGTGTTCTGTGTGTGTTTTTGTGTGTGTGTGTGTGTGTGTGTGTGTGTGTGGTGTGTGTGTGTTGTATGTGTATTTTTGTGTTTGTTTGTGTCTGTTTATGTGTGTGTGTGTGTTTGTGAGTGTGTATGTGTGTATAGGCCAGTGTGTGTGCATTTGTGTGTGTTTGTGTGTGTGTGTGTTTGAGTGTGTGTTTGTGTGTATGCCAGTGTGTATGTATGTGTGTATGTGTGTGTATGTGAGTGTGTATGTGTGTGTATGTGAGTGTGTGTGTGTGAGTGTGTGTGGATGTGTGTGTGTATGTGAGTGTTTGTGTATGTGTGTGTATGTGAATGTGCGTGCGTGCGTGTGTGTGTGTGTGTGTATGTGTGTGTAAATGAGCGTGTGTGTGAGTGTGCTTGTTTGTGTGTGTGTGTTTGTGAGTGTGTATGTGTGTGTAGGCCAGTGTGTGTGCATGTGTGTGTGTATGTATGTATGTGAGTGTGTGTGTATACACATGTGTATATGTGTGTATGTGTGTGTGAGTGAGTGTGTGTGTGTGTGTGTGTATGTGTATGTGTGTGCATGTGTGTGTGAGTGAGTGTATGCACGAGCGCGCGCGTATGTGGTGTGTGTGTGTGTGTGTGTGTGTGTGTGTGCATGCACGCATGCACAAACGGTTGTTGAATGGGAGCGAAGGCTGGTCAAGCCATACTAGTAATCTCCCTTTTCATCCTCAAAATGTGGAGTTTGGCGTTTGTTCAAATTGGATTCACAGCTCTCGGACAATTCCATATGCGCTCCACCCATTTCGGTCAGCGATTATCTGACAGATTTGATGAGCCTGCGCAAAGCACTATGCTCTGGCAAAGTCTTGAAATGGTGAAAAGGGGAAGGAGGGAGGAGGAGGGGCCTATATAACACCAAGGTGACACCCCCTGAATGGTGGAATCATAATGGGCAGCGAACTGGTCAGTTTTTGTTGTCGACGGTTGGGATGTAACTCGAGATATCAGACCTTGAGTCATCTATCAAAAACAAAACAAAAACATCAACAACAACAAAAACCCAACCAGCCGGCGTAAAAAAAAGTGGCTTCTGTTCATAACAGCAAAGGGCACAACCTTGAGACAGGTTGGTAAGTTATCTGGGAACGGTCTTCTCACCAGACGGTAGATGGATATTAGAAATAGCCAGCTAAATTTCACCAACAAATGTCTATCAATTAACATCAGGAAGAGAGTTCTTGAATGTTATATAGAACCGATACTGTTGCACGGTTGTGAGGCGTGGACAGTCAGTCAACACGCAAAGTCAGAACAAAATTGAAGCAACTAAAATGTGGTTTGTAAGAAGAATGTCGAGAGTTCCATGGACACCAAAGAAAACAAACGAGACAGTCTTGACGGAGGCAGACACAAGAAGATCATTGATAAAGAAGATAAGGAAAAGACAAGCAACATTAGTAGGACAATTTATGAGGAAAGGGGAATTAGAGCACCCGGTCACACAGGAAAGCTGGAGGGAAAGAGAACACCAGGTAGACCCAGGGAGAAAATATTGGACGGACTTGCAGATTGACTGAGGACAGACAGGGTGGGAGATGTACTTGCAGCGACAAGGGATAGATTCGTGTGGAGAGTCATGATCGCCAACGCCATGCGGCAGGGCACATGATGATGATGATGATGATGATGATTCTTGTTTAGAGGTCTGGTTGGCATACAGGTGGAGTTTCCGACTTCCAGTCTAACTGCACGAGTTCGAATTTGACCCAAGAAATACATTTTGTACGTGCTGTCCCCACCCGACGCCCACCAGCTGTACCCTATTTCGAACCAAGGAAGGTGAACCAGAAAGGAAGAAGAGATTGTTATTGTTATTGTTGTTTAAAACCCAGCCGACTGCGTAGAGCCATATCAGGGCTATAACCAGTTCAAAACATACACAATATTTCAAGAGGAAAAAAAAAAAAGAAAAAGAAAATTAGGCAAATATATCAATGCGTTCGTGCGCATAATCTAAAGAGATGCCCCTGGCGCTGACCACTCCGTCCAATTTATCGCACAGGGAACTTAAAAAAAGAGAGGGAGAGATGGGAGAGAGAGAGAGAGAGAGAAGAGAGACAGACAGACAGACAGACAAAGACAGAGAGACAGAGAGAGGGAAGAGAGGGAAGAGAGAAAGAGAGGGGGAGAGAGAGAGAGAGAGGGAGAGAGACATAAAAAGAGACAGACAGACAGACGACAAAGACAGAGAGACAGAGAGAGGGAAGAGAGAGACAGAGAGGGAGAGACAGAGAGACAGACAGACAAACAAAGACAGAGAGAGACGGAGACGGAGACAGAGACAGACAGAAACAGAGAGACAGAGACAGAGACAGACAGAAAGACAGAAATTACAAAGATGACCTAACACCCCTCATGTTTAAATCATGAAGCGTAATAGACAGACCCAGAATCGAAGCCGTCTGCGGAGAGCGCCACAACAAAGCATTGCCAATCTATATTTCATGAGCGCCGTCCCCCCCCCCCCCCCCCCAGCTGTATGGAACAAAAATGACAATGTTGTTGCTGTAATACTGTAAAGCGTCCTTTTTCACGGCTTTCGGTCTAATTCGGCTTTCTTTTATGCGAGGGTTTTGGTTCGATATGTAATGTGTGTGTATGTGTGTGTGTGTGGGGGGGGGGCGGGGGGGGGGTACGGGTTGTAGTGATGGTGGTTGAGGTTTCAGTATTCTAAATATGTCAGAAGTGACTTCTCTGATGTTTTTTGTTTTTTGTTTTTGGGGGGAGGGGGAGACAGAGAGAAAGAGAGAAAGAAAAAAAAAGAGAGAGAGAGACAGAGAGACAGAGAGACAGTGAGAGAGGGAGACAGAGAGAGAGACAGAGACAGAGAGACAGAGAGAGAGACAGAGACAGATAGAAAGACAGAGACAGACAGACAGACAGACAGAGAGAGAGACAGACAGACAGAGACAGACAGACAGAAAGACAGAGAGAGACAGACAGACAGACAGAGAGAGAGAGAGAGACACAGGAGAAAGACAGAGAGAGAGAGAGAAGAGAAGAGAGAGGAGAGAGAGAGAGAGAGAGAGAGAAAGAGAGAGACAGAGAGAGAAAGAATGAGAGAGAAGAGAGAGAGAGAGAAAGAGAGAGAGAGAACGAGAGAGAGAGAGAGAGAGAGAACGAGAGAGAGAGAGAGAGAGAGAGAGAGAGAGAGAGAGAGAGACAGACAGACAGAGACAGAGAGAGAGCACAAAAAACATGACTATAATCACTAATCACTTGAAACTCGAAAACGTTCAGAAACATGACCCTACCTGAAGAAGCCAATCGTCTCCCCAGCACCGACGGATTTCCATCTACCAGAAATAAGACACTTTGTCAACAGGAGTTGATGAAACAGGCCATGGCAAGAGGTCAAGGTCAGATGAGGACATCCATTGGATTTTTTTCCTCTCCAAAAGGGATGAGAACATCCATTGGATTTTTTCCCTCTCTAAAAGGGATCAGGACATTTCATCATCATCATCATCAGGTGCCCTGCCGCATGGCGTTGGCGACCATGGACTTCCAACCATCTCTATCTCTCGTTGCCCCCAGCATCTCCCCCACCCTTCTCATCCCCAACCACCCTGCAAGTCCGTCCAGCATTCTCTCCCTGGGTCTACCTGGTGCTCTCTTTCCCTCCAGCTTTCCCGTTGTGACCAGGTGCTCCAAATCCCCCTTCCTCATAAAATGGCCTATAAATGTTGCTTGTCTTTTCCTTATCTTCCTTATGAGTGATCTACTTGTGTCTGCCTCCATCAAGACTGTCTCGTTTGTTTTCTTTGCTGTCCATGGAACTCTCAACATTCTTGTTAGAAACCACATCTTGGCTGCCTCAATCTTGCTCTGGCTTTGCTTGCTGACTGTCCACGCCTCGCATCCGTACAGCAGTATTGGTTCTATATAACATTCAAGGACTCTCGGAAATAGCTGGCAGAATCGGCCAAGCCAAAACAGCATTCAAGAAGATGACAAGCATTCTTACCAACAAATGCCTATCAATTAACATCAGGACATTTACTTGATTTTTCCCTCTCCAAAAGGTACTCTCACATTTCTGACCCTGCACCACAAAATGAATCTTAAGTCAGAAGGCAGCGTTTTGTGTTAGCAAAAGGTGTAGATCATGGCGACGTTCGCGGTCTGTTTTTGGATTGTGGCTGTAGCTGATTCTGAGACATTTCCGCACTTGATTATGTCTGTAAAATTTAAAGACCTAAACGATTTTCACGTTTAACTCTTTGACTCCCTCATCCTATCCACCAGCATCCTGCATTGTCAACCATGCTAACAAAGCAAAAAAACTTAACCCTCTGACTCCCTCACTCTATCAACCAGCTACCTGCAAGAAACTGGTGGATAGGGTGAGGAAGGTAAAAAGGTTAAGTTTTTGCAGTTGGAGGATATAGTGCGGGAGTCAGAGTTAAAAGAATTTTGCACACTTTTTTTTTATTAAAACGGTGACGAAAACATTTATTACTTTTTATCTCGATGTTCTCAGTATAATAAGTTTGGGTATACCTCTGTAAAAGCGTGCACATCTTTCACAATTTACGCAGTTTTAGGCAAGTTAGGCCCCTTTTTATATACGTTATAGTGTCCTTAGTTATGTTTCAAGCTGTATTAAGATATTTACCTCCCTGTGTGATAAACTGGACGGAGTGGTCAACGCCAGGGACATCTCCTTAGATTATGTGCGCGAATGTATTGAAATGTGTACTTAATTTTCTTTTCTTTTTTTTTCTTATTGGAGTACTGTGTGTTTAGAACCGGTTATAATTCTGATATGGCTCTAAGCAGACAATAACAGTCCGATTTTGTTGTTGTTTTTTGTTGTTGTTGTTGCTCTTTTAGAGCATAAAAAAAACAAACAAACAAACGAACAAAGTTTCAACACATTCCACTAGATTAAAAAAACCAAAAAACCCCAGCTTGATATGACTTTAGATTTGATGTTGAGGTGGATGGTCGCATTTTCTGGTAGTTGTTTTTCGAAGCTGACGCTGGAAAGTGAAAAGAAAAATATCGCGGAAGTAATTCAATTCAATTGCTTTCTGCCGGCAGGGTTGATGAACAGATGATATATCAAAACAGTTGAAAACCACACCCTAGAAAAATTAATTTGCTGTACAGAGCAATTCAAATGACGAACAGCTAAGCGAGAGGTCCGAGGATTCCCTTTCAGCCAGAACTCAATTTACGTTCATGGTGGTACTTGCCATTTCTGCCGCTTTGGCCTTTCTACCTGATTTTGATTATTAATTTTTCTCTCGTACATGAGCTGACGTGATA
>JAPXFY010000035.1:25336499-25346499 GCA_030674185.1 Monoplex corrugatus
AGCGTGGCGCCGTACAATGGCGACAGCTAGAATGTCATTTTAAAAACCTCCGTTGTGACAAAACTGTCCACTCAAGTTCATATATAATTACATGTATAATCGAACGATGCATGCAAACAACAAAGACTTACCTTTTCAGGGGCGCTCCTCTCTCCTGTAACTTTGAAAATGTGCATGCATGCATACCTGTACATGCGCGCGCAAGCATGCGTGTATGTGTTTGCTTTATAGATCGTCTCTTTACGTCGTATGTGTTTGCTTACAAATGCTTGTTTCCTGCAGGATTTTTGCATGTTCGTCAAATTCTCTTGATCAAAAAAAAAAATAAATAAATAAATAAGTAAAAAAAAATAAACAAATAAAAATAAACAAACAAATAAATAAATAAATAAATAAATAATAAATAAATAAATAAATAAATAAATAAGGGAGACTTTTTTTATCAGCAAGAGCGGGGTGTGCGTGTTTGTCTGTGTGAACACAATTTTGTCAACTGTTTGTGGATGAGAAACCAGAAAAAACACGAAAGAAGAATACGAACGCGTATTTAATACAAGACAAGACGGGCGCAAATTTTCGGCCAACTGACCTTTGTCAAGCGTAAGATTATAAACAAACAAACACCAGATAAAAAAATTAGGAGAAAAAGACTGAAACTTCCCTCCTTTCCTCACATCGGACACAGCAGCAGGGAAGTTTCAGTCCTTTTCTCCTAATTTTTGTATCTGTTTGTTTGTGATCTTACGCTTGACAAAGGCCAGTTGGCCGAAAATTCGCGCCCGTCTTGTCTTGTTGTATTAAATACGCGTTCTTATTCTTTTTTCGTGTCTTTTCTGGTTCCTGTTTGCTTGAACGCGGGCAGTCACATTTGTTTTAGATTTTGTTTATGGATGAGGTTCTTTACCAAATTTGGATTTAAAAAAGTAGAGGTAGACCGCTGAAAAGTCGCAAATGCATAAGTGATGGTGTTAAGGTCGAAGCTACACAAACCTAAGAAGAAAAAAAAGTCTCTCCAGCATGGTGTGTTAAAAGCACTGTTTTAATAACTTTTCACGATATCGACCTTCTGGTCCCACTTGTAGTCACAGTCTATCATTGTCCTCATTTCACGTTCATTTATTTCATCTGATGCTTGTTCAAGGTCACAGTGACTTGAGAAGTACAAAATCTGAGTTAATTTTTTTTTTTTTTTTTTTTTGTAAAAAAAGGAATGTGGTCAAAATGGCTTGGTTTAACAGGGTGCGTGCGCCATATGTCTATTCATCACGATTACCATCATCATCTTTAGTTTTGTCGTCAAGATCACCACTACTGTCCTCATCGTCATCATCACCACCATCACCATCATCTGTCACCACCACCGCCTCCGCCACCATCATCTGTCACCACGACTAACATCATCATATTTCGTCATCATCGGCGAGAAACTATTTCTGAAATGTAACACATTACTGTGAGCGCGCGCGCACGTGTACACACACGCACGCGCGCGCAAACATAAATCTCTCATTTGACTTGATCTTAATTGCTGTTTGTGCTGCGAGCACCTGCGCTTCCACATTCAGTGATAGATGGGTAGGCTTTCACACAAAGAAAGGACTGAATTTGTTTTTCTATTTCTTCAAGCTTTGACCTAAATGGAAAAATCATCTGAATCTGAATCTTTTCACCTTGCTGCAGTCAGATGTAAACACTGACCCCAAATCGAACACAGAGAGAAAGAGAGAGAGAGAGAGAGAGAGAGAGAGAGGAAGAGAGAGGAGAGATTTGTGTGTGTTCTGTGTGTTATGTCTGTGTATATCAAAGCGAGTAAGAGAGAGAGAAGGCAGACAGACAGACGGACGACAAATATGTATAATAGAGAGAGAGACACAGACACAGACAGACAGACAGAAAAAAGAGGAGACAAAAAGAATGGACAAGGCATCAAAGTAGCCAATGGCGTGCAAGCCTGACTCACCTCGCTTCCTGACTGGACGATGGTCTCGTGCACGCCCTCTTCAGGCACG
Source organism: Monoplex corrugatus (assembly GCA_030674185.1). NCBI lineage: Eukaryota > Metazoa > Mollusca > Gastropoda > Littorinimorpha > Ranellidae > Monoplex > Monoplex corrugatus. The sequence continues at coordinate 25,338,509 of JAPXFY010000035.1, forward strand.
TCCACTTCCGTTTTAACCTGCACTTCCGGTTGGACGGCGCCTGCGCCCCCGTCGGTCTTGCTGACTTCCTGTTTGACGTCGGAAAGTACTTCGCCTGTCTTGGTGTCAGACACTGCGAGAAAGGCGCAATCAAATTGGATAACTTGATTTTTTTTTCAATTCCTTTTTCCTTTCTTTTTCTTTTTTTTTGTTTTGTTCATTGTTCTAACTTATAGAGTATCTCTCAATGGTTCGTTGGAGTTTACATTGTAGTAATACCCTAAAATGAGACTTCATTAGAATGGTTCAATCGAACAAACGTTGTCTCGACTATCATCATCATCATCATCATCATTATCATCAGGCACCCTGCTGCATGGCCTTGGCGATCATTGCCCTCCATACGAATCTATTCCCCGTCGCTGCAAGGACATCCTCCACTCTCTCAGCCACCCTGCAAGTCCGTCCAGTATTTTCTCCATGGGTCTACCTGGTGTTCTCTTTCCCTCCAGCTTTCCTGTTGTGACCAGGTGCTCTAATTCCCTTTCCTCATAAAATGTGCTCCGAATCTTACTTGTTTTTTTCTAATCTTCTTTGTTAATGATCTTCTTGTGCCTGCCTCCTTCAAAACTGTATCGTTTGTTTTCTTTGCCGTTAATGGAAAATTTCTAGAAGTCGGGGAGACAATTAATACAGAAAAAGCCTCCGGCATCCCCACAAAAGTAAGCCACAAAATCAATCAAAATAAATTCAAAGTTCTATTTAAGAACACGTAGTGTTGGTTGAGAAAGAAATGATCGATAATACATGCAATGACAATGATACAAATACAATGACGAAAAAAAAATCGCTGTAGGTGTGTGAGTGCAACTAAATAATTCTTCTCTCACCTGTTTTGCGATCTGTGTCGACCTCGATTTGTTGTCCGTTGACCTCATGCAAATGTTGCACGTGCTCCTCGTGCACTGCGACGTCACTGCGCGCTCCTTTTTCGTCTGACCATAATATAATATAATATAATATATATAATATAATATAATATAATATATAATATATAATAATATAATATAATATAATATATATATATATATAATATAATATAATATAATATAATATTGTATGCTGTAATATAATATAATATAATATAATATAAAGGTTCTCACACAACCACGAATGACAATCACCAATGACTTGATATCTCTACCACCTCACCCATAGAGGCGACACCACACACACACACACACACACCAGATACACACTCGAAACCCTACCCCCACTCATGACTCGGTATCTGTTTCTTCTTGCAAGAAAACACCAAAAACAACAAATAGCACACACACATATGTATATTATATATATATATGTGTGTGTAAACACACACACACACACACACACACATTCATACACTGAGATACATATACCATAGAGAGAGAGAGAGAGAGAGAGAGAGAGAGACAACACACACACACACACACACACACACAGAGATACAAACACACAACACACCAACACACACACATACTCCTTCTCTCACTCACACTCACTCACTCACACACACACACACACACACATATATACTCCCTCTCTCCCTCACACACATCACACACATACTCCCTCACACACACACACACACACACACGCCCGCGCGCGCGCGCTAACCCATACCCCCACACACTTAGAATTCAGGATATTTTTTTTACTTAAAACAACAGAACACCTGTCTGATATCTAGGTCAAAGTGGGCGGGCCATAAGCATGATGATTGCAAAACTTAAGAACAACGCCTACAGAACTGTCTTCGCATTTTATCGGCTATTTCATTTAATTAAACAAACGACCGATCGCACACTTAACGCGATTAGCTGTTTTCAAGCCTTGTGTGTGTAGCTCATACTCTTCTTTTCTTTTAAAGTTGTATTTTAATTTCTAAGCCTCTCTCGCCCCCGTTCTGCCTATTTGTGTAAAAGCTCGATTTTTATCGGTGACAAGAAATGTGACTCTCCTCTTTCTCTATCTCCCGCCGTCTCGAATATATGAATTATGTGATTGTCAACCCTCGAAAATAAGGACTTACTTTATGTCTCGTTCACGCGCGCGCGCACGCGCGCGTTGGTGTGTTTTCTTTGGTTTGTGTGTGTGTGTGTGTGTGTTGTGTTGTGTGTGTGTGTTTTGTGTGTGTGTGTGTGTTGTGTGTGTTGTGTGTGTGTGTGTGTGTGTGTGTGTGTGTGTATGTGTGTGTGTGTGTGTGTGTGTGTGTGGTGCGCGCGCGCGCGAGTGTGCAAGCTCGCGACCGTAACTGTTTGCGTGTCTGTGCATCTCAAGAAGAGAGAGAGAGAGAAAGAGGACAGAGAGCGAGAGGACAGAGAGAGAGAGAGAAGGAGAGAGAGAGGACAGAGAGAGAGGGAGAGAGAGAGAGAAAGAGGGAGAGAAAGAGAAAAAGAGAAGAGAGAGAGAGAGAAAGAAAGAGAGAGGGAGTGAGAGACAGAGAGCGTGGAGAGAGAGAGAGAGAAAGAGAGAGAAAAAGAGAGAGAGAGAGAGAGAGAAAGATAGAGGAAAGAGTGGTGTGTGTGTGAGAGAGAGAGAGAGATTGAAAAAGAGAGAGAAGAGAGAGAGGAGAGTGTGTGTGTGTGAGAGAGGAGAGAGAGAGAAAGAAAGATTGAAAAAGAGAGAGGACACAGAGAGAGAAAACACTAAGAGAGAAGAGAGAGAGAGAGAGGAGCGAGAAGAGGACAGAGAGAGGGGGGAGGGAGAGAGAGAGAGACAGAGAGAAAGAAAAAAGAGAAGAGATAGACAGACACAGAGAGAGCGAGAGACAGAGAGAGAGACAGAGAGAGAGAGAAAGAGAGAGAGAGAGAGAGAGAGAGAGAGAGAAAGAAAGAGAGAGAGAGAGGACGAACACCGAGACAGCAGCACTATATTACATTCATATTTCCATGATATATCTTTTCAGAAACAGCCCCAGGATATGACCGGGAGTTCATCAGCAGGGCATGACCATGGCCTCATTTAATCTTGAAATAGAAAACGAGAGTGTAAACAAAGTCATTTACATTTTGGAATCCAGTCGTTTCGAAAGACATAAGCACGATTTATGACAAAGAGGCATGGTAGAAAATTCCACGAGTGTCTTTCTTTATACATCAATCTCTCTCTCTCTCTCTCTCTCTCTCTCTCTCTCTCTCTCTCTCTCCTCTCTCTCTCTCTCTCTCTCTCTCTCTCTCTCTCTCTCTCTCTCTCTCTCTCTCTTCTCCTCTTCTCCCCTGTCTCTCTCTTCGTATTAATATGTTTTGTTTCTAATAACGTGGGGACAGGCGTCGGGAGGAAGACACAATGTATGTATCCGGTATGCGTGTGCGTCTCTGTGTTGGTGCGTGCGTGTGATGTTAACCCTTTGACTCCAGCATCCTATCCACCAATTGTAAAAAAAAAATCAACCTTTTGTCTCCCTCACCCTATCCGCCGTCTTCCTGCAGGAAGTTGGTGAATAGGGTGAAGGAGTCAAAGGGTTAAGTTTTTTGCTTTGCCAGCGTGCCAGCCGGCTTCCTGTGACGACGGTAGTAACAATTTAAAACAGTTATGTTAACAATCACAGCAGCCGGCTTCCTGTGATGACGGTAATAACAACTTAAAACAGTTATGTTAACAATCGCAGCAGCCGGGCCGGGAAACATCTCACAACGCGCAAAGATTTTTGGAAATCTTGTACTGCAGTTTTGTTCCAGAGCGATTTTTTTGCACTTGAACAACTCCATATGCGCTTCGCCTAAATTGATTGAGGGGTTGTGGTTCAGTGGTTAGTTAAAAGAAAGGCGAGCTCTTGGGTTCGGTTCTCAGGCAGACAGGGATTTTCAAATAATCAACCTCCTTTCATCTCGCAGTTCCCTCCCCTCCACTAGACCAAGAATCCCCCTGTAGGGATGCCTTAGTTTTTTTCAGTATAAACAGTACCCCCACCTTCTGGAAATTCTGTGCTAGAAATTTCCTCTTTTCTGTCACTCTCTTTGTTTCTACCTTGTTCCTTGGCTTTCTGTCATTTCTACCTATCATTTTCTGCCTTGCTGGGCCATTCACCTGTATGTGTTCGATAAAGTCTTACGTACTTTTTCTTAGGATTGGTAATTGGATACATGTATTAAGTTCTGTTTTGGCTCTAGGGAGGTGAGATATGCGGAAGCAATTTTAGGTAATTTATGCTTGTTTATATACATATTTTGGTGTTCTTGTGTATGCTTAACTTTGTATTCAGGTGTGTTCTTTTTAAATCCCCTGTGCGATAAATTGGACGGAGTGGTCAACGCCAGGGGCATGTCCTTGGATTGTGTGGCGAATGCATTGATGTGTGTACTTAATTTTCTTTTCTCTTTTTTTTTTTCTGTTGAAGTTTTGTATGTTTTGAAGCGGTTGTAGCCCTGATATGGCTCTACGCAGTCGGCTGGGCTTTAAACAACAATAACAAAAACAAGAACTTGAATAGAGACAGGGACATGAGATTGGAATCTACAAAGGATTTCGAGGTTTTGTGCCAATTGGTCGTCAAGTCTTAGAATCTGCTCCACGATTTTCCCCCGAATTCCGTGTCAAGGAAACACGCTCGCCTCACGCTGTTTTGCCTAGACTTTTCAAGACCTCTGTATACTGATTCGTATCGTCCAGAGAATTATTGTATTATACATCAGTTTCAAGTTTTCCTTATATAATAAAATCAGGAAAACTTGAAACTGAAGATTTCGTCGGCAGATAGATGTCCTTGGTGTCCATTGTATCTGCTGTCAGACCTTTTGACTCGCGCACCCTATCCACCAAGTGCAAAAACTTAACCCTCTTACTCCCTCACCCTATCCACCAGCTTCCTGCAGTCAAAGGATTACAACATTTAACACTTTGACTCCCGCACCCTGTCCACCAGCATCCTCGCATCGTCAACCGTGCAAGCAAAGCAAAGACTTAACTCTTTGATTCCCTCACCCTACCCACCAGCTTCATGCAGGAAGCTGGTGGATAGAATGAGGGAGTCAAGGGGTTAAGTTTTTGCAGGAAGCTGGTGGATACGGTGAGGGAGTCAAAGGGTTAGGGTTTTTGAAGGTAGCTGGTGGAAACGGTGAGTGAGACAAAGGGTTAAGTTTTTGCAGGAAGCTGGTGGACACGGTGAGGGAATCAAAGGTTAAGCTTTGCGGTGTGGACAGGGCGGGTCAAAGGTATAAACGGATAAGCGACAGGCCCAGTCTTTAGGTTGCGGGCACAGATGGAACCCAAGATTTCAGATCTTTCCAACTCAAGGCTGAACAGAATATACCATCAGAACGACCGTCGCGGAATTAAGATGGGCGAGTAATACTGACCCAGTCTTTTCTTCTTGCGGAGCTAGGATTGAACACGAGACGTCAGACCTCAAGTCCAAAGACTCATCAATTAATCTCGGGTAAAACGGAGCAGAGAATGACAGCTAGTCAGTTTTGTCTGCGCGGGATGTTTACAGCCCAGCGCAGGAAATGTCAAAGACGACAAGAGGACATTAGCCAAATTACCGAGATGAAAGTGAATGTCTAGAACAATAGCCATCCCCTCATTTTCACAAAGAAGGCAATTTAGATAAAGAGCTGGCTGCATCACATCATTTTATCTCAGAAAATGGAGGGGAAATAACCGGGAAGAAAAAAGAGCGCAAATCAAATTGGATTTAGAGAGCCGGTTTTCGCAAGGGAGGCAATTTGGATTAATGGCAGTTTGTACTGCATCATTTTCGGAGAGAAAATGAGATAAATTAGCGAGAGAAAAGATTCGAACTTTAATTGGATTCAACTAACGGTTTTGACAAGAGATGTAATTTGGTTGGGTGGCCGTATCAGATTACTGTCTGATTTATACGTTCTCTATGATAATTCATGTGCATAATAAACTTGAATCATCAATATTCATAAGCTCGAGTTCACAGCTCGCATTTGATTGACTCAAGCAGAAATGTGTGTTCTGTTAATTTAATGTTGGGAGTTTCCGACAGCCAAGTGTCGAGAGTGTAGTAAGGGGAAAGGTGCTGACAGCTACGCGAGCTGGTGGCAGGGCGGTAAGAGAGGCGAAGACCAGAGTGGGGCGAGAGAGGGGTCTTCCATTCTCTTTTGGTCCAGAGGCTGGGCTGGACCTGGTTGGTGCGTGTTGTGTGGCTATGTCCCGGGGTTTGTCATCTCCCCACCTTGCCATTCGGTTTGTAAACAAGGTAACTGATGACTGGGTCCGAATGGGTCAGGCAACGCATGGACAGCCCCCTTTGCTTGAAGAAATGACTGTCGATTAGCGTCAGGAGCTTAGGAAGTGAGTGTCCCGAGAGTGGCGAGGTATTGGTACTTTGGGTCCCATCCACACCCTCGTGGTGTTTCTTTCTAACTTGTCTCCTGCTTCACTGCACTTAGAGAGTGAAAACATTTTGTTCGGATATTAATGTTCTTTGTCCTTTGTTCATCTGACTTAAGGAATCAGAAAAAAAAAACACTAAAAAAGAATCAGAACGCGTATTTAACACAACAAGACAAGACAGGCGCAAATTTTCGGCCAACTGGCCTTTGTCAAGCGTAAGATACAAACAAACAAACACCAGATACAAAAATTAGGAGAAAAAGACTGAAAGTTCCCTGCTGCTTCTGCTTCGTCCTAGCTCTTTTCTCACACTGGATGGAGCAGCAGGGAAGTTTCAGTCTTTTTCTCCTAATTTTTGTATCTGGTGTTTGTGATCTTACCCTTGACAAAGGCCGGTTGGCCGAAAATTTGTGCCTGTTTTGTCTGGTTGTATTAAATACGCGTTCTTATTCTTTCTTCGTGTTTTTTTTTTTTCTTTCTGGTTCCTGTTTGCTTGAACGCGGACAGTCACACTTATTTTGGATTTCGTATTAATTACTTAAGGAGTTAAGACTACAGGTGCAGATAGCTCAATTATTTTCAATTCAACGCTGAAGTATTATATATTTCATGTTCTTTGCCGCGTGTGATTTGTGTTTATCTCTGCTTCAAAATATTTTCGACTTTTTAACAAAAATCTCAATCATCATCATCATCATGAGGTGCCTTTCTGCATGGTGTTGGCGACCATGGACTTCCATCCATCTCTATCTCTCGTTGCCCCCAGCATCTCCCCTACCCTCCTCATCCCCAGCCACTCTGCAAGCTCGTCTAGCATTCTCTCCCTGGGTCTACCTGGTGCTCTCTTTCCCTCCAGCTTTCCCGTTGTGACCAGGTGCTCCAGATCCCCCTTCCTCACAAAATGGCCTATAAAAGTTGCCTGTCTTTTCCTAATCTTCCTTATGAGTGATCTACTTGTGTCTACCTCCATCAAGACTGTCAATCTTCCTTATGAGTGATCTACTTGTGTCTACCTCCATCAAGACTGTCTCGTTTGTTTTCTTTGCTGTCCATGGAACTCTCAACATTCTTCTCAGAAACCACATCTCGGCTGCCTCAATCTTGCTCTGGCTTTGTCTGCTGACTGTCCACGCCTCGCATCCGTACAACAGTACTGGTTCTATATAACATTCAAGACTCTCTTTCTGATGTTAATTGACAGGCATCTTCTATTTCCGATGTGCATCTGCGTCTGATGAAATGACCGTTCCCAGGTATTTGAACTTATTAACCTGTGTCAAGGTTGTGCCATTTGCTGTTATTTGCAGGAGGGGATTTCATGTTTTTTACTGATCACCATGACTTCAGTCTTCCTGCTGTTTAGTTCCAACCCCTTACCTTTGCTTTCTATTTCTAGTATATTCACAAGGTTTTGTAGGTCCCTTTCATTTTCTGCAATTAGCACGGTGTCATCTGCGTACCGAATGTTGTTTATCATTTTCCCTCCAACCTTTAATCCAGGGTTTTCTTTTAGGTTTCTCATGATGTTTTCGCTGTAAAGTGAAAACAGATCTGGTGACAAAACACAACCCTGTCTGACTCCTCTTTTGATGTTTTGGAAAGAGCTTATATTGTTTTCTATTCTCATTGCAGCTGTTTGTTCCCAGTACATATTCCTGATTATT
>JAPXFY010000035.1:25353999-25366499 GCA_030674185.1 Monoplex corrugatus
GTTCTGATCCAGTTTTCCAAAGACACTTTGCCCTATATTAATTAACGATACGTGATAATCATTCGGTCACTGACTGAGTGAGAGAACACACCTCTCCCCCCTCCCCCCCCCCCCCCCGGTAAGGAGACCATCACCCATCCTCTCAACCCCCCTCTCCCTCTCCATCACGCTGCCACTGCCTACTATGCCACGTAATAACGTTACGTGATAATGATACGTGATAATCATTCGGTCACTGACCGACTGAGAGACCTCCCTCTCCCCTCAACTGGTAAGGAGACCACTACCATCCCCCCACCCCACACAATAGCCAGCCTCTATGATGCACTGATACCAAAATACCCCAACCGTTAATATACCCCAGACATGGAACTGGTAGAGAAAACCGTAAATATGGCCACCACAAGACCAGGGCATGAGGGGCCACAGAATCTGGGACAGTTTTCGCTATGCTATTAATGAACATTTCATGATAACAGGGAGATAATTATCACATCATCATCATCACGTGCCCTGCCGCATGACGTTGCCGATCATGGCCCTCCACACGAATCTATCCCTTGTCGCTACAAGTACATCTCCCACCCTCTCCGTCCTCAGCCACTCTGCAAATTCGTCCAACATTTTCTCCCCTGGGTCTACCTCGTGTTCTCTTTCCCTCCAGCTTTCCTGGTGTTATCAGGATGCTATGAACTTCCATCTAGGGCTCAGACTGTGTGATAGCTTCCTTCCATGATATATCCTGGCGTCAACCAGTCCCGATATATACAAACGCCTGCGCTGTTTGGTAATGAAATGTCAATGACGGAGACAAAGTGTTTCCAAAGATCATATTAGTGTAACATTTTGTCGTTATTTACCTACACTATGTCATGGAGGGGGAGGGGGAGGGAGTGGGAGAAGGCAAAGAGAAAAAGTGGGGATGGGCAGAGGAGAAATTGTGTGTGTGTGTGTGTGTGTGTGTGTGTGTGTGTGTGTGTGTGTGTGTGTGTGTTGTGTGTGTGTGTGGGGTGTGTGTGTGTGTGTGTGTGTGTGTGTGTGTGTGTGTGTGTGTGCGTGTGTTTGCGAGTGTCTGTGTGCGAGCCTCTGCTGTGTGTGTGTGTGTGTGTGTGTGTGTGTGTGTGTGTGTGTGTGTGTGGTGTGTGTGTGTTTGTGTGTGTGTGCGAGAGAGAGAGAGAGGGAGACAGAGACAGAGAGAGACAGACTGTGTGTGTATGCGAGAGAGAAGGGAAAGGGGGGGGGGGAGAGGAAGAAAGTGAGAAGGAGAGAGAGAGTGTGTATGTGTGCTTGTGTGTGTGTGAGAGAGAGAGAGAGATAAGGAGGGAGAGAGAGAGAGAGAGAACGAGAAAGTGCGTGTTTATGTGTGTTCGTGTGTATACGTGTGTGTATAATGTGTGTTCGTGTGTATATATTTGTGTTCGTGTGTGTACGCGTATATATGTGTGTTCGTGTGTGTACGTGTGTATATATGTGTGTTCGTGTGTATACGTGTGTGTGTAAGTGTGTTCGTGTGTATGCGTGTGTGTATATGTGTGTTTGTGTGTGTACGCGTGTGTATATTTGTGTTCGTGTGTATACATGTGTTCGTGTGTATACATGTGTTCGTGTGTATACGTGTGTGTGTATGTGTGTTCGTGTGTATACGTATGTGTATATTTGTGTTCGTGTGTGTACGCGTATATATGTGTGTTCGTGTGTGTACGTGTGTGTATATGCGTGTTTGTGTGTATACGCGTGTGTATACGTGTGTGTATGTGTGTGTATGTATGTGTTCGTGTGTGTACGTGTGTGTATATATGTGTTAGTGTGTATATGTGTGTTCGTGTGTGTATATGTGTGTTCGTGTGTGTACGTCTGTGTATATGTGCATTCGTGTGTATAAGCGTGTGTATATGTGTTCGTGTGTGTATGTGTGTGTTCGTGTGTATACGTGTGTGTTCGTGTATGTATGCCTGTGTATATGTGTGTTCGTGTGTATAAGCGTGTGTATATTTGTATTCGTGTATGTACGTGTGTGTATATTTGTGTTCGTGTGTGTACGCGTATATATATGTGTGTTCGTGTGTGTAGGCGCACGCGCGCGCGTGCATGCAAGCACGCGCTAAATACATGCTGTAAAGGGAACCTCAGTTTATCATGTCGTCATAAGGAACAGCCACCTGGACTACAACTCTGTTCAAAGCCTACAGGGGTGAACAGGGGAGGCAAGTGGGGAGGGGGATCAAAATCCCTGTTCAATCGAGATTCGAACTCCGGACTTCTGGATTCTCTCGTTTCCCAGGCGGTCGCTTTAACCCTTTGACTCCCGCACCTTGTCCACTAGCATCCTGCAATGTCAGCCATGCTATCAAAACAAAAACTTAACCCTTTGACTCCCTCACCCTATCCACTTGCATTCTGCATCGTCATCAATGAACGCAAAACAAAACTTAACCCTTTGACTCCCTCACCCTGTCCACCGGCATTCTGCATTGTCAGCCATGCCAGCAAGACAAAAACTTAACCCTTTGATTCCATCACACTGTCCACCATCTTCCTGCATTGCCAGCCATCCTAGCAAGACAAAAACTTAACCCTTTGACTCCCTGACACTGTCTACCATCTTCCTGCATTGTCAGCCATCCTAGCAAAACAAAAACTTAACCATTTGACTCCCTCACTCTGTCCACAACATCCTGCATTGTCAGCCATCCTAGCAAGATAAAAACATAACCTTTGACTCCCTCACATTGTCCACCATCTTCCTGCATTGTCAGTCACCCTAGCAAAACAAAAACTTAACCTTTGACTCCTCACCTGTCACAGTCTCCTGCATTGTCAGCTGCTAGCAAGACAAAAACTTAACCCTTTGACTCCCTCAACCTATCCATCTTGCATCCTGCATCGTCATCAATGATAGCAAAACAAAAACTTAACCCTTTGACTCCCTCATTCTATCCACTTGCAGCCTGCATCATATCATTGATAGACAAGCAAAAACTGAACCCCTTGACTCCAGGAAGCTGGTGGATAGGATGAGGGAGTCAAAGGGTTAAGTTTGTTTGGTTTTGTTTTTTTTTGCAGTTGGGTAGATAGGGTGCAAAGAGAGCCAAAAGGGTTAATCATAACCACTGGGGCCTTAGTTTGTGAATACATTGTGTGACTTGGCACTCTGACGCGGGCACACCCAAATGTACCACCCCCCACGGGAAAGAGACGCTCGTGACAGGCGCCAGTTACCAACTATGTATGCATAATGCAAAGAGATGGATAACCCGATTTCGCTGCAGGGTAATCCCATGGGGATTACATATACACAGCCAGTTTGGGCGACAGACCTCAAAGGTATAAATGAGGTCTGTAAGCTAGACGTCTAACCCAGCACGACTGACATACATATGAAATTAATGTCAGTGATTCGGTTTCGGAAACTGAGAGTGAAAACCTGGTGTGGAAAATGAAACGCACACGCATATGCACAAACGCACACACACGTGGCCATACGCACACTCACTCATACATACGCGCACGCGCACAGAGAGAGAGACAGAGAGAGACACACACACACACACACAGACAGACAGACAGGAGAGAGAGGGGGGAAAGAGACAGACAGACAGACAAACAGAGGGACAGAGAGAGAGGAGAGAGAAAAAGAGATAGAAAGAGACAGACAGAGAGGCAGACAGACAGAGAGAGGAGAGAGACAACAGATAGATAGACAAACAGAAAGGAGAGACAGAGAAGGGAGAGACAGACAGACAGACGGACAGACAGACAGACAGACAGACAGAGACAAACAGACAGAGAGACAGAAAGATGCGAGAGAGAAACAGAGACAGACAGAGAGTGGGGGGGGGGGAGAAGAAAGAGAGACAGAGACAGATTCGTACACAGCTGTCTTACACAGAAACTGAAACTGAAACTGAAAGAGAGAGAAAAGAGAGAGAGAGACAGAGAGACAGAGAGAGAGACAGAGAGAGAGAGACACAGAGAGAGACACATAGAGAGACACAGAGAGACAGATTCGTAGACAGCTGTCTTAGAGAGAAAGAGACAGACAGACAGAAAGACACAGAGACCAACAGAGAGAGACAGAGACAGACAGACAGACACAGAGACAGACAGACAGACAGACAGAGCCGAATCCTCAGTGAGCAGACTGGAAGTTCATGAACGTAACCAACTCTACAATTTCAATGCGTGGAACAGATCTCCAGGAAGCAAGACTGCACGACTGATACAAATGAAAGGTATTTTGTGTTTTTAACTGGACAGGAATCTCAACAGAGAAATATTGAAGATGATGGAGGAGAGGCAAGAAAAAGGATGAGAGGAAGAAGAGAGGAGAAAGAGGAGAAGGAAAAGAAGGAGAGAAAAAAAGAAGAAAGGAGGAGATTAAGAAGTGCGTGTGTGTGTGTGTGTGTTGTGTGTGTGTGTATGTGGTTGTGTGTGTGTGTGGTGTGTGTTGTAGTGTGTGTGTGTGTGTGTGTTAGTGTGTGGTGTGTGTGTTGTGTGTTGTGTGTGTGGTATGGTGTCGTGCGCGCGCGCGCGCGTGTGTGTGTGTTCTAAATGTGTGCGTGTGTGTGTGTGTGTGGTGTGTGTGTGTGTGTGTGTGTGTGTGTGTGTGCGCGCCCGCGCGCACACGTGCGTGTGTGTGGGTGCATGCGAGATGTAGGAGGGGGAATTTGCTTGCACTTTTCTGTTTGCACACGTTTATTATTTTCGCGAGAAAAAAAAGAACGGTATTGGTACAAAATGACCATGTTTTTGATGTGTTTTATTTGTACTAGTAGAAAAGAGAGATCTATATGTATGACAAACATGACCGTGGACAATTTTAGACTTTCGTTCGGCCATTGACCCAAATTTAATTAGGATTAATCTACCAGCAGCTGAGAAAATCCTGCTAACACCTCTCTCTCCCCCCCCCCCCCCTCCTCCCCCCCCCCCCCTCTCTCTCTCTCCCCTTCCTCGATTGTTCGCAAAAAATCGTTATTTTGTTTTACGCAAAAAAAGAGGATGGAAGGAGAGTGGGGAGAGAGAGAAGAAGAAAGAGGAAGAGGAAAGAAGAGAGAGAAAGCGGAGAAAGAACGAAGGAAGATAGAAAACAGAGAGAAGAAGAGAGAAAAGAGAGAGAGAGAGGAGAAGGAGGAGAGAGAAGAGAAGAAAGAAGAAGAAGGAAGAGAGAAGAAAGAAGGAGAAGAGAGAGAAGAGAGAAGAGAAGAAAAGAAGAAAGAAGAAGAAGAAAGAAGAAAGAAGAAGAGAGAAAAGAAGAGAAGAAGAGAAAGAAGAAGAAGAAAAGAAGAAGAAGAGAAAAGAAGAAGAAGAAAGAAGAAGAAGAAAGAAGAAAAGGAAAGAAGAAGAAGAAGAGAAGAAAGGAAGAAAGAAGAAGAAGAAAGAAGAAGAAGAAGAAGAAGAAGAAGAAGAAGAAGAAGAAGAAGAAGAAGAAGAAGAAGAAGAAGAAGAAGAAGAAGAAGAGAAAGAAGAAGAAGAAGAAGAAGAAGAAGAAGAAGAAGAAGAAGAAGAAGAAGAAGAAGAAGAAGAAGAAGAAGAAGAAGAAGAAGAAGAAGAAAGAAGAAAAAGAAGAGAAGAAGAAAGAAGAGAGAAGAAGAAGAAGAGAAGGAAAAGAAGAGAAGAAGAAAAAGAAGAAGAAGAAAGAAGAAGAAAAGAAGAAGAAGAAAAGAAGAAGAAGAAGAAGAAGAAGAAGAAGAAAGAAGAAGAAGAAGAAAGAAAGAAGAAGAAGAAAAGAAGAAGAAAAAGAAGAAGAAGAAGAAGAAGAAGAGAAGAGAGAAAGAAGAAGAAGAAGAAGAAAAGAAGAAGAAGAAGAAGTAAAGAAGAAGAAGAAAGAAGAAGAAGAAGAAAAGAAGAAGAAAGAAAAAGAAGAAGAAGAAGAAAAAGAAGAAGAAAAGAAGAAAGAAAAGAAGAAGAAGAAAAGAAGAAGAAGAAGAAGAAGAAAGAAGAAGAAGAAGAAAAGAGAAGAAGAAGAAGAAGAAGAAGAAGAAAGAAGAAGAAGAAGAAAAGAGAAGAGAAGAAAGAAGAAGAAAAGAAGAAGAAGAAGAAGAAGAAAAAAGAAGAAGAAGAAGAAGAAAAGAAGAAGAAGAAGAAGAAGAAAGAAGAAGAAGAAGAAGAAGAAAAAGAAGAAGAAGAAGAAAGAAGAAGAGAGAAGAAGAAGAAGAAGAAGAAGAAGAAGGAAGAAGAAGAGAAGAAGAAGAAGAAGAAGAAGAAGAAGAAGAAGAAGAAGAAGAAGAAGAAGAAGAAAGAAGAAGAAGAAGAAGAAAGAAGAAGAAGAAGAAGAAAGAAGAGAAGAAGAAGAAGAAGAAGAAGAAAGAAGAAGAAGAAGAGAAGAAGAAGAAGAAGAAGAAGAAGAAGAGAAGAAGAAGAAGAAGAAGAAGAAGAAGAAGAAGAAGAGAAGAAGAAAGAAGAAGAAGAAGAAGAAGAAGAAGAAGAAGAAGAAGAAGAAGAAGAGAAGAAAAGAAGAAGAAGAAGAAGAAGAAGAAAGAAGAAGAAGAAAGAAGAGAAGAAGAAGAGAAGAAGAGAAGAAGAAGAAGAAGAAGAAGAAGAGAAAGAAGAAGAAGAAGAAGAAGAAGAAGAAGAAGAAGAAGAAGAAGAAGAAGAAGAAGAAGAAGAAGAAGAAGAAAGAAGAAGAAGAAGAAGAAGAAGAAGAAGAAGAAGAAGAAGAAAGAAAAAAGAAGAAGAAGAAGAAGAAGAAGAAGAAAGAAGAAGAAGAAGAAGAAGAAAGAAGAAGAAGAAGAAGAAGAAGAAGAAGAAGAAGAGAAGAAGAAGAAGAATGCGAAGAAGAAGAAGAATGCGAAGAAGAAGAAGAATGCGAAGAAGAAGAAGAATGCGAGAGAGAAGAAGAATGAAGAAGAAGAAGAAGAAGAAGAAGAAGAAGAAGAAGAAGAAGAAGAAGAAGAGAGAAGAAGAAGAGAGAAGAAGAAGAAGAAGAAGAAGAAGAAGAAGAAGAAGAAGAGAAGAAGAAGAAGAAGAAGAAAAAGAAGAAGAAGAGGAAGAAGAAGAAGAAGAAGAAGAAGAAGAAGAAGAAGAAGAAGAAGAAGAAGAAGAATGCGAAGAAGAGGAAGAAGAATGCGAAGAAGAAGAAGAAGAATGCGAAGAAGAAGAAGAAGAAGAAGAATGCGAAGAAGAAGAAGAAGAATGCGAAGAAGAGGAAGAAGAATGCGAAGAAGAAGAAGAAGAAGAAGAAGAAGAAGAAGAAGAGAAGACGAAGTAAAAGAAGAAGTAAAAGAAGAAGAAGAACAACAACAACAACAACAACAGCAAACAACAACAACAACAAGATGACAGATTCTGCTGATGATGATGCCGGAAAGAAAAAGGGAGAGAAGGATGTGGAAGTTATTACAGCTGCTACCAATGATAAAATTCCGAGACTCCACATGGATTTGTATCGTTTTCTACGACAAGAATTGCAAGAAACTGTACTCCCTTGCACCACTGTATGCTTGGAAAACACCGAGAATTCATTGATGAGAACTCCCAAATACGATCTGAACTGTCTAGATGACTGAACCAAACCCTGTTCTCTATTTGGAAAAATCCGCAGTGGTTATTGTTATTGTTATTGTTATTGTTATTGTTATTGTTATTGTTGTTTAAAGCCCAGCCGACTGCGTAGAGCCATATCAAGGCTATAACCGCTTCAAAACATACAAAACAGTAAGTAGCTTTTTTGTCACTGAGAGACAGGTTCAGCCAGGTAGCCATTATACAAAACTTCAACACGAAAAAACAAAAAGAAAAGAAAATTATGTACACATATCAATGCATTCGCGCGTATAATCTAAGGACATGCCTTTGGCGTTGGCCACTCATCCAATTTATCACAAAAGGGGAATGAAAACATATACCTGAATACAAATTTAAGCATACCTAAAGTTACCAAAACATATCTAAAAACGGGCCTAAATTACATAAAATTGCTTCCGCATATCTCACCTCCTTAGAGTCAAAAATGCACTTAATACATGTACTCAATTATCAATCCTAAGAAAAGGTTTATAAGACTGTGTCGAACACATACAGGTGAATGGACCGGCAAGGCAGAAAATCGTAGGAAGAAATGACAGAAATCGAAAGAGGAAGAATGAAACAAAGAGAGTGAGAGAAAAGAGGAAATTTCTAGCACAGAATTACCAAAAGGTGGGGATACTATTTATACTGAAAGAGCCCCCGGCATCCCCACAGGAGGGGGGGGGGAGGGGAAGATCCGCGGCTGTATCCACTGTGTCGCACAGTGTGTTCAAAGCAGGGTGTTGTGTCTAATTGGTTCAAGCTGACAAAACTTGGCGTCAACCAGAAGAAGAAGGAAAACGTAAGCCGACGAAAGAATGATCAATGCCACACCATTTCCATGGCTGGCCGACAGTCCCGGAAACCACCAATTTGAAGCAATGAAAAATGCACGATACAGGAGCCGGGTGTGTGTGTGAGGTGGGGGGTGCGCGGTGGGGGATGGGGGTGGTGGAAGGGAGGCGGAGTAGGGGGAGGTCGGAGGCTGATTTCTTCCGCCCCCTCCCCCTCCTTCCCTTGTGTGTGTGTGTGTGTGTGTGTGTGTGTGTGTGTGTGTGTGTGTGAGTGTGTGTGTGTGTGTGTGTGTGTGTGTGTGTGTGTGTGTGTGTGTGTGTGTGTGTGTGTGTGTGTGTGTGTGTGTGTGTGTGTGTTTTCGATAGTGGGAGGTCGGAGGCTACTTCATTCCCCCCTCCCCTTCCCCTGGGTGTGTGTGTGTGTGTGTGTGTGTGTGTGTGTGTGTGTGTGTGTGTGGTGTGTGTGTGTGTATGTGTGTGTGTATGTGTGTTTGTGTGTGCGTGCGTGTGTGTGTGTGTGTGTATGTCTAAGTGTGTGCGTGTGTGTGTGTGAGTATGCGCGCGCGCGCGCGCGCGTGTGTGTCTAAATGTGTGCGTGTGTGTGTATGTGTGTGAGTGTGTGTATGCGTGTGTGTGTGTGTGTGTGTGTGTGTGTGCGCGCCCGCGCGCACACGTGCGTGTGTGTGTGGGTGCATGCGAGATGTAGGAGGGGGAATTTGCTTGCACTTTTCTGTTTGCACACGTTTATTATTTTCGCGAGAAAAAAAAGAACGGTATTGGTACAAAATGACCATGTTTTTGATGTGTTTTATTTGTACTAGTAGAAAAGAGAGATCTATATGTATGACAAACATGACCGTGGACAATTTTAGACTTTCGTTCGGCCATTGACCCAAATTTAATTAGGATTAATCTACCAGCAGCTGAGAAAATCCTGCTAACACCTCTCTCTCTCCCCCCCCTCTCTCTCTCTCTCTCTCTCTCCCCTCTCTCTCTCTCTCAATAATCGATTTTTTTGTTTTTACGCAAAAAATCTGGGTGTGGGATGGGGGTGGGGATGGGGGTGGGGGGGGAGATTAAAAAGTAACAAGATGAAAGAATCAGGAGAGAAAGAGGGCAAACAAGATGGACGAGGAGTAGAGAGAGGAGAAGAAGAAGAAGAAGAAGAAGAAGAAGAGGAAGAAAGGAAGAAGAAGAAGAAGAGGAAGAAGACGAAGAGGAGGAAGAAGAAGAAGAAGAAGAAGAAAGAAGAAGAAGACGAAGAGGAGGAAGAGAGAAGAAGAAAAGAAGAAGAAGAAGAGGAGGAAGGCGAAGAGGAGGAAGAAGAAGAAGAAAAAGAAGAAGAAAGAAGAAAAAGAAGAAGAAGAAGAAAGAAGAAGAAGAAGAAGAAGAAGAAGAAGAAGAAGAAGAAGAAGAAGAAAGAAGAAGAAGAAGAAGAAGAAGAAGAAGAAGTAAAAGAAGAAGAAGAAGAAGAAGAAGAAGAAGAGAAGAAGAAGAAGAAGAAAACAACAACAACAACAACAACAACAACAACAACAACAACAACAACAACAACAACAACAAGATGACAGATTCTGCTGATGACGATGCCGGAAAAAAAAGGGAGAGAAGGATGTGGAAGTTATTACAGCTGCTGCTGATGATAAAATTCCGAGACGACACATGGATTTGTATCGTTTTCTACGACAAGAATTGCAAGAAACTGTACTCCTTGCACCACTGTATGCTTGGAAAACACCGAGAATTCATTGATGAAAACTCCCAAATACGATCTGAACTGTCTAGATGACTGAACCAAACCCTGTTCTGTATTTGGAAAAATCCGCAGTGGTTATTGTTATTGTTATTGTTATTGTAAGCCCAGCCGACTGCGTAGAGCCATATCAAGGCTATAACCGCTTCAAAACATACAAAACAGTAAGTAGTTTTTTTGTCACTGAGAGACAGGTTCAGCCAGGTAGCCATTATACAAAACTTCAACACGAAAAAACAAAAAGAAAAGAAAATTATGTACACATATCAATGCATTCGCGCACATAATCTAAGGACATGCCTTTGGCGTTGACCACTCATCCAAGTTATCACAAAAGGGGAATCAAAACATATACCTGAATACAAATTTAAGCATACCTGAAGTTACCAAAACATATCTAAAAACAGGCCTAAATTACATAAAATTGCTTCCGCATATCTCACCTCCTTACAGCCAAAAATGCACTTAATACATGTACTCAATTATCAATCCTAAGAAAAGGTTTATAAGACTGTATCGAACACATACAGGTGAATGGACCGGCAAGGCAGAAAATCATAGAAAGAAATGACAGAAATCGAAGGAGGAAGAATGAAACAAAGAGAGTGACAGAAAAGAGGAAATTTCTAGCACAGAATTACCAAAAGGTGGGGATACTATTTATACTGAAAGAGCCCCGGCATCCCCACAGGGGGGGGGGGGGGGGGGGGCGGGAGGGGAAGATCCGCGGCTGTATCCACTGTGTCGCACAGTGTGTTGAAAGCAGGGGGTTGTGTCTAATTGGTTCAAGCTGACAAAACTTAGCGTCAACCAGAAGAAGAAGGAAAACGTAAGCCGACGAAAGAATGATCAATACCACACCATTTCCATGGCTGGCCGACAGTCCCGGAAACCACCAATTTGAAGCAATGAAAAATGCACGATACAGGAGCGGGTGTGTGTGTGAGGTGGGGGGTGCGGGGTGGGGGATGGGGGTGGTGGAAGGGAGGCGGAGTAGGGGGAGGTCGGAGGCTGATTTCTTCCGCCCCCTCCCCCTCCTTCCCCCGTGTGTGTGTGTGTGTGTGTGTGTGTGTGTGTGTGTGTGTGTGTGTGTGTGTGTGTGTGTGTGTGTGTGTGTGTGTGTGTGTGTGTGTGTGTGTGTGTGTGTGTGTGTGTTCGTTCTTTGATTTAACGTCTTTTCACTATGAGTGATATTAGACGGAAAAAAAGGGAAAAAATTATGTGAGATGAGAGATGGGCGTGTTGGTTTTGGGGCATAGAGGAGACAGACTTATAGACATAAGTAGGTGGGAAAATAGAAAAATGGAACAAGAACTTAACACTAACATTTAACATCAACAATGTGTATGGAAAATTTAACTCTAAAGTACAAACTTCATAAACTTAAAGTAATGCATTAACAGGACTGTGAACCAACGATTCTGAAATTTTAACTGACAAAAATTGATCGGAAGTTACTTCTTTAAAATGAGTTTCAGAATAATTTTCTTGTGTAAACATTTTTGGTAAAAAAGAACGTAGCATTTTGCAGTAAAATAGACAGTGAAACAGTGTGAATTGTTCGCCGCAAATACACTTGACATTTTTACAGTATTTTGTTTTCAATGCGTTTAGCTGAATACGAAAATGAACAGCAACAATCGTTCTCAAATGATATATGGAAGAAAACTGCAATTTTTTACATACATTTTGAAATGAAAGTTTTATCATTTGTTGTGACACAAACTTTTCATGGAAATGTTCATGAAAACGAATCCATGAGGCTGATTCTAGCAAGTTGCCAGCTTCTTTTACGGAAGTATTAATACGTAATTCTGTAGTATTATCAGAATTGTGTGCACCTTGCTTAGCTGCTCTGTCAACTACTTCGTTGCCGTGAAGACCAACGTGAGAAGGCACCCAGCATAAACTGAGATCTGTACCTTTCATCCTTAAACGATGTATAAGATGATTTGCCTCAGTAATTATATCAGGTCTTGTGTCTGTATCAAAAGACTGCAAGGCATATAATACAGATTTTGAATCAACAAAGAGAACTACTTTGAAAAATACATGTGTAAGGTTTACTAGATAATGCAACGCTTGTAAAATAGCGACTAATTCCGCTGTAAAGATAGATATATTTGCCCCAATGAAAAATCACTTTATTATTTTATATTTTGGAACATAAAATGCTGCTCCAGCACATTTATTTTCTAACACTGATCCGTCGGTAAAAATATGGAGGTGGGTACGGTATTTTTCATCGACGTGTTCTCTTGCTCTGCATATCGAAATGTTAACGTTTTCATATTTCTTAGCATCTGTATAATCAATATCAAATGTAGCTTTTAGCATTTCCCATGTAGGGATGGGCGTTGTGGATGGTGTTTCAGCTATTTCATCCAGATTTATGTTAGACTGTTTGACCAGGTCAGAAACGTAAGTTGCAACAGTCATTTGTG
>JAPXFY010000035.1:25376499-25378999 GCA_030674185.1 Monoplex corrugatus
CTAATTCCGTGTACCGAATTAACAATCCTAAGTATGTACTTAGAGCCAAAATACAACCTTAAATTCCGTGTACCGAATTAACATCCTAAGTATGTACTTAGAGCCAAAATACACCTAATTCCGTGTACCGAATTAACAATCCTAAGTATGTACTTAAAAGCCAAAATACATGTAATTCCGTGTACCGAATTAACAATCCTAAGTATGTACTTAGAGCCAAAATACTACCGTAATTCCGTGTACACCGAATTACATCCTAAGTATGTACTTAGAGCCAAAATACACTAATTCCGTGTACCGAATTACATCCTAAGTATGTACTTAGAGCCAAAATACACCTAATTCCGTGTACCGAATTAACCAATCCTAAGTATGTACTTAGAGCCAAAATACACCTAATTCCGTGTACCGAATTAACAATCCTAAGTATGTACTTAGAGCCAAAATACACCTAATTCCGTGTACCGAATTAACAATCCTAAGTATGTACTAAAAGCCAAAATACATGTAATTCCGTGTACCGAATTAACAATCCTAAGTATGTACTAAAAGCCAAAATACACTTACTATGTGCACCGAATTATCAATCCTAAGTATGTACTTAGAGCCAATATGCACTTACTACGTGTACCGAACAATCAACCCTAAGTATCTAAGGCTTTACAGAACAAATACAGGTGAATGGACCAGCAAGGCAGAAAACGATAAGAAAAAAAACAAACAAACCAGAAAGCAAAGGAACAAGGCGGAAACAAAGAGACTGACAGAAAAGGGGACATTTCTAGTTTAGAGTTTCCAAAAGATTGTGATACTATTTATACTGAAAGACCCCACGACACCCACGGGATGCACAGAGATTGAAAACCGTTGTAAGTTCCTTGATAAATGAACAGCAAGCTGCTTTTGTTGTTGCAGAGGTACTGGGAACAAAGGGTTAAGTTTTTGCTTTCCTGGCATGGTTGGCAATGTAGGATGCTGGCGGACAGGGTGCGGGAATCAAAGGGTTAAAATGTATTTTGTTTCGATGTTTGTAATTTGGGTGGTTTAAAGTTTATTTTCAAATAATAGGATTACTCTATTTGTTGTTATTACTATTAGGTTTAAAATACATTACAGCTTCTACTACTACTACTACTTCAATCAAAGGTGCGGACAAATTCCAAGCTGACCACGAAGACAAAGACGGCAGTATACAACGCCTGTGTCCTCAGCACTGCTGTATGGCAGCGAGGCGTGGACCACGCATGCTCATCAGGAGAAAAGGCTCAATACCTTCCACCTGAGAAGCCTACGGCGCATACTCGGCATTTCCTGGCAAGACAAGGTGACCAACACCGAAGTCCTGACCCGTGCTGGCCTCCCAACCATGCATACCATGCTGAGACAGCGTCGGCTGCGCTGGTTGGGCCACGTTCACCGATTGGAAGATGGTCGCATCCCAAAAGACATCCTTTATGGTGAGCTTGCCACAGGGCAGAGAAACATTGGCCGCCCACAGCTGAGATACAAAGACGTTTGCAAACGTCACTGAGTCCTGGGAGGACCTCGCAGACGACGCAACAGCTGGAGAACCACTCTCAAAAAACAGCTGCGGATTGGTGAGGACAAACTGTCAGCTGCTGCAGCAGAAAAGCGAGTTCGCAGAAAAGGGATGACAGCCAACAGACCAGCATCAGCATACACATGCGACGCTGCGACAGAGACTGCCTCTCTCGCATTGGTCTCTACAGTCACAGGCGACGCTGCTTGGACCAAGCAGACAACCATCTAGACATTAGAACGGATGTACTTTGTCCATGGTCAGCCATGACCGAGGGAGGCCTACTACTACTACTACTACTTCACTACTACTACTACTACTACTACTACTAATAATAATAATAATAATAATAATACTGTTATGTTGTTACTGTCGTTCTTGCTGTTGTTATAAAGGGGTTGACATGTATTTGCTTCATGCGTGTCTGTCTTTGTCTGTCTCTGTAAATTCAATTGTGTTGCTGCTGCTGCTGCTACTGCTGCTGCTACTGCTGTTGTTGTTGTTGTTGTTTGTTGTTCTTGTTTTCAACAATCACTTTGCTGCTGCTGCTGTTGTTGTTGTTGCTCAACAACCACTTTTATTTCATTCGTATAATTTTGATTACTGGATTTTCACTTATATGTGTTTTTTGCTTATGCTTATACTATATTGTAAAATAGTGAGGATTAGCTGTAAGAAAGGTCCAACGGGACCGAATGTTACTATCCTTGGGTAATAAACTGTTTGAAGTTTTATATAGGTCTTATGTCACGAGAAGTAGTTTCCTGAATCTTTCAGCAATGGATTTTTTTTTATACGTTAATCGACGCTTTTAATTTATTTTACCATGTCTGTCCAATGGCGTTATCAATAACATGATGAGAATGTGTTTATATGTTTGTCTGTCTCATCAGTGGTCGGGCAGCATGATTTCTTCATGGAGGCAGACACAAGTAGATCACTCATAAGGAAGATTAGGAA
>JAPXFY010000035.1:25386499-25408999 GCA_030674185.1 Monoplex corrugatus
TGCACCTTACATCAAAAAACATACTCTACATCATACATCACCAAGCTCACCTCTACACCATCCTTCACCAAGCCTACCTCTGCACCTTACATCAAAAACATACCTCTACATCATACATCACCAAGCTCACCTCTACACCATCCTTCACCAAGCCTACCTCTGCACCTTACATCAAAAAACATACCTCTACATCATACATCACCAAGCTCACCTCTACACCATCCTTCACCAAGCCTACCTCTGCACCTTACATCAAAAACATACCTCTACATCATACATCACCAAGCTCACCTCTACACCATCCTTCACCAAGCCTACCTCTGCACCTTACATCAAAAAACATACCTCTACATCATACATCACCAAGCTCACCTCTACACCATCCTTCACCAAGCCTACCTCTGCACCTTACATCAAAAAAACACCTCTACATCATACATCACCAAGCTCACCTCTACACCATCCTTCACCAAGCCTACATCTGCACCTTACATCAAAAACATACCTCTACATCATACATCACCAAGCTCACCTCTACACCATCCTCACCGAGCCTACCTCTGCACCTTACATCAAAAACATACTCTACATCATACATCACCAAGCTCACCTCTACACCATCCTCACCGAGCCTACCTCTGCACCTTACATCAAAAACATACCTCTACATCATACATCACCAAGCTCACCTCTACACCATCCTTCACCAAGCCTACCTCTGCACCACACCTCAAAAAGCCCTATACCGTGCCTGACCTCAAAAACCCTATCCTTGAATGGCACCGTACCTCAGAAAGCCTACCTCTCTCTGCATTCTGCTTCCAACCAGCACTCTCTCCGAACTTTATCTCATCTCCATGCCAACCTCTGCGCCAAACCGCGCCTCAGGCGAAACCCACCACCGTTCTTTGTGTTAATCCCATGACATCTATCTACGCTTCTCACTCCCCGGTCCTTTCCCTCCCCTTCCCCCGCCTCCCCCCTCCCTCACCACCTACCACCACAACCCAGCCACTTGTCCTCCTTTCCACACCCACTTCTGGCATACTTCTCCTAATTGTCACCTCTCCAAAGATGGACGGAGGAAAGGAAGGAAGGAAGGAAGGGAGAGAAGAAGGGAGGAAGGAGGTAAGAGAAGGACAAGAAGTGGTTGTGGACTAGGACGCAGAAACAGGCGGTGTTGTTTTCTTGGTTAGGGATCGATTCTTCACACCCGGTTAATGACGTTTCTCGGCGATTAACCGATCGTGTACATGTAAGCAAGGGTTGCTAATGAGTTCCGCTAACGGTCAGAACGTTGACACGTTACTTTGATTCTCTGGGAGTCGTGGTATCGGTTTATACCAACCACCGGTACACCCGTTAATGAGCTTGGTAACTGTGAGGGAGTTGTGAGAACAGTTTAATATTCTTGCTCTTATTGTTGATTAATTAAAGCCCAGCCGACTGTGTTGAGCCATATCAGGGCTACAACCATTTCAAAACATACAAAACTTCAACAGGGGGGAGGGGGGGGGAAGAAAAAAATTAAGTACATATATCAATGCATTTGCGCATATAATCTAAGGAGATGCTCCTGGCGTTGACCACTCCGTCCAATTTATCACACAGTGGATTTTTTTTTTTTTAAAACACACCTGAATATCAACTTAAGCATACCTAAGGACGCCAAAACATATAAAAACGGGCAGAAATTAGCTAAAATTGTTTCCGCGAATCTCACTTCCCTAGAGCCAAAAATGCACTCAATACATTCTGCCCGTTTTCATATGATTCAGTGTCATTACGTATGTTTAGATTTGTATTCAGGTACGTTTTTAAAATCCCTGTGCGACAAATTGGACAGAGTGGTCAACGCCAGGGGCATGTCCTATTCTTTTCCTTTTTTTTCCCTGTTGAAGTTTTGTTTGTGTTTTGAAACGGTTATAGCCCTGATATGGCTCTACGCAGTCGGCTGGGCTTTAAACAAACAATAACAGTAACAGATAAGGCGGAACTGGGTTTTGTGCAGACTTTTGCCAAGGACAACCAGCTCCTTTGTAGCCTCGGTGGCTTCTATCACACGCGCTGAGCACGTGCAGCACACGCTACCTCAAGTTCATCGTCTCATCCAAAAGACTAGCACCCGACCCACTACACAAGATCGACAGTAGTGGAGGGGTGGGGTTGGGGGTCGGCGACAAGAGGGTGGGGGTGTTGAAACCTCTCATCATTGTGTGCCCTGCCGCGTGGCGTTGGCGATCATAGTTCTCTGTACGAATCTATCCCTTTTGTTCAATGGAATACTGCACCGGCCCTCCAAACCACAAACCCCCCGCCTACCCCCCGCCCCCCCCCCCGGTGGGGGGGGGACTTATCATGATTTCTTCGTTCCTGAAGCAGATGTTTGTAACGACTTGGCCATCACAGAGCGGTTAACCCGAGTGGCGCTAGTCTTGCAGATTAGTAAAGTATGCTTTGATGCACACGCTGCGAGGACCTGCGGTGGGGTTGAGTGGGGGTTGGGGGGTGGGGGGGAGATTCTGTTGTTTGTTCTGGCTGGATATGGCTGCCGTAATGAGAGCGGACGACAGAAGGCCATGATGAATGATGGATATGGTGGTAGGATGAAGTTCGATTCTTTATCTCTCTCTGTCACTCTCTCTTTTCACTCCTCTTTCTCACTCCCTTCTCTCTCTCTCCCTTTCTCTCTCTCTCACTCTCTCTTTCATCTCACTCACTCTCTCTTCTCTC
The DNA here is from genome assembly GCA_030674185.1 of Monoplex corrugatus. Classification (NCBI taxonomy): domain Eukaryota; kingdom Metazoa; phylum Mollusca; class Gastropoda; order Littorinimorpha; family Ranellidae; genus Monoplex; species Monoplex corrugatus. The sequence continues at coordinate 25,389,233 of JAPXFY010000035.1, forward strand.
TCTCTCCTCTCTCTTCATTCCACTCCTCTCTCTTTCTCTCACTCTCTCTCTCTCTATCTCACTATCTCTCTTTTTAACTCTCTCTCACTCCATCTCTTTCTCTTTCTCTCACTCTCTCTCACCCTCTCTTTCTCACTCACTCTCACTCCCTCTCTCTCTTTTCTCTCTCTCTCACTCTCTCACCACCATCTCTCACTCTCTTTCTCTTCTCTCTCACTCTCTCTCTCATTCTCTCTCGCCCCTCTCTTTTCTCTCACTCTCCCCTCTTACCCCCTCTCTCTTTCTCTCTCTCCCCCCTCTCTCTCTCCTCTCTCTCTCTCCCCCCCCCTCTCTCACCTGATGCAATTTTCAGTTTTTACAAGAGATCAATAGATGTCACCTGATATGATTTTACGTCCGAGTATAGTTTTCTTTAACTGCATTTTAAAATTACAAGGTAAACGGTCAGCATGTTTTTTTTTTTTTATTGTTGTCTTTTATTTTACCGTTAACCAGGTTGTCGTTTCTGACATGGCGTTGGCCCTGATATGTGAGTGAGGTGGGTGTTTTGTATGTTGTGAATATATTTCTAATGTGGACACTTACTCCTTCACACTCATTATCACAATTAGCAAACTACAAAAACAAAAGAAAACAACAACAACAACAACAACAACAAAAACAGAAGAAAATGCCAGGAACCGGAAATCACAAACGACCTTTTCCAGCCGCCACCGAGAACAAACCCAATTGGCCAACAAAATTAAACAAAAATTATATCATCATCATCGTCATCATCAGGTGCCTTGCCACGTGGCGTTGGCGATCATACAAATGAATAAATAAACATATAAAAGAAACACACACACACACACACACACACACACACACACACACACACACACACACACACACACAACACACACACACACACATACACACACATACATACATGGAAACATGGACACACACACACACACACAAACACACACACACACACACACACACACACACACACACACACACACACACACACACACACACACACACACACACACACACACACAAAACAACAATAAAACAAAAACAACCAACCAGCATATGGAACAAAAACAAAGCAAAATAATTTTAAAAAACTCCCATCGGTAATAGCTGACCAAGAGATCAATTACAAAGAAAATGGACAAAAAATCAATCAATCAACTAACCCAACAAACCAATCACCAACACACTCGGTCACTAACACACACACTCACACACACATTCCCTCACTCAGTCAAGAAGCAGGCAAACAGTCAATGTATCAGTCAATCTCCAAACACGGAAACGGCTGAGACAACTTAACCCTTTGACTACCACACCCTATCTACCAACTGCAAAAACTGAACCCTTTGATTCCCTCACCCTATCCACCAGCTTCCTGTGATAGGGTGAGGGAATCAAAAAGTTCAGTTTTCGCTTTTCTAGCATGGTTAGCAATGCAGGATGCTGGTGGACAGGGAACGGAATTCAAAGGGTAAAAAATAAATGAGGTGTGAACCAGCGCTGCCGCCTAAAGCCGTTCAACCCATCTGTGCCATGACTGTTAACCCTTCGACTCCCGCACCCTGTCCATGAGCATCCTGCATGGTCAACCATGCCAGTAAAGCAAAACCTTAACCCTTTGACTCCTTGAGCCTATCCACCAGCTTCCTGCTTACATGGTGGATAGGGTGAGGAATCAAAAGGTTAAGTTTAACTAACTGACTTCCCGAACTCTATAGCCGACTGCGTACAGCCATACCAGGGCTATAACCGTTTCAAAACATCACAACAACAACAACAACAAAAAGAAAATTAAGTACACATATCAATGCATTCGAGCACATAATCTAAGAACATGCCCTGGCGTTGACCACTCCGTCCAATTTATCGCAGAGGGGATTTAAAAAAAGCCAGACCTGAATAAAAAAAATTATCATAACTAAGGACACTAAAACATATACAAAAACGGTCCTAAATTACCTAACATTGCTTCAGCATATCTCACTTCCCTAGAGCCAAAAATGCATTTGATACAATTCCAATTATCCATCCTAAGAAACAGTACGTAAGACTTTGTCCAATACATACAGGTGAATGGACCATTAAGGCAGAAAATGATAGGAAGAAATAACAGAAAGCAAAGGAGGAAGAAAGAAACAAAGAGAGTAACAGAAAAGGGGGAAATTTCTAGCACAATTTCCAGAAGGTGGGGATACTATTTATACTGAAAGAGCTCACGACACCCCCACAGGGGAGGGGGGGGCGTTCTAGGACAACTTACATACAAAATCTATTTGAACAAGAAATCCAATCCTGTTCAAATCCAAACACTCAAGTCATTAAATACAAACAAACAAACATACAAAACGAAACTAAACAACAACAGAAATGAAAGGGGGGGGGGGGGGCGGGGAAGGAGGGCCGCTGCACTGTACCGACGCGCTCTCGTCGGAAAGAAAACCCCGAGCGTTTCGCACGGAAAACCCCGTTATGACACAAAGTAACCGTAACGAAAGAATGAAACCCTGTTGTGACAAAGAGTAAACGTAACGAAAGAATAAAACCCCTTTGTGACAAAAAGTAAACGTAACGAAAGAATGAAACCCCTTTGTGACAAAAAGTAAAACGTAACGAAAGAATGAAACCCCTTTGTGACAAAAAGTAAAACGTAACGAAAGAATAAAACCCCTTTGTGACAAAAAGTAAACGTAACGAAAGAATGAAACCCCTTTGTGACAAAAAGTAAAACGTAACGAAAGAATAAAACCCCTTTGTGACAAAAAGTAAACGTAACGAAAGAATAAAACCCCTTTGTGACAAAAAGTAAAACGTAACGAAAGAATAAAACCCGTTGTGACAAAAGGTGAACGTAACGAAAGAATGAAACCCCTTTGTGACAAAAAGTAAAACGTAACGAAAGAATAAAACCCGTTGTGACAAAAGGTGAACGTAACGAAAGAATAAAACCCCTTTGTGACAAAAAGTAAAACGTAACGAAAGAATAAAACCCGTTGTGACAAAAGTTGAACGTAACGAAAGAATAAAACCCTGTTGTGACACAAAGTAAACGTAACGAAAGAATAAAACCTTGTTGTGACACAAAGTAAACGTAACGAAAGAATAAAACCCTGTTGTGACACAGAGTAAACGTAACGAAAGAATAAAACCCTGTTGTGACACAAAGTAAACGTAACGAAAGAATAAAACCTTGTTGTGACACAAAGTAAACGTAACGAAAGAATAAAACCTTGTTGTGACACAAAGTAAACGTAAAGAAAGAATAAAACCCTGTTGTGACACAAAGTAAACGTAAAGAAAGAATAAAACCTTGTTGTGACACAAAGTAAACGTAAAGAAAGAATAAAACCCTGTTGTGACACAAAGTAAACGTAAAGAAAGAATAAAACCTTGTTGTGACACAAAGTAAACGTAAAGAAAGAATAAAACCCTGTTGTGACACAAAGTAAACGTAACGAAAGAATAAAACCTTGTTGTGACACAAAGTAAACGTAAAGAAAGAATAAAACCCTGTTGTGACACAAAGTAAACGTAACGAAAGAATAAAACCCTATTGTGACACAAAGTAAACGTAACGAAGGAATAAAACCCCGTTGTGACACAAAGTAAACATAACGAAAGAATAAAACCCCGTTGTGACACAAAGTAAACATAACGAAAGAATAAAACCCGTTGTGACACAAAGTAAACGTAACAAAAGAATAAAACCCCGTTGTGACACAAAGTAAACGTAACGAAAGAATAAAACCTTGTTGTGACACAAAGTAAACGTAACGAAAGAATAAAACCCTGTTGTGACACAAAGTAAACGTAACGAAAGAATAAAACCCTGTTGTGACACAAAGTAAACGTAACGAAAGAATAAAACCCTGTTGTGACACAAAGTAAACGTAACGAAAGAATAAAACCCCGTTGTGACAAAAGGTGAACGTAACGAAAGAATAAAACCCCGTTGTGACACAAAGTAAACGTAACGAAACAATAAAACAACAGCCAACCATAAAGACAAAGGTTTCTCTGTAATGAATAAAAAACGACAACTTGAATTCAAGCTGGAACGAAAATGTTAAAAAAAAATTTTGTTTAACCCTTTGACTCCCGCATCCTGCCCACCAGTATTCTAGTGGATAGAGTGAGGGGGTCAAAAGGGTTAATTTTTTGCATTTGGAGAATAGGGTACGGGAGTCAAAGTGTTTTTTTGTTTTTTTTATTTTATTTTTTTTATTTTTAGGATCATCGTACCCAGGGATGTTACCTTTGCGCTAACCTTTTTTTTTCCGTCCCATTTTCTGCGGCACCTTAATGGCCACAGAAGCTGGCACAGTTTTTACAATGCGATGATGATGATGTCGATGAGGATGATAATCATGATGCTGTGGAGTTCCATCTAGGATTGAGACTGCGTGACAGGCCTGTACTCTACGCTTACTATCATAATACATCCTGGCGTCAACCAGGCCCGAGAGATACAGACATCTGCGGTACTGGTCAGAAGATTTGAGCAACACCCTAAATGACGCATCCGTGAAGTGGATGAGACTGGACTGTGAGCCCATGGCACGCCCAACTCTGGGTCTGTTTATCTATCTGTTTCTCTGCCTGTCTGTCAATTAATCAATCAATCAATCTTATCTATCTAATCAATCAATCAATCAACCAATCAATCAATCAATCGATCAATCAATCAGTCTAGCTATCTATCTATCTATCTATCTATCTACATGTATCTATCTATCTATCTAATCAATCAATCAGTGTATCTATCTATCCACCTACCTTATCTATCTAATCAATCAATCAATCAATCAACCAATCACTCAATCAATCAGCAACTATCTATCTATCTATCTATCTATCTGTCTATCTATCTATCTATCTATCTATCTGTCTATCTATCTATCTATCTATCTGTCTGTCTGTCTGTCTGTCTACACAGGTCAGATTCTTGCCTTTTCTTTTTAATAACATGTAATGTATGTTCCTTCATCGTCTTTTTTTTTTTTTCTGAAAATTCATATTCAGTTCTTTCGATCTCTCACTTCAAAGGTCAGAACTGTTATTATTCTTTCATCGTCTTTTTTGTTGTTGTTGTTGTCTTTTTTTCAATCATATTCAGTTCTTTCTGTATCTCACTTCAGAGATCAGTACTGTTAGCACTGAAAAGATATTTTTCCCCTTGGGGGTGGGAGTAGGGGTCTAATTTAATTTTGTATTCTTTTACAGTATTCCATTTTCTCTTGTTTTAACACAGATAGAAGTGTAAGTTTGCCTAAGTGCTACGGTTGGAAAACACAACAAACAAAGTTTCTGTCTAAACAGAAACAAATTTTTCTAACCTGTCCATCTATCTAAACATGTTCATTTCTTGTTCTTTATTTCTCAGAAATACGGCACTTTCTTTTCTTTTCTCTTTTTTCTTTTCTTTTCTTTTCATATATAGGCGCTGTTTTTGTCTTTCTTTTATTTTTCAATTCAAAATGTATATCTAGTTTTCTTTTTACGTTTCAGTTTACTATCCCAAAAGTTTGCGTGTTTTGTTGTTCTCAGTCCCACTGTCCAATTTCCGCCCGCTGAACAGTGATGCCTTTGATATATGACATCTCCTCTGTGCAAAATGAGAGAGAAAGCGAAAAAAGAATAGACAGAGACAGACAAAAGAGACAGACAGACAGACAGACAGAGTCAGAGAGAGAGGGGGAGAGAAAGACAGACAGACAGAAAGAAAGATAGACAGGCAGACAGAGAGACTGACAGACAGAGGCAGAGAGAGAGAGGGGGGAGAGACAGACAGACAGACAGACACAGACAGAGACAAAGAGACAGAGAGAGACAGAGGTCTATCGACATAATTACACCCATCATTTCCAATACGGGTATCAACCGCACCACCATTATCTTCATCCGATCTTCATACCTGCATCCGATCTCAACAAGATAAACAACTGACCGACTAACACGCCTACGCACGCTCATTTTCAGTTATCAAAGCGACAACAAGAACAATGCCTATACGCATTTTTTCCTCTTCTTTTATATGTATATTTTAGCTGACACATAAGCAACTACTGGCCAGAACAAAACCAAAAACAAAAAAACATCGATGCCTGATCCGGAACTACTATGTAAACTGGAAGACAAAAAAAAAAAAAAAAAAAAAAGGATACAAAACTAGCAACAACCATTTCTCCACCCGATCTTTAGTAGACCTACACACACACACACACACACACACACACACACACACACACACACACACACACACACACACACACACACACACGTACACACACACACACACACACACACGTACATATACATACATACATACATACATACATACACACACACATACATACATACATACATACATACACACACACATATATATACATACATGCATACATACATACATACATACATACATACATACATACATAAATACAGTCATACACACACACTAGAATAAACAAAAAACAAAAACTAAACAAAAACAAGACAAAGGGGCGGGAGGGAGGGAAAGAAGAGCGGGAAGGAGATAAACACACAGCTTAAGTAAACCCACCACAAGATAAATAATGATATCAATAATGATGATAATAAGAAGGGGAGGGGGGGAGGAGAGGAATAGAGAAAAAAGGGCGTGGGAGAAGGAGGGAGAAAAAAAAAGGAAATTTTGAAACAGAAGAACGATAAAGAGAAATCGACAGACATAATACAGCCTTCCCACAAAAAAGAAAAAGAAAAACGAAAAGAAAAAAAAAAGAAAGACGACTGACAAAAAACAACAACATTAAATATATATATAAAAAAATAAATTAAAAAAGGAAATTTTGAAGTCGAAGAACGATGAAGAGAAACAGATAGACAGACAGACAGACACAATCCTGCCCTCCCACAAAAACAAAACAAACAACAACAAAAAAGAGAAAAGGGAAGAAAGAGAGAGAGAAAAAAAAGGGAAATTTTGACGTATAAGAACGATAAAGAACAACTGACAGACAGACAGACATAATCTTGCCCACCAAAAAAACAAAACCAAACAAAACAAAAAAACAAAAACAAAAAATAAACAGAATCCAAAACTGCAAAAGATCTACTGACCTTTTTGAAGAGGGGCTGCAGCAGCCAACGACAACAACAAAAGGAGACAGCAGCATTCTTGAAGCGACAACATCTTGCTGCGAAACAGATTAACCGATATACTCGCGATCAAGCTGTTGTGAACTTTCTTCGCCTCAATCCGACTTTCTCTCTGTTGTGGATAAATTTCACGCCTGTCGTGAGAAGACCCCCAAAGATCCGATCAATCTGAAGCGATTGAGACAGATACGGACGGTATTCGGGTAACCGAAATCGAAACGTTGGATTGGAAATGAATTTGGAGCTCTTTTAAGATTTTCAAAAGAAGGATGGATCTTCCTTCTTTTAAGAAATTCTTGTTAATAATGTTTCAAAAGTACAACTGGACCTGAAGCTTTGACCGCGGATAGATTTTAGAAAAAGCAAAAAAACCAAGATTTGTTTTGACAGCGAATAGATCGAAAAAAAATATCTCCAACTTCGAGAAAACTAGGCAGTTTTGGGGGGTTTTAGTTTAAACTGTGTGGTTCGAGTTTTTAGTACTTTTTCTTTGGTTACTTTTTCCCGAAAATCTGCTTTTTCTGTTCACCAGCTGTTGGGTTGCTGTTTCGGCGCTGACGGTGTTGGGAGGAGAGTTTGGAAGCTGCTGTTGTCGCGGCTGAATGTCCGGGTTCTTCTGACGCTCTGTCGTCTGTCCTTCCCTTTCTTGCTAGTCTGGCACCAAATCGATACAGCCTCTGTGACGTCAATGCTGCGTCACACGCCCACGCACCAATCACCGCCAGCGAGCGAGCGCAGCCGAGCCGAGCTCTGAGAGAGAGAGAGAAGAGAAAGAGAGAGAGAGTGAGTGAGTGAGACAGAGAGAGAGAGGGCAAGCTAGCAAGTAAGCTGGACGAGATAGAAGGGGGAGAGAGAGGGGAGAGAGGAGAGAGAGAAGAGGAGAGAGAGAGCGCGCAAGCTGGCAAGTAAGCTAGAAGGAGTAGAAGGGGGGGAGTGAGAGAGAGAGGGAGACACACACACACAGACAGAGCAAGCTAGCAAGTAAGCTGGAAAGGGAAGAGACAGGGAGAGAGAGAGAGAGGGGAGAGAGAGAGAAAAGAGAGAGAGAGGAGAAAGAGTGGGGGAAAAGGCAACTTCAGCATTTTCAACAAGGAGAAAGCTATTCTACTGTGTTAAAACAAAGTTCGATATGTCTGAAAATAGAAATCGTCTTCAGTTTTTTTAAACAGAAATCTCCCTTAAAGTTAAAAGGTGAGAGTTTTATATCTGCCTGGCTCGTGTGTGTGTGTGTGTGTGTGTGTGTGTGTGTGTGTCGTGGTGCGTGCGTGCGTGCGTGCGTGCGTGCGTGGTGTGTGTGTGTGTGCGTGCGTGCGTGCGTGTGTGTGTCGTCGTGCGTCGTGTGTGTGTTGGTGTGTGTGTGGTGCGTGCGTGCGTGCGTGCGTGTGGTGTGTGTGTGTGTGTGTGCGTGTGCGTGTGTGTGTGTGTTTTGTGTGTGTGCGTGCGTGCGTGCGTGTGTGTGTGTGTTGTGTTGTGTTGTGTGTGTGTGTGTGTTGTGTGTGTGTTGTGTTGTGTGTGTGTTGTGTTGTGTTGTGTGTTTGTGTTGTTTGTGTGTGGTGCGTGTGTGTGTTTTGTGTTTTGTGTGTGTGTGTGGTGTGTGTGTGTGTTGTTTGTGCCGTTGTGTGTGTTTATTGTGTGTGTGTGTGTGTGTGTGTGTATGTATGTGCTGTTTATGCTGTGTGTGGTGTGTGTGTGTGTGTGTGTGTGACGGCGCGTGTATGTGTGTGTGTGCGAGCGCGTGCGCGTGGCGTGCGCCTGTGGCAGTGGGTGGGTGTGTTTCTCGGCTAGATATAGACAGATCCAAATATTTTTCTTGGACGATAACCCTTTCCATGTTCGTAGCCGCAATTGTTGGGTGTCTTGTCATTTGTCGTCCCAATTGGGATTCAGAAAACTGACGCCATGGCTTGCATACGAAAACCAGACTTGATCATTGTTTCAACAACACGGCCCCACGTTTGCAATACAGAAGATGGATGAAACGGAAATTATGGACTGTTTATGGCAGGAACTGTGACGTAACTGACCTTTTCAATCGGGTTCATAAGTTCAAGTTCATGTTGCTTATAGCCCTCCTGACTACTACAGCCATATCAGGGCTAACACCATGTCAAAAACAACAACCGGGTTAAGACAAAAGACAACACTTCAAGTTGATACTGCTTACAGCCCAGCCGACTACTACAGCCATATCAGGGTTAAACCACGTTAAAATGACAACCAGGTTAAGATAAAAGACAACAGTTAAAAACCATGCTCACCGTTAACCTTGCAAGTCTAAAATGCAATTAAAGAAAAACAGCCTTAAAATAATATCAGGTGAAATCTATTGATCTCTTGTAAAAACTGGAAAATTGCATCAGAGGGACATCTCGGAAGAGGTTCTTTAAGGAGTCCGCCGTGTAGTGCTTTGTCTCACATCGTACAAGTCCAGCAATCAAGGAGGAGGTGTCAGATGCTTAACGGCTCGTCACAACGGTATACACCACGGTGTTTCTTCTTTTTTTTTTAAAAGGTACGAATGAGTGTAGGATGTGTGACCCGTGTGTAACCTACATAACACTGTCTATTTCTTAGGTTTCCTGCAGCAGATGGGAGAATTTCTTTCAGGCTAGGGCGGATTTGGAAAAGTTAGTTATCTGTCTGTTTATTCCAATCCTCCTGCCACAGATTTCTCACGTAACTGTGTACTTTGGATTTCAATCTGTGTAAGGAATCAAGGATTTAGACATCTTTCCCTTGTGGCCTTCTTGGCCAGGCAGTCAGTCTTTTCACTGCCTCCAATACCAACCAGGCCAGAATCCAGGCAAAAATAATCCGGTTCAATCCTTCATTGGGTTACTGTGAGGGAGAGCAAAGGTTAAAGGCTCATCATGGTCTGACAACAGCAGGAATCTTTCTTGTGTTCCTATTGTTTTGTTCAACAACAAATTACCTTCACTCTCGTCTTCTTTTCTGTTCTTGTGTCATTCTCTTCTTCTTCTTCTTCTTCTTCTTCTTCGCATTCTTCGCATTCTTCTTCTTCTTCGCATTCTTCTTCTTCTCGCAATTCTTCTTCTTCTTCTTCAATTCTTCTTCTTCTTCTTCTTCTTCTTCTTCTTCTTCTTCTTCTTCCATTCTTCCTTCTTCGCAATTCTTCGCAATTCTCTTCTTCTTCTTCTTCTTCTTCTTCTTCTTCTTCGCAATTCTCTTCTTCGCAATTCTTCTCTTCGCAATTCTTCTTCGCAATTCTTCTTCTTTCGCAATTCTTCTTCTTCTTCGCAATTCTTCTTCTTCTTCTTCTTCTTCGCTTCTTCGCAATTCTTCTTCTTCTCTTCGAATTCTTTTCTTCGAAATCTTCTTCTTCTTCTTCGCAATTCTTCTTCTCGCAATCTTCTTCTTCTTCTTCGCAATTCTTCTTCTTCTTCTTCGCATTCTTCTTTTCGCAATTCTTCTTCATCGCAATTCTTCTTCTTCTCTTCTTCTCTTCGCAATTCTTCTTCTTCGCAATTCTTCTTCTTCTCGCATTCTTCTTCTTCTCTTCGCAATTCTTCTTCTTCGCAATTCTTCTCATCGCAATTCTTCTTCTTCTTCTCTTCATTCTTTCTTCGCAATCCCTTCTTCTTCTTCTTCTTCGCAATTCTTCTTCTTCGCAATTCTTCTCTTCGCAATTCTTCTTCTTCTTCTTCGCAATTCTTCTTCTTCTTCTTCTTCGCAATTCTTCTTCTTCTTCGCAATTCTCTTCTCTCTTCTTCTTCTTCGCAATTCTTCTTCTTCTTCGCAATTCTTCTTCTTCTTCTTCGCAATTCTTCTTCTTCCTTACTCTTCTTCTTCTTCTTCTTCTTCGCAATTTCGCAATTCTTCTTCTTCGCAATCTTCTTCTTCTTCTTCTTCTTCTTCTTCGCAATTCTTCTTGTTTCAAAACTTTTACTCTCATAATTATGTAAGATCACCTCTGGAGTTATTCATATTCTTATTGTTGCTTAAAGCCCAGCCGACTGCGTAGAGCCATATCAGGGCTATAACCCTTTCAATACACGCACAACACTTCAACAGGAAAAAAAGAAAAGAAAAATAAATATACATATCAATGCATTCGCGCACATTATCTAAGGAAATGCCAGTGGTGTTGACCATTCCGTCCAATCTATCGCACATAGGATACTAAACCATATATAAAAACAGGCATAAATTATCTAACATTGCTTCCACATATCTCATATCCCTGGAACCAAAAATGCACTTAATACATGTACCCAGTTATCAATCCTAAGAGAAAATACGTAAGACTTTATCGAACATATACAGGTGAATGGACCAGCAAGGCAGAGAAAAATGGGAAGAAATAACAGAAAGCAAAGGAACAAGGCAGAAACAAACAGATGACGGAAAATAGAGAATTTCTAGGACAGAAGATCCAGAAGGTGGAGATACAATTATCCTGAAAGAGCCCCCGGCATCCCCACGGGGGTGCCTCTGGAGTAGTTACAGGATACTGTTCTGCTAGTTGTCAGTACAATTTACCATAGGGTATGGCTGAAGCATTTCCAGGTCGCAGGCAAATGAACGGGGCCCAAGGTCACGTGTCCCCCTCAAACATTTCGACCCTCAGAAAAATGTAACTGCTGGACGTACCGAATGTGTGGAAAACGAAGCAGCGATAATACCAACACAAAAACTGTGGCTGTGACCAGTCGCCGTGTGTAGTGGTTAACACAACGGACTACCGACTGGAAGGTTGTGGGTTCGAATCCCCATCAGTCCCTTCAAAACTATATCATGGGATTTTTCAGCTCTAACGGCTCCTAGCCAAAGCTGGGCGTGCTATGGGCTCATTGGGAAGACTGGGACCACAGTCCATTCTCATCCACTTCATGGATGCGTCATTGGAAGTATTGCTCAAATCTTCTGACCAGCACCGCAGGTGTCTGTATGTCTCAGTCATGGTTGACGCCAGGATACATTATGATAGTAAGCGCAGGGTACAGCCCTGTCACGCAGTCTCAATCCTAGATGGAACTCCATAGCATCATGATTATCATCCTCATCGACATAATCATCGCACTGTAAAAAAAATTGCGCAGCGTGTATAGCAGGGGAAAAAAGGGAGTGAGCACAAAGGAATGAAGGATTTAGACATCTTTTCGCTTGTGCCATTCGTGGCCAACCAGTCAGCCTTTTCACTGCCTCCAATACCAACATGGCCAGGAATCCAGGCAAAAACAATCTGGTAACCTTCACTTGTAAGAGTAGAATACACTTCGAAGAACTTCAAAGCTCAGGGTGACTAATGTTTCGGCCGGCAACTGCCTGCAAAGCGGTAAGGGAGTCAGCTAAAAAAAACCAAGCCCTTCAGCAATTACATCAGAGCAAAGGCTTCACTCGGCACATATGCTTGCGTCAAACAAGGGACTTAATAACTATCTATGTAAACAGATGATAGTATTTTTGGAGATACCTTCCCTTACCACTCCCTCCAACAGATCAGGGCTTAAAACAGGTGAGAAAAAACACTGAAACTAGGGGGGTCCGGGGGGGGGGGGGGGCAAATCAGGGGTCATAACTTGCGTGCTGTTGCTATGAACGCTTGCAAGCCGATCACGGATGCCTTGCTCCTTTCGGTTTTTTTTTTTTTTTTTTTTTTTGACAAACCGAAATCGCGGAATTCCGCCCAGACGCAGAACGTTTTAAGCTCTGAACAAATTGTCAAATAGGACATGTAACAGCAACCTGTGGCCTATGCATTTGGCTCGACGTGCACAAGTAAACGGTCAGGGTTTAAAACCTGTATTCCTTCAAATCAATCGAGGTTTGCTGTCCACACATGCCCCTCCTCCCTCCCCTACCCCCTCGTTCGTTTTCCTCCCGGACCCTCCCACCCTCACTCTCAGTTGTGTAGGCCTGTGTGTACAACAACTCAATAAGTTAATTACACATATTCCTCTCAGTGGATATTTAACCCATTTGACTCCAGCACCTTATCCTCCGACTGCAAAAACTTAACTCTTTGACTCCTTTACTCTATCCACCAACTCCTGCAGTTTTTGCTTTGATAGCATGGTTGACAACGCAGGATGTTGGTGGACAGGATGCGGGAGTCAAAGGGTTGAACCAAAGCCGCTGTCTTTCAGTTTGTATACGCCAACCCCAGTAGACGCTGAGCTAGAAGCTTGGTTGTGTACACTCCATATTCTAAAAATAGGTTCAAGGACCTCTGGTCCCAGTCTAATGTCTGTATGAATTTTCCTCTTAACCCTTTGACTCCCGCACCCTATCCATCAACTGCAAAAACTTAACCCTTTGACTCTCGCACCCTATCCAACTGCAAAAACTTAACCCTTTGACTCCCTCATCCTATCCACCAGCTTCCTGTTGAAGCTTCACAATCGTCCTGTGTATCTTATTTATCTCACAATTGTCCTGTGTCATCTTCTTTATCTCACAATCGTCCTGTGTATCTTATTTATCTCACAATTCATGTGTATCTTATTTATCTCACAATTGTCCTGTGTATCTTATTTATCTCACAATTGTCCTGTGTATCTTATTTATCTCACAATTGTCCTGTGTATCTTATTTATCTCACAATGTGTCCTGTGTATCTTATTTATCTCACAATTGTCCTGTGTATCTTATTTATATCTCACAATTGCTCCTGTGTATCTTATTTCATCTCACAATTGTCCTGTGTATCTTATTTATCTCACAATTGTCCTGTGTATCTTATTTATCTCACAATTGTCCTGTGTATCTTATTTATCTCACAATTGTCCGTGTATCTTATTTATCTCACAATTGTCCTGTGTATCTTATTTATCTCACAATTATCCTGTGTATCTTATTTACCAATGTGTGGTCTCTTTCTAAGGCTTTGTCTAGACACATGTACTCATAATACAGTTGTGTAATTTTTTTTTCAAACTTTTTGTTGTTGTTGACAAAACACAAAAAATAAAGACAATATTTGCTGAACATTATTACGATATCATTGAGAAAACTGAACAAGCTTTATATACAATGGATTGAGAAGAACTCATATGCATACGTCATATCTACCAGTCTACTATATGTTTTTAAACAATGCAAATTCATTTGATTTATACAGTTTCAGATTTCAGTCGTTGTTGGTGTTTGTTTTGTTTTGTGTTTGTGTGTTTGTTTGTTTGTGTTTGTTTGTGTTGAATTTCTCTGTATTTTGTTTTCAACAAAATACAACGATACATCTGTGTATTTCTACTCGTCTCTCTTTCTCTCCTTTCTTCTTGCGTCCAAAATAAATATTAGAGTAACAGAATACACCATCACTTTCTCTACTTTCAAATAGATAATATATATATATATATAAACAAGAATGTTGTTCGCATATAAACAAGAGTAAAGAAACAAAATGTGCTTGACAGATCCTTATCTAATATTCTTTTCAATACACACACACACACACACACACACACACACACACACACACACACACACACACACACACACACACACACACACACTCACTCACTCACTCACTCACACACACCACACACACACACACACACACACACACACACACACACACACACACACACACACACACACACACACACACACACACACACACGAATTAGGAGAAAAAAACCTGAAACTTCTCTGCTGCTTCATCCAGTGGGAAAAACAGCATGGAAACATACCTGAATACAAAATCTAAACATAACTAAGGACACTATAACATATAAAAACAGGCCTAAACTACCTAAAATTGCTTCCCCATATCTCATATCCCTAGAGCGAAAAATGCACTTAATGCATGTATCCAATTATCAATACTAAGAAAAAGTACGTAAGACTTTTTCGAACACATACAGGTGAATGGACCAGCAAGGCAGAAAATGGCAGGAAGAAATGACAGAAAGCAAAGGAGCAAGGCAGAAACAAAGAGAGTGACAGAAAAGAGGAAATTTCTTGCACAGAATTTCCAGAAGGTGGGGATACTATTCATACTGAAAGAGCGCCCAGCATCTCACAAGGGTGGGGTGGGGGGGGGGGACCAAAACTTGTAAAGATTGACCCAGAAGCAGCTGAGAAAATCTTGCTAGTACATTTTTTACATAGACAGACATCTCTCTCCTGTCGAAATGAAACAATCTCCCTTCAAACAAACAGCAACAACAACAACAACAACAAAAGTTGAGGATTGAAAAACGGGGGGAAAGAGGTTGTTGTCACATAACGCTAAGTTTATTGGGGAATGAAGTGGTAAAGACGTCATTATGAGAGCAGAGTTTCATCTCCTTCCTCTTCCTCACTAAATTAACGAAACAAGAAGTTATCGCCACGTCTCTTTTTACCTTCTTTCCGTCGTGATGCGGGATTTGCCATTATCTGATTTTATCGGCGAAAAGCGAGACTTTTGGTATGACACGGCCGTTTCGTTTTCTTTCTCCTCCCTGTCTCCAAGCGACGGCGGGGAAAATGAGCGACGAAGCGAAGTGAGGCGGTCGGCTAACAGACAAAGAGTAGTGGTCCGGTAACAATTAACCTTTTGACTCCCACACACTGTCCACCAGCTTCCTGCTGCATTGTCAACCACGCTACCAAAGCAAAAATTTAACCTTTTGACTCCCACACCCTGTCCTCCAGCTTCCTGCATTGTCAACCACGCTACCAAAGCAAAAAATTAACCTTTTGACTCCCACACCCTGTCCACCAGCATCCTGTATTGTCAACCATGCCACCAAAGCAAAGATTTAACCCTTTGAATCCCGCACCCTGTCCACCAGCTTCCTGCATCGTCAACCATGCTACCAAAGCAAAAATTTAACCCTTTGACTCCCACACCCTTCCACCAGCATCCTGCATTGTCAACCAAGCTACCAAAGCAAAAACTTAACCCTTCGAGTCCCTCACCCTTTCCACCAGCTTCTTGCAGGAAGCTGGTGGAAAGGGTGAGGGAGTCAAAGGGTTAAGTTTCTGCAGCTTGTGGATAGGGTGTGGGTGTCAAAGGGTTAAATTAATACAGAGTCGACAGGCTTTATTCCCAGAAAATACAGCAGCACTGCTGCAAGCTTTGAGCTAAAAGAGCAGTTAGAAGCAAATTATCTTTCACGCGAAGGTATCAATGCGGTAGCACTTAGCAACTTCAGCAATTATTCTTTCATTGACCTTTGCACTTTCTCAGTTTCTAACAGTATTTTTTTATATTTTTATTTTTTCTGTCCATTTTACAGGCCTAGAACTTTCTGGGTTTTTTTTTTTTAAAGAGAAGTGCGCAGTGTAAGCACATGATGTAATGCGAATGTGTCTTGTCATAAAAGTGTAACGAGGGTTCTAAGAATGGTCTGGAATGTTCGAGAATGTTCGAGAGATTTCCAGATATCTCTGTAAAATCCCAGACCAGCTGCATACAGTGTTGAGTATCATGTCGGTGGAAAAGGTCAGTGGCTTTTTCTTTTTTTTTTAATTTTTTTTTTTGGATGGAACTTCGTTCGTATGTCGCTACGTGGAGGACGTTGAGGGTTTTGGGTGTTTCACGTCTACTCTTTTGACAGCCCCCCCCCCCCCCCCCCCTTTTTTTTTCCTCGTCATTTATTTTCTTTCTCTTCTCCCCTTCCCTCTCTCTTTCCCCCCTCTTTCATTTTTAAGAAATATGAACCTGACAGATATGGAATGCGGATTCGCCAGTGCCTTCATACGAAATAGGCATATGTATATATTTGTATGTTATATATATATATATATATATATATATATATATATATATATATATATATATATATATATTGTGTGTGTGTGTGTGTGTGTTGTGTGTGTGTGTGTGTGTGTGAGTGAGTGAGTGAGTGAGTGTGTGTGTGTGTGTGTGTGTGTGTGTGTGTGTGTGTGTGTGTGTGTGTAGATAGATAGATAGACAGATCGATAGACAGACAATATATAGATAGACAGATAGATAATAGATAATAGATAGAGATAGATAGATAGACAGATAGACAATAGATAGACAGCTGTATGGATGGGTGGATGGATGGATAGATAGATAGATAGATAGATAAATAGATAGATAGATCGACAGCAACAGACAGAAATAGATAGACAGACAGAAGATAGATAGATAGACAGATGACAGACAGACAGACAGACACATAGATAGATAGATAGATAGATAGATAGATAGATAGATAGATAGATAGATAGATAGATAGATGTAGATGGATGATGGATGGATGGATAGATAGATAGATATAGATATAGATACAGATACAGATATAGATATAGATATACGCCCATTTTTTTCTGAAGAAATCTCTAAAGCCGAAAGAAAAGCAAAGAAGAATGGATGGCAATAGAAATTTCAGGCTTGATGGATGAACCAAGGAAAGATAAAGGGAAGGAAAAGAGGAAAAATACAAGAAGACAGATAAGGAAATCAAGAACAAGTGCAATGAAGCTAAGGAAGTTTGGCTGGAAACAAAGTGCAAAGAAACAGAAGACCGACACACAAAAACACTCTAAGTTTACACGCAGAGATATTGAAGAAATTGCTCACAGAAAAATGACATGCATATAAACAGGTTGGTTAAAGTCAAAAGATGGTACGATTTTTACAGAAGATGGGAAATATTAGATAGACAGGGATAGTACGCTGAAGTCCTTTCTGGCGATGGCAGAAGGAAGGAAAAATTCATCAGAAACAACTCTGAAGGACCACTAATGAAAGAGGAGTCAGAGCAGCGATAAAGAGGATAAACCAGGGGAAATCCCCATGACCAGAAAAATATTACTAAGAAATGATAGAGGCTCTAGATGAATTTGGTACTGAAAAAGGAACAGTAATCCTAAATGAAAGTCATGACACCGGAAAAAAATCCCTAAACACATACAGATGAATGGACTAGCCAGGAAGAAAATGACAGGAATAAATGATTGAAAGCACAGGAACAAGACAGAAACAAAGAGAGTGACAGAAAAGACGACATTTCTAGCACAAAATTGCCAGAAAGTGGGAATGCTATTTATACTGAAAGAGACCCCGGCATCCCAGGGGGGAATTAAATTAGTCTGTATTACTTAAGTCATCTGTATTTCTGATGAAAGAAAATTTACTGTTGCGGATTGTTTGATTAAAAGAAAAAGAAGACAAAAGCAGAAGAAGAAGAAGAAAAGAAGAAGAAGAAGAAGAAGAAGAAGAAGAAGAAGAAGCAGAAGAAGAAGAAGAAGAAGAAGAAGAAGATGAAGAAGAAGAAGGAAGAAGAAGAAGAAGAAGAAGAAGAAGAAGAGAAGAAGAAGAAGATGAAGAAGAAGAAGGAAGAAGAAAGAAGAAGAAGAAAAGAAGAAGAAGAAGGAAGAAGAAGAAGAAGAAGAAGAAGAAGAAGAAGAAGAAGAAGAAGAAGTAGTAGTAGTAGTAGTAGAACCCCCACCCCAGTATTTACTAAAGCTAGATGGCGAATTCTAAAGGAATAGCTTAATCATAACATTTGTCAAAGCTATTGAAAGAAATGATTAGTACGCTACAAGGCCATCAGCTTACCATTTATATTCAGTGATTGCTATGTACATTAAACAATATTGTTCTAGATAGCCTAAACTGATGGACATACGACGAGACACAGAGAGAGAGAGAGAGAGAGAGAGAGAGAGAGAGAGAGAGAGACAAAGAAGACACACAGAGAGACAGATAGACAGATAGACAGAGAGACAAGAGAGACAGAGACAAAGAGACAGAGAGACAGACAGACAGAGAAAACAGAGATAGACAGAGACAGACAGAGAGAAAGAGAGAGAGGGGGTAGACAGACAGAGACAGAGACAGAGAGATACTGAAAGACAGAGAGAGATACAGAAAGAGACAGAGAGAGACAGAGAAAGAGAGAGAGTCAGACAGAGTCAGAGCAGACAGAGACAGAGACAGACAGACAGAAAGAGAGACAGACAGACTGACCGACAAACGAGTGGGTCAGAAAGTGAGGTCACAAAACACACACACACACACACACACACACACACACACACACACACACACACACACACACACACACACACACACACACACACACACACACACACACACACACAAATCCCTGTGCATTAGTGCTCTATAGTGATGTATGATATTTTTTGTTTTATGGTTGTCCATGTGATGTTGCTCGATACAGTTGTCCAACTTTAAATGTGATATCCCTACGGGGTTAACATATAACAGAAGCGATTCCCTTTTTCTCCAGATCGACATGAAATAGATGCAGACTATATTAGTCCGTTACACTATGCGAGAGAAGAAAAAGAAAGAAAGAAAGAGAGAAAGCTGTTTCTGTTATTGCTTTCAACATTCTTCAGAATTCTTTCCCATATCAAATTCAGTCTTGCAGTCCTGGGCTTCAGCCGTCTCCAAAGAAATCGATAAAACCTGTCTCCTCTCTCTGGTACTGAGACAGACTGAAGGACTTGCGACATGTTAGACATCTGTCCTACACGAACATTTACTGTCAATAACTTCTACTTCTTCTTCTTCTTCTTCTTTCTTCTTCTTCTTTTCTTCTTCTTCTTCTTCTTTCTTCTTCTTCTTTTCTTCTTCCTTTTCTTTCTTCTTCTTTCTTCTTCTTCTTCTTCTTCTTCTTCTTCCTCCTCCTCCTCCTTTTCTTCTTATTTTCTTCT
>JAPXFY010000035.1:25438999-25441499 GCA_030674185.1 Monoplex corrugatus
GTGTGTGTGTGTGTGATGTGGTGTGTGTATGTGTGTGGCTGTATGTGTGCTGGTGCGTTATCACTGTTATTGTTATTATTTCTAAAGCCCAGCCGACTGCGTAGAGCCATATCAGAGCTATCACCCATTTCAAAACATACTACTTCAATAAGTAAAGCAAAACAAAACAAAAGACAAGAAAAGCAAGCACACATAAAAATGCATTTCTGCACATAATCTAAGGACATGCCCCTGGCGTTGACCACTCCGTCCAATGTATCACACAAGGGATTTAAAAAAACAACAAATCTGAATGTAAATTTAACCCTTTGACTCCCGCAGCCTATCCACCAACTGCAAAAAAACTTAACCGTTTGACTCCCTCACACTATCCACCAGCATCCTGCAGGAAGCTGGTGGATAGGGTGAGAGAGTCATAGGATTGTTTTTGCTTTGCAAGCACAGTTAACAATGCAGGATGCTGGTGGACAAGGTGCGGGAGTCAAAGGGTTAAGTTTTTGCTTTGCTAGCACAGTTGACAATGCAGGATGCTGGTGGACAGGATGCGGGAGTCATAGGGTTAAAAAAACAAACCTGAATACAAATTTAACCCTTTGACTCCCGCATTCTGTCTAACAGCATCCCGCATTGTTAACCAAGTTACCAAAGCAAAAACTTAACCCTTTGACTCCCTCTCTCCCTATCCACCAGCTTCCTGCAGGGAGGGATGGAGTCAAAGGCTTAAGTTTTTGCGGGAGTCAGAGGGTTAAACATAACTCAGGACTAAACTCTTTCAAGTTTGCATACATGAGTGTGTGCGCGTCCGCTACACGCGTGATGTGATCGTGAGCGACTAGTACACTGGTATGTGTGTGTGTCCACAAGAAAGAGAATAATCACTTAACATGACTGACATTACGTCAAATCCTTCCCATACGACCCACGCAGAGCTTTCAGCGAGCTCCTCCACAGACTTAACTTATCTCAATGGAAATTAATAATGGGCCCCAACGCTGTCTGCCCAAGGGACAGCAGCACACACTAGACAGAAGAGGGGGCTTAACGGTTGTCTCCCGTGGTGACAATGCCTGTATGCGCGTGTGTGAGCAGAGCCGGTTTATGACGGCGCCGAGTGTGTGCGCGCGCGTGTGTGTGTGTGTGTGTGTGAGAGAGAGAGAGAGAGAGAGAGAGAGAGAGACAGACAGACAGACAGACAGACAGACAGACAGAGCTCAGAACTCAGAAAATGTTTATTGTACATCGGCCTTAGGTCACAATACACGAGAGAGAGAGAGAGAGAGACAGACAGACAGACAGACAGACAGACAGACAGACAGACAGACAGACAGAGAGACACAGAGAGCTCAAAACTCAGAAAATGTTTATTGTACATCACCCTTAAGTCACAATACACGAGAGAGAGAGAGAGAGAGAGAGAGAGAGAGGAGAGAGAGAGAGAGAGACAGACAGACAGACAGACAGACAGACAGACAGACAGTTTTCGTTATTTCTTTTAACGTCTATTCACATATATATGTGCTTTTAGACGGAGAGAGAGAGAGACAGAGTGTGTGTGTGTGTTTGTGTGTGTGTGTGTGTTTGTGTGTGTGTGTGTGTGTGTGTGTGTGTGTGTGTGTGTGTGTGTGTGTGTGTGTGTGTGTGTGTGTGTGTGTGTGTGGATGGAAGGGGAGGGGGCGGCGTGGTATGACATAACATGAAGGTAACTGTCGACTGGGGTTATGGTTCGGAGTTCCAGGTATGTGACAACAACGCCTCTTCGTAAACCTCAGTAAATCTTCCACCTGACCGAAAGAAATTTACACCTGCTCCTAGTCTCTACTTAATATACTAACCTATGATGTCTGCATACCTGTCCCCACCTACACGTACATATTAGGGCAAGTACTTTGCATAACTTAAGATATACCTTTGATGTAAGCCTGCGTATCACGTATACCTTTATACATACAACTGTCTGTCTGTACGTCGTTTATCTTAAAAACCAATTAGTTGTGCAAACTTATCACGACATCGCCAAAGCACTGGAATTTAAAACAACCCAAAACAAATACGACCGCCCGCCTTCAAGCAAACAGGAACCAGAAAAACACGAAAAGTGTCTGAAATGAATGTATAACGACCAGAAAGAGCGGGAGAGAGAGAGAGAAGAGAGAGAGAGAGAGAGAGAGAGAGAGAGAGAGAGCCAGACAGCCAGACAGACAGACAGCCAGCGAGACAGAGAGAGACAGAGAGAGACAGAGAAGGACCAGAAAAAAAATAAACTCGACAATAGAATCAGGACGCGTACTCAATATCACCAGACAAGACAGGCGCAAATTTTCGGCCAACTGGCCTTTGTCAAGCGTAAACATAAGATCACGAACGAACAAACACCAAAGACAAAAATTAAAAGAAAAAGACTGAAACTTCTCTGCCTGCAGTCTGTTTGTTGTTTGTTCGTTTGTGATCTTACGTTTGCGCTTGACAAAGGCACGAACGTTTTCGCCTGTCTTGTCTGGTT
>JAPXFY010000035.1:25443999-25458999 GCA_030674185.1 Monoplex corrugatus
TTTTATGTTGACAGCAGTAGGATAAATCTAAAGTAAATGGTCAGCTGAAATACTTTGCAGGAATGAACAAAGTCAGCAAAGCGCTGGGCAGGCAAAGATACTACAGGTTTCAGCACTATTAACCCTTTGACTCCCGCACCACATCCACCAACTGTAAAAACTTGACCCTTTGACTCCCTCACCCTATCCACTCAGCTTCCTGCGGGAAACTGGTGGACAGGGTGAGGGAGTCAAAGGGTCAAGTTTTTGCTTTGCTAACATCGTTTCCAGTGCGGGAAACTGGTGGGATAGGGTGAGGGAGTCAAAGGGTTAAGTTTTTGTTTTTCTATCATGGTTGACAATGCAGGATGATGGTGGACAGGGTGTGGGAGTCAAAGGGTTAAACTTGTATCTCAGCGAGTGAACAGCAAAGTCTCACGCGCCAAACCCGAACTAGTCAAAGCGTTTTATACTGCACAAATCTATTCACACTCATTACAGTGTATGAGTTCATCGACTGGTCTACTTTAACCCTTTGACTCCCGCATCCTATCCACCAACTGCAAAGACAGGATGATGGTGGACAGGCTGCAGGAGTCAAAGGGTTAAACAAATGATATAAAGAAAGTGTTTCGATGTTCATACGCGGATGCTGGTGGATAGGGTGCGGGAGTCAAAGGGTTAAATAGATGATATAAAGAAAGTGTTTCAATGTTCTTATGCGGATGCTGGTGGATAGGATGCGAGAGTTAAAGGGTTAAATAGATGACATAAAGAAAGTGTTTCAATGTTCTTACGTGGATGCTGGTGGATAGGGTGCGGGAGTCAAAGGGTTAAATAGATGAATAAAGAAAGTGTTTCGATGTTCATACGCGGATGCTGGTGGATAGGGTGCGGGAGTTAAAGGGTTAAATAGATGACATAAAGAAAGTGTTTCAATGTTCTTACGCGGATGCTGGTGGATAGGGTGCGGGAGTCAAAGGGTTAAATTAAATAGATGATATAAAGAAAGTGTTTCGCTTGTAAGAACATCCTAATGCCAGTCCTGCCACCTTCAGTCAACAACTTTTTGTCTAAAACACGCCAGAAAAGTATTGTACACATACGACAGCATGATAATTCCAAACATAACAACAAAACCGTTATCATACAAACTGGTCTGTATGCTGTCTGCCCAATTTGTTTTTTCTTCCCTGTCATATCAAGCACGTGCATGCATGTGTTTACTGTTATTTGTTATTTTCATCTCTTACCTGTTTATTTATCTACATACTCCTTTATTTTGTATTTAATTTATTCACCTACTTATTTCTTATTCACTTACTCACTCACTCACTCACTTACTCACTCACTCACTCACTCACTTACTTGTTTGCTTGCTTGCTTGCTTGCTTGCTTGCTTGCATGCTTGCATGCTTACTTACTTTTACTTACTTACTTATTTACTTACTTACTTACATACTATCTATGATTAAGACAATATTGTCTTCACCTAGTTGATAGACAGCTGAGCATTTGGGCATTGACTGGGGGGGGGGGGGGATTCTGCCATGTGAGACGAGTTTATACGGAATAGCTAGTTGTGTTGTGATTCAGACCTTTAATTATTTATTTATTTACGTTACATATATGTTCCTTTTTTTGAAGAAGATACACACATGCCATGTCATTTACATATGTCCAAGATAATTCCAGTGGTAGACTGATGAAATACCAGTATAAAATATAGACTAGGTAAAACACAGTGTAGGTAGGGCCTCAGGACCAGCCAGCTCATGGGTTTATGTGCAGGCTTAAGGCATGTGCCACGATCACCATACACGGCACATGTGACATGAGTGCATATGGAATTCGTTCAGAGCGCGGAGACGTCGTCTTGAGAAACTGAAACTGAAACTTATAGAATAATAGCTAGTTGTGTTGTGATTAACACGTTTTATTATTCATTTATTTACTTTCTACATGTTCCTTTTTTAAGGTAAGATACACACATACACATGTCATTTACATGTAACCAAGATTATTCCAGTGGTAGGCTGATAAGATACCAGTATAAAATACAGATTAGGTAAAACATAGTCTAGGTAGGGCCTCAGGACCTGGCCAGCTCAAGGGTTTATGTGCAGGCTTAAGGCTTGTGCCACGATCACCACACACATAGCACGTGTGACGTTAGTGAATATGGAATTCGTTCCAAGCGCGGAGGCGTCATCTTGAGAAACTGAAACTGAAACTGTCATATCAAGACGGTATAACATTCTTCATGCTTGGGAAAGCAGCCTGTGGCTATCCATCTGAACTAATTTTAATCAATATCTGATGCATTTTATGTATGAGTTCAGAGATTGGAAATCATCCAATCTCGCCATACACCGGATCATTCGAAATCTTTCTATCCGATTGCAGACTTTTCTCCATGGCGAACGAATGTAGTTTTTCTATTTCATGTCCTCCTTCAAACTCTCATATTTCAGCACTGTATCATCATCATCAAGTGCCCTGCCGCATGGCGTTGGCGATCATGGACTTCCATCTGTCTCTATCTCTCGTTGCCCCTGGCATCTCCCCCCCCACCCCCCCCCCCCCCCCCCTCGTCCCCAGCCACTCTGCAGCACTGTATGTGAGAGAGAAAAAAGAGAGAAAGACAGAGAGAGGCATCAACAAGAGCAACAACGAAAATAATGGTCATGCCAGTTTGTAATTGTCCCTTTTATTCAAAAATTTACAGCTGTTCGTTTCTAACACACACACACCACACACACACACACACACACACACACACACACACCACACTTCTCGTTGGAAATCTCTGAGCTGCTGAGTTTTAAAAGTTGAAATGACATGAGGCATATGGCAGAATCGATTTCATTTTCAGATCTGTGTATGACCTGCTAATCTAGTGAAATGGTGGATATCAAATAACCCTTCGTGCCCGCTCTGCCAGGGCAAACAGACAGTGGAACATGTCCTGAGCTCATGCAAAGTAGTGCTAACACAAGGAAGGTACACAAGGAATGCTTCAAGAGATTGCACAAGCGATCAGTACTGCCAAGAGAACAGACAAACTATAAGGAGCTCCGACAACCTTCAACACGGCTGGAGGCAGCAAACTGTGGCCTGAAAAAGATGTGACATCCGGAGCATGGAAACAGGGCCTCCTGGATGGAGCGGACGACTGGGATTGCACAACAGATCTTCCATCATCATCATCACCATGTGCCCTGCCGCATGGCGTTGGCGATCATGGCCCACCATATGCATCTATTCCTCGTCGCTGCAAGTACATCTCCCACCCTCTCTGTCCTCAGCCACCCTGCAAGTCCGTCCAATATTTTCTCTATGTGTCTACCTGATGTTCTCTCCCCCTCCAGATCTTCCACAATGGAAAAAAAACACGTAGAAATCATCAGCAAGAGTGGCATAAGACTGGATATAGTTCTCCACCCCCATTCATCAAAACAAATGATTCTGACTGAACTGACTGTACCGCATGAAAACAGAATGGAGGAAGCCCACATCTACAATAACGGAAAAGTGTTCCAGCAACGCCATCGACTTGAAGAATTCTGGATTTCTGGCCAAAGTCTTCGCCATAGGGGTTGGAGCAAGGTTGATAAGCGCATCAGCCTATGACATCAAACAGCTCTCGATTTCTGGAAGACAGAGAGGACCAGAGTCCTAAAGACAATGGCAGAAGCAGCTGAACATTTTTTTGCAGCTGGATTTGGTTCAGGAGGAACAAAAGTTAACTTTTTGCTTTGCTACCGTGTTTGACAATGCAAGAAGCTGGTGGACAGGATGCGGTAGTCAAAAAGTTAAAAGAGATGGAATGAAATCAAGACTTAACCCCTACAACAAATGTACTAAAAAGTTGGAGGATGTGGTGGTGGTGGTGGTTGTGTGTGTGTGTGTGTGTGTGTGTGTGTGTGTGTGTGTGTGTGTGTGTGTGTGTGTGTGTGTGCGTGCGTGTGTGTGTGTGTGCGGGCGTGTATGTGTGTGTGCGTGTGTGTGTGTGTGGAAACCAAATAATCACAAAATATTCGTTTATTCATTTTTAACGGGCTACAGTCGGCATAAAACATTGAAGAACCAACAATTTTCTGTTGTTACTGTTGTCGTTGTTGTTTGTTTGCTTGTTTGTTTGTTTGTTTGCTTGATTGTTTGTTTGTTTCCTTCTTAGTTCTCTATGTGACATTGTATTCAGCAACAGAAAAGATATTTAAAAGAAAAAGAACGCATACACTCCAAAGAGGCGTCATTTCACAAAGTGTAAAGTTGCTGTTTCCGGCAAAATGCAAATTTTTTAGCGCTGTGGAAAACTGATGATGGATGTGAAACAGTCGAAGCAGCAATTCATCTTTTTTTCCTTGGCGTAAGTTTGTTAACCTTGTTTTTTGTCTAAATTTTTCAAAACATTTTAACCTCTTATGCTGACGGCTAAAAATGTCAAGAACTTGCTCCGTGTGTGTGTGTACGTGTGGTGGTGGTGATGTATGTGTGTACCGCTATCTGTTTATCTGTCTCAGCGTAGCGTCGGTTGTCGGTGTGTGTGTGTGTGTGTGTGTGTGTGTGTGTGTGTGTGTGTGTGTGTGTGTGTGTGTGTGTGTGTGTGTGTGTGTGGAGAGAGAGAGAGAGAGAGAGAGTGTTTTGTGTGTGTGGGGGTGTATGAGTGTGTGTGTCTGTGTGTTTGTGTGTGTGTGTGCGTGCCTCTTTCTCTATTTAGCTGTATGCGTGCGAGCTGCGTGCGTGCTTGTATGTGTGTCTGTGTGTGTGCGTATGTGTGAAGTAATAATGTATATATATGTGTATTCCTGTGCCTGCCTGTCAGCGCATTTGTGTTTGTGTCTGCGCACAAATGTTGTCTTTCTCTTTGTCCATGTGTGTGTGTGTGTGTGTGTGTGTGTGTGTGTGTGTGTGTGTGTGTGTGCGTGCGTGTGGTGTGTGTACGTGCGTGCGTGTGTGCGTGCGTGCGTGTGTGTGCGTGCGTGAGAGAGAGAGAGAGAGAGGGAGGGAGAAAAGAGGGAGAGAAAATAATCTTATATAGTCTGGCGCTTTAAGTGTACTGCTTTGTGTTCAAGTATACTTTCGTTAAACATAAATCTAGTTTTAAGAAAGCAAGCTAACGTTAATTCGCTTCTTGTGAAAAAGTTACGTTCGGGACAGTGTGTCTCACTGTCACATCGCGTTTACAGTTATTTGTTAACGGTTTAAGTGAAATCCACACATCCATACCAAATTCTGGATGCCTAGTTAACCAGAGGCGTAACACATCATCATCATCATCAGGTGCCCTGCCGAATGGCGTTGGCGACCATGGACTTCCAACCATCTCTATCTCTCGTTGCCCCTAGCATCTCCCCCAACCTCCTCATCCCCAGCCACTCTGCAAGTCCATCCAGCATTCTCTCCCTGGATCTACCCGATGCTCTCTTTTCCTCCAGCTTTCCCGTTGTGACCAGGTGCTCCAAATCCCCCTTCCTCATAAAATGGCCTATGGTCTTTTCCTAATCTTCCTTATGAATGATCTACTTGTGTCTGCCTCCATCAAGACTGTCTCGTTTGTTTTCTTTGCTGTCCATGGAACTCTCAACATTCTTCTGAGAAACCACATCTCGGCTGCCTCAATCTTGCTCTGGCTTTGCTTGCTGACTGTCCACGCCTCACATCCGTACAACAGTATTGGTTCTATGTAACATTCAAGGACTCTCTTTCTGACGTTAATTATAGGCATTTGTTGGTAGAATGCTTGTCAAGGCGTAACACATACATGAAAAATTAATGTCAGGGTTGCGTTGTGGTGTAATCTTTTAATATTGATAGTTAAGTATATGGTTTTTGCTAGAATCTTAACATCGAAACACTGAGAGAGAGGCGACGCATACTGAATAATGTGGACTGATGTGGGTCGTTATTGTTGTTGTTATTGTTGTTTAAAGCCCAGCCGACTGTGTAGAGCCATATCAGGGCTATAACTGATTCAAAAATACAAAACTTCAACAGGGAAAAAGAAAAAAAAAAGTAAGTACACATATCAATGCATTCGCGCACATAATCTAAGGACATGACCCTGAGTTGACCACTCCGTCTAATTTATCGCACAGCCAAAAATGTACTTAATACATGTACCCAATTATCAATCGTAAGAAAAAGTACGTAAGGCTTCATCAAACACATACAGGTGAATGGACCAGAAAGGCAGAAAAAGATAGGAAGAAATGACAGAAAGCAAAGAAACAAGGCAAAAAACAAGGAGAGTGACAGAAAACAGGAAATTTCTAGCACAGAATTTCCAGAAGGTGGGGATACTATTTATACTGAAAGAGCCCCGGCATCCCCACGGGAGATAATGCACAAATGATCAGCTGTCTATTAAGTAGGTGAAGACAATATTTTCTTAATTATAGATTGGTATGTAAGTAAGTGAGTAAGTAAAATAATAAGTAAGTAAGTAAGTAAATAAATAAGTAAGAAAGTAAATAAATAAATTTTAAAAAGTAGGTAAGTAGGTGAATAAATAAATACAAAATATAAGGAGTATGCAGATAACAGTTTACAGTTATTTGTTGACTGTTTCGGTTTCAGTTTTTGACTGTTTAAGTGAACATGAGAGCATCTATCCCATTGTGGATGCCTAGTTTATCAGAGGCGCAATGTATGCACGAAAAATTAACGTCTGGGTTGCGTTGTCGGTGTAATCTTTTAAGTCTTGACATTCACGTAGAGGCCTGTATGATTTTTTCCTAGAATCTTAAGATCGAGAGTGATACTGAGGGACAGGCGACGCATACTGAATAATGTGGACTGATGTGGGTTGTTATTGTTGTAGCCATTGTTGTTTAAAGCCCAGCCGACTGCGTACAGCCATATCAGGGTTATAACCGCTTCAAAAATACAAAACTTCAACAGGTAAAAAAAAAAAAAGAAAAAATATAAGTACACATATCAATGAATTCGCGCACATAATCTAAGGACAACAAGCCCCTAGCGTTGACCACTCCGCCCAATTTATCGCAGAGGAGATTTAAAAAACACCCGAATACAAATATAAGCATACCTAAGGACACCAAAACATACATAAAAACAGGCATAAATTACCTAAAATTGCTTCCTCATATCTCACCTCCTTAGAGCCAAAAATGCACTTAATACATGTACCCAATTATCAATCCTAAGAAAAAGTACTTAAGACTTTATCGAACACCTGCAGTTGAATGGACCAGCAAGGCAAAAAAAAAAAGATAGATAAATTGACAGAAAGCAAAGGAACAAGGCAGAAACAAAGAGAGTGATAGTAAAGTGGAAATATCTAGCACAGAATGTCCAGAAGGTCGGGATACTATTATACTGAAAGAACCCCCGGCATCTCCGGGGGGGGGGGGGGGGGCTGATGTGGGTAACAGATTCAACTCCTTCGTGCTACTAAAAGCGGAGATACGAGGTGGGGAGCAAGAACCCAACAAGAACAATGGCAGCAGCGAAAACAATAACAACAACAACAAATATCGCATAAACAATGTTCGCTTTGACGATGACGGCAATCAAGCATAATTGTGGTCTCACCAAGAGTCCCTCTCACCTCAGCGTGTACCTCCCAACGGGACTCTAAAACTCCTTGCCACACTACCATCTCTACAGTCAGTCACGGAACCTAACTGCCATCGTTCATCTTCTTCACCTCCCCCCTCCCATAGGAGGCGCGGGTTATCCCCCTCACACACGCTGCTGTAAATTGCTTGTATCAAGTCATCATTCAGACAGTGTACGAGCTCTCGTACATGTCAGTAGCAGTAATAAGTAGAAGGATTGTTGATCTTTCGGTCTTTCGTTCACGTCCTGTCAGTTTCTCATTTACGGCGCTGTTTGTTTGTTTGTTATATTTGTTTTGTTTTGTTTTGTTTAAGCGGGGTATTTGTTCCTGCAGGAAGCTGGTGGATAGGGTGAGGGGGTCAAAGAGTTACGTCTTTGCAGTTGATGGATAGGGTGAGGGAGTCAAAGGGTTAAGTTTTTGCAGTTGGTGGGTAAGGTGAGGGAGTCAAAGGATTGTTTTTGCACTTGGTGGATGGAGTGAGGGAGTCAAAGGGTTACGTTTTTGCAGTTAGAGGATAGGTTGAGGGAGTCAAAGGGTTACGTTTTTGCAGTTAGTGGATAGGGTTTCGGGAGTCGAAGGGTTAAGTTTTTGCAGTTGGTGGCTAGGATGCCGGAGTCGAAGGGTTAAAGATCCGGTAAGTCATGTCAGCTATAAGTGACTTATGAAAACAGGGACACGCCCAGCATGCTCACCCGCCAGACTGTGAATAACATACCACCTGAACACTGTGGGCAAATACGTATCCCAGAATTTATGTTGTATTCTTACTGTTGCTTAAACAGCCCAGCCGACTGCGTGGAGCCATATCAGGGCTATAACCATTTCAACGCACATACAAGTACTTGAACAGGGAGGGGGGGGGGGGAAGGAAAAGAAAATTAAGCACACATATCAATGCATTCGAGCACATAATCTAAGGACATGCCCTGGCGTTGACTACTCCGTCCAATTTATCACACAGGGGATTAAAAAAAACATACCTGAATACAAAGTTAAACATAACTAAGGACACTCAAAACATTATAAATAAGGGCTAATTACCTAAAATTGCTTTTGCATATCTCATTTCCCTAGAGCCAAAGATGCACTAAGTACATGCACCCAATTATTAAGAGAAAAGTACGTAAGACTTTATCGAATTTATATAGGCGAATGGACCAGCAAGACACGTGCGTGCGTGCACGGTATAAGTGATGTGATAAAAAGACAGATTGCGTGTATGAATGCATGTGTGCATGTGTGTGTGTGCGCAATCGTGTGCGTGCGCACGCTCGCGTGTGTGTGCGTGTGTGCGAGCACGGTATATGTGATGTAATAAAAAGAGAGAATGCGTGTGTGTATGAGTGTCTGTGTGTATGTGTGCAGCGTGTAGGGTGTGTGTGTGGTGTGTGTGTGTGTGTGTGTGTGTGTGTGTGTGTGTGTGTGTGTGTGTGTGTGTGTGTGTGTGTGTCGTGCGTGTGTTTATTTGTACATGTACGCGTGTGTATGTGTGTGTACCTGTGTGCAGAGTATAAGTCATGCAATAATAAGAGATTGCGTGTGTGTTCGAGTGTCTGTGCGTATTTGTGTGCACGCAGGCACGTGCGTGCGTGTGTGTATGTGTGCATCTGTAAGTGCGTGCGTGCGTGCGTTTGTGTGTGTGTGTGTATGTGTGTGTGGTGTGTGTGTGTGGTGTGTGTGTGGGGTGTGTGTGTGTGTGTGTACACGGTGTTGTTGTTGTTGTGGGGTGTTGGTAGTATCCTCGTACTGGATGGACAGTTTTTTGTTTGTTTGTTTTGTTTTTTATTTCACTTGAAATCGCAGACGAAGAGATATATTTCACTGCAAATAATAGTTTGTTTCAATGATGGACGAGAACAAGGACAGACAAAAACAAACAAATAAATAAATAAATAAATAAATGAATGAATGAATAAATAAATAAATGAATAGATAAATAAATAAATAAACCATACTTTTAGACCACTACTAGCAGAAATCATTAAGACTAAAATACAATGGCCATGTATCACGCAGCAAGAACACCGACCTCAAGGCAACCATCTTTCAAGGAAACACAATGGCAAAAAGGAAGAAAGACAGACCTCCAATCTCATACATGGAGAACATAACCAACATCAGTGGCCTAAATATTCAAGAAATTGTCCACGAAAGTCAAGACAGAGCGGCCTGGAGGGAGATGGTGGTGTCCAGATGTGCAACGGCCAACACCGAACCCGGTGACGCCGACAGGTGAGACAGGTGAGATACTTTTAGACTTAAAAACCTAGCCAACGCTGAGGGCCCATACACAGGTTTACAGCTTACACCGTGATTATTTTAGATTCACCCATCACATGGCTTCTGTGATGTCACGACATATGGAATTTATTCCGAGCTCAGACATGTCACCTTCAGAAAATGAAACTGAGGCTACTACAAAGACATGGTCAGATTCTGGGTTGAAATAGCCGTTTTAATAATTTAACCCTTTGAGTCCCGCACCATATCCACCAACTGCAAAAACTTAACCCTTTGACTCCCTCATCCTATCCACCAACTGCAAAAACTTAACCCTTTGACTCCCGCACCCTATCCACCAACAGCAAAAAAAAAAATAACCCTTTGACTCCGTGAGGGAGTCAAAGGGTTAAGTTTTTGCTTTGCTGACATGGTCGACAATGCAGGAAGCTGGTGGACAGGGTGCTGGAGTCAAAGGGTTAAACCAACCAGAAACTTGGTCACCACTCACACGCACACCTTGCGCACGTGCAATCTTTGAAAAAAGCTTGTCTTCGCAATTGTTTTCATTAATGCTTTTGTTGTTTAAAACCCAGCAGACTGCGTAGAGCCATATCAGGGCTATAACCGTTTCAAAGCACATACAAAAAACTTTGCAATAATACGGATGAATTATGCATATGAGAAACAGTTCATTCATTTTGGTGGTGGTGGTGGTGGTGGTGGTGGTGGTGGTTAGTTGGTTGGTTGGTTGGTTGGTTGGTTGGTTGGTTGGTTGGTTGGGTTTGTTTTGTTTTGTTGTTTTTTCTTTCATCTAAAAAGAAGGTTTATACCAATATACCAACTGCTGTTTCCTGCCTGGCTGCAAGAGGCTTTCAAATTGTCATCATCATCATCAAGTGCCCTGCCACATGGTGTTGGCGATCATGGCCTTCTATATGTATCTGTCCCTTGTTGCCGACAAGCACATCTTCCACCCTCTCTGTCTTCAGCCACCCTGCAAGTCCGTCCAATATTTTTCCCTGGGTTTACCCTGGTGTTCTCTTTCCTCCAGCTTTCCAATTGCGATCAGGTGCTCTAATTTCCCTTTCCTCATAAAATGGCCCATAAATGTTACTTGTCTTTTCCTAATCTTCCTTATCAGTGATCTTTTTGTGTCTGCCTCTATCAAGACTGTCTCATTTGTTTTCTTTGAAGTCCATGGAGCTCTTAACATTTTTCTTTGAAACCACATCTCGGCTGCCTCAATCTTGTTCTGGCTTTGTTGTTGACTGTCCACGCCTCACAACCGTACAACATTATCGGTTCTATATAACATTCAAGGACTGTCTTCCTGATGTTTATTGATACGCACATGTTGCTAAGAATGGTCTTCGCCTTCTTGAATGCTGTTTTGGCTTGTAGACTGCAAAACAAAGGCTGGCCGGCTTTCGGCTTTTGAGAATTTCTGCTCGGTCACAACATTGCCACAGACCCATCCGCTTCACAGTACAGGTTGTCCCATGACTCTCGAGGTCGCAAGGTTCAAGTCCATACTGCTTAAAGCCCAGCTGACTACTAGAGCCGTATCAGGGCTAACACCACGTCAAAACGACACAGTAAATAAAAACAACATTCAAGTTCATTGCTTATAGCCCAGCACTACTAGCCATATCAGCTAACACACGTCAAAACGACAAACGACAACGTTAAAATAGTTCCGTAACCTTGCAAGTCTAAAATGCAATTAAAGAAAAACCATACACGGACGTAAAGTCATATCAGGTGAAATATTTTGATCTCTTGTAAAAATTGGAAAACTGCATCAGGAGGGACATCTCGGAAGAGGTTCTATAAGGAGTCCGCCATTTCGTGCTTATTTCTCACAACGTACAAGTCCCAGCAATCAAGGAGGAGATGTCTGATGCTTCAACAGCTCGTCACATGGTATACACCATGGTGCTTCTTCATTTTTTTGAAAGGTACGAATTAGTGTAGAATGTGTGACCCGTGTGTAACCTACATAACACTGTCTCTTTCCTACGGTTTCCTGCAGCAGATGGGAGAATTTCTTTCAAGTTGGGGCAGATTTGGAAAAGTGACAAAAGCTGTAGAGACTAACCTCCTCTTAAGAGGGCGTGCCTTTCTTTCTCCCCTCCCACGTTGCTTTATCTTCATCAACGTTGAACTGGGTAAAGTATCCATTTACATCTCCACGAACTTGAGACTGCACGCACATTTTCCCCTGGGCCAGACTCGAACTTATGCATTCAGACTGGAAAGCGTGAGTTCTGTCTCTGGGTAGGAGGGGGTGGACAGAGAGAGAGAGAGAGAGAGAGAGGAGGGGGGACTCGGAAATCAGAATTTTAATGAATACAGGTCAACAGCCTCTTTCATGGGGGGAGAATCAGTACACACATATTTGTCATAAAAACGATGGCAGGCAACAAACTCCAATAGTGATGACAGAGAGAGAGAGGGGGGGGGGGGGGAGAGACAGACAGACAGACAGACAGACAAAGCAAGAAGACAGACAGACAGATAGAGGGGGAGAGAGACACACAGAGAGTGGCAGCTCCTAAATATAGCTACACATGGCAGGATGCAAATTGCTTCGTGTGCGGGCAGCTTATCTCACCCTCCTCTCATACGACCCTCATCCCCCTTCCCCACCTCTTCTCTCCCTCTCTCTCTCTCTCTCTCCCCTCTCTCTCTCATTTCTCTCTCCCTCTCTCTCTCTGTCTCCTTTCTGTCCACCCATCCCCCTCCCACCCAGCTTTTACACACAAAGATGGAGCATACCGTTAACTCCTTGACAACCGCGGTGCATTCTTATCTGTCACTTACGTGCTCGCTCGCGTAACATCTAGTCACGGGAAATGGGCCAGCCATTTGACATCTCTGCGGGGTGAGGGGTCGGGGTTGGGGGTGGGGGTGGGGTTGATGGATGGGTGGATAAATGGATAGGTGGACGGTAGGAGAGAGGTTAAGGTTCAGTCCTTGTTCACTTTTCATGTACATGCACGTTTGTGTTTCTCTCTTTGTTTCTGTGTCTGTCTGTCTGTCCGTCCGTCTGTCTGTCTGTCTGTCTGTCTGACGTCTGTCTGTCTGTCTGTACGTCTGTCTGTCTGTCTGTCTGTCTGTCGTCTGTCTGTCTGTCTGTCTGTACGTCTGTCTGTCTATCTGTTTGTCTGTCTGTCTAGTCTTTGTACCTGGGCACTTGTGCAAACATGGGAACATTAAAACTTAACAATAGATCAAGTAACAAACTAACCGACCAACAAAGTAAACAGACCGCGTGTATGTCTGTGTGTTTGTATGTCTGTCTGTACGTCCGGGTCTTTTTTGTCGTGTGCGAACATGGGAACTGTAAAAAGCGATTTGAAAAATTAACAACAAAAACAAAACAAAAAAAACTACACAGCGAGCCAGCTAAGTAAATAATTCTGTTTCTATGACTTCCAAAATCACTACATGTACTCATCATCATCAGCATGTGCCCTGCCACATGGTGTTGTCGATCATGGCCCTCCATACCAATCTACCCCTTGTTGCTGCAAGTACATCTCCACCTCTCTGTCCTCAGCACCCTGCAAGTCTGTCCAATATTTTCTCCCTGGATCTACCAGGTGTTCTCTTTCCCTCCAGCTTTCCTGTTGTGACCAGGTGTTCTAATTCCCCTTTCCCCACAAAATGTCCTATAAATGTTGCTTGTCTTTTCCTAATATACCTGTTGTGACCGGGTGTTCTAATTCCCCTTTCCTCATAAAATGTCCTGTAAATGTTGCTAGTCTTTTTCCTAACCTTCTTTATTAATGATCTTCTTGTGTCTGCCTCCTTCAAGACTGTCTCGTTTGTTTGTTGGGGTGTGCGAGAGAAAAACAATGAATAAGTATAGTGAGTCGTACACAGAAAAATGTACAGCTAGAAGATCAAAACTTTCCCATTGCTGTACGGGAACAAGATGGCAGAAGTTGTGATTTTTTCTCCAGTCAGCACTCATGACACAGGGTTAGGTACCCCTCATCACACCTCCCCCCCCCCCCCACTTCCCATTTACAGTTGGCTCGACTGAAAACCTAACTCACAGAATTTTCTCGAACCAGATCCGAACCCGTGCAGTAAGACTAGAAAGAAGGAACTCTACCTCTACGCCATTCGGGCCTCGAAAATAAAACCACGTACAAGATATATCCTAAACATGTGCAAGTCAATGCCGATAATCGGACATTAGCATCGGTATCTCACAATGCAACCAGAATGTTTTAAGGCTTCTTTGAGCAACATTCTTATGGCTAGTCCTCATATACTCTGAAAGTGGTAGGACTTTAAACTCATCAAAACGAAACGATCCAAAACAAGTGTGACTGCCCGCGTTCAAGCAAACAGGAACAGAAAAAAAACCACGAAGAAGAAAAAAAATCAGAACACGTACTTTAACTACAACCAGACAAGACAGGCGCATATTTCACAGCCAACTGACCTGTTGTCAAGCGTAGACGTAAGATCATCAAGACGAACACAACACCAAATACAAAAATTAGCAGATAAAAAGACTGAAACGTTCCTGCTGCTTCCTCCAGTGTGAGAAAGGGATTAAAATGACTAAAATGACTGAAATTTTGCGCCTGTCTTGACTGGTTGTATTAAATACGCGTTCTGATTCTTTTTTTTTTTTTTTTTTTTTTTCGCATTTTTTTCTATTTCCAGGTACAAGATGTCGAAAACGGAAAAAGTAAAATATGGGTCTCATCAGTAAAACAAGACGACACCCAGCAACACTCATGTTCCTGTTGTCACTGTCATGTTTTCACTCCCGTTAAATTTCACACACGCGTTGTTCATCTGGGGGCCACTTCGTGTACTACATCTGTGATTCTTTCTTTTTTTTTTTTTTTTAACCGCCAATCATTAAACATTAAAATTCCTCCACTTCCATATCTTTTTTCTTCTCTCTCTTCTCATGTGTATCCTTCTCATCCTCTTCATTGTCATCTTCTTCTTCTTTTCTTCTTCGTCTTCTTGCCTTCTCTTGTGTTTCTCTCTCTCTCTCTCTCTCTCTCTCTCTCTCTCTCTCTCTCTCTCTCTCTCTCTTCTCTAATTATAGTCATTTTTTAATTATCATCATTTGTTTGATGAAAATTAAAATATGATGATGATGATATACGACGACGACGACGACGACGAACGACGATGATGATGATGACAGAAATAACAATAATAATACAGATAAT
>JAPXFY010000035.1:25461499-25463999 GCA_030674185.1 Monoplex corrugatus
GTGTGTGTGTGTGTGTGTGTGTGTGTGTGTGTGTGTGTGTGTGTGTGCGTGCGGTGTGTGTGAGAGAGACAGAGAGAGAGAGGTGTTGTGTGTGTGTGTGTTTGTGTGTGTGTGTGTGTGTGTGTGTGTGTGTGTGTGTGTGTGTGTGTGTGTGTGTGGTGTGTGTGTGGTGTAGAGAGAGAGAGAGAGAGGTGTGTGTGTGAGAGCGTATGTGTGTTTTTTTTGTTTTGTTTTGTTTGTCTGTGTGTGTGAGTGTGTGTATGTGAGTGCGCGTGCTTGCGTGTGCACGCGCGCGCGTGTGGGTATGTTGCATGCGGGTGAGGAGGAAAGTGACATTAAACATTCTTTCCGTTAGGCAAACAAATAGCATTTTCTTCCCTGTTTGACACTCTGTGCGATGGAAAAGAGCCCACGGCACAATGTATTGTCCCTGGTAAAAGCCTACAGGAAAATCCACTTTAACTTGTTAAAAAAAATCAAAACAAAAACAAAACATGCACACACACACACACACACACACACACACACACACACACACACACACACACACACACACACACACACACCACACACACACGAAAAAAGTAGGTTGCAGCACTGTGGTGATGCACTCTTCTCTACGACAACAGCAAAATTTTCACACACACACGTGCACACATACACATACACACACAAAACATACACACACACACACACACACACACACACACAACACACACACACACACAACACACACGCATTCATACACACACATACAAACACACACACATACACAAATATACACACACACACATAAACACATGCACACACTCACACAACACTCACAACATACAAACACACGCACAAACACGCAACATAACACACACAACGCACACTGCACACAACACACACATACATACACACACATCTCACATACAAACACACATAACGCGCACACACACACACACACACACATACAACAAACACACACACACACACGTACACACACACACACACACACACACACACACACACACTCACAACACACACACACACGACACACACACAACAACACACACACACACAAATACGCAACAACACCAAACACACACACACACATACACAAACACACACTACACACACACGTACACACACACTACACACACACACACACACACAAATACGACAAAACACACACACACACACACACACACACACACACACACACACACACACACACACACACACACACACACACACATGTTAATGCGTTACTTTAAGGTTATTATTTTAATTATTAGTTACTTTATTTTGTTGTGTTTTGTTTTTTATGACGATTTTTCTTTTACATATGATGTTAGCGTTGTTCTAGTTTCATTTCTCTGTCATCCATATCCTTTTTCTTAAGACCTTTATGCTTCCTTTTAATTTTTTCCCGTCTCTTACTCTGTTCCCCTCTGTCCCCTTCCCCCTCCCCCCCCCCCCCCAAAAATCATCCTCCATGCCATTTTTACCCGTCTAATATCACTTATAGTGAAAAGACGTTAAATCAAGTAACGAACGAACGAACACACACACACACACACACACACACACACACACACACACACACACACACACACACACACACACACACACACACACACACACATTCTCTCTCTCTCTCTCTATCTCTCTCTCCCTCACTCTCTCTCTCTCCTCTTCGCTCTCTCCTTCACACTCTCTGCCCCTCTCTCTCTCTCTCTTTCTTTCTCCCACGCTCCCCCCCCCCCCCCCCCGCCCCGCTCCCCAACACACACCAGGATTACCTCTTTACATTGACTTGAATTCAAAGTTGTTCAAAAACGATTTGTCTTACCTTAACAGTTGCACATATATTCTGCATCAGCAAAATGGGTGACAGACTCCTTGGTCCTACGCCCAACTCTATGCGCCGCTAGGATCTTGACAATGACTGATTAACAGACAGCACAAGTTTTATTGTCGTTTTACAGGGAACTGTGTTTCACAGCCATACACAATATTTAACCCTTTGACTCCTGCACCCTATCCACCGACGGCAAAAACTTAACCTTTTGATTCCCTCACCTATCCACCAGCTTCCTGGAAAACTTCACACTTTGACTCGCTCACCCTATCCACCAGCTTCCTGCAAAAATTTAACCTTTGACTCCCTCATCCTATCCACAGCTTCCTGCAGGAAAGTGGTAGATAGGGTGCGGGAGTCAAAGGGTTAAGTTTTTGTTTTGCTAAGTATGGTTGACAATGCAGGATGCTGGTGGGCAGGGTGCGGGAGTCAAAGGGTTAAACAACATAAGATAAGCAACCCAAATAGATGAACGTGCTTAAATCATCTCCCCCTTAAAACACACAGGCACTCACGCACACATACGTAGTTCATACACGACATACATGCATACATAACAAACACACATGCCTACAGTCACACACGTCAATCCTACACACAATTATGATAATACGAACATACATTAAAACAGTGTCTAAACGACAATATTAAACA
>JAPXFY010000035.1:25481499-25508999 GCA_030674185.1 Monoplex corrugatus
CGTGTTCCTCAGACAACAACAAGAATTCTTCAACGATTCTCTTAGATCTTAATTTAGCCAGGTGGTGGAGAACCGCTTGGAGCGTGATTGTGCCGGCGTTGGCTAATCAGGCCAATGGTTCCCTTGTAAGTCTGGCACTGTCTGGATTTTTCCTTCTTTGGGAGTGGCGTTATTACCAGGGGCTGAATAGTCCAGACCCATTATTTTGACTGTCTTGTACTCTGACTGACATAACGCTAAGAAAAGATTGTCGATTCTTCTCTGCCTTGTTGAGTCACCTGCAGGGGGATAGTGGTTATGGCAGGTAGCTTTCCTGTCTTTCAGGGAAGCGAAGAAGGAAGAGGGGGGGGGGGGAGTGAGGGGGAATAATAGACTTAGTATAGTACTGGATTGTTCTGGGTTGGTTAGTACTGCCGGGAAGGGCGGAGGAGATGAGAGGTAAGTCTTGAATGTGTGGAGGAGGAAGACAGGGAATTGGGTGGGTGGGGGGGGGGGGGGGGGAGGGGGAGCAATATGGGGAAGGAATGAAAGGAGGAGAGAATGTGACAGAAAGAGAGAGAGGAAGACTCAAGACTCGACAAGACTCAGTGTGTTTTAATTGTATTGATATTAGCCTTGACCAAAAGGTTGAATACCTGTGAAAATATGTATACTTTCTAATGAAGAAGGGGAGAGAGAAGAAGACAGAGAGAGAGAGCAGAGAGAAGACAGAAGACAGAAGACGGACGAGATAGACGGACAGACATAGACATAGGACAGAGAGAGAAAGAGACAGACAGAGAACAGAGAGAGAGAGGTGAGCGAGAGAGAGAAGAGAGAGAGAGAGCGAGAGAGCGAGAGAGAGAGAGCGAGAGAGAGAGAGAGAGAGACAGACAGAGAGAGACAGACAGACAGACAGACAAGACAGACGAGACAGACAGACAGACAGACAGAGAAAGAAACAGAGAGACAAGGAGAGAAAGAAAACAAGAACAAGAGAAAAGTTTGTTTACGACTTTTTTGATTTGCGGTTATATTTTTCCTTATGTATATATTCTTTTTAGCTAAGATATGAAAGAAACTTAACGTGTGTGGGTTTTGTTATTGTTGTTGTTGTTGTTGTATGCTGATGATGTTGTTGTTGTTGTTATTGTTGTTTTTCTAACATCCAGCCCTCGACCAAAGGTGGGTAGGGGACTGGGTGGGGAGATATTAGTAACGGTATACACGTCTAGAAGTCGATTTTCAGCTCTTCTCTCTCTCTCTCTCTCTCTCTCTCTCTCTCTCTCTCTCTCCTCTCTCTCTCTCTCTCTCTCTCTTCTATCTATCTATCTATCTCTATCTATCTACCTTCTATTTACTCTATCTTTCTTTGTCTCTCTGTACTCTGGCTGTCTGTCTGTCTGACACTCTCTGTCTCTCAGTAATGGAAATCATTAAAAGTCAAAGAAGTGCGCATGTATGTACCAAAACGCAATTATTACGTGTTGCATACAATGACGCAGTTGTCTGAAAATACGTGAGAAAGTGATGAGTATGTGCTATGGTAACGAGGACATAGTTGGGTTTGCGTATTGCATACGATGAAGTATTGTGTAAAAGTACTATAGCAACGAGAACATATTTTGGGGAAGATAACGATATATTAGAGGAAGATAACAAGCACGGGGGGAGGTGGTGATTCTCTCTGGGAGAGGACTGAAAGGATGGTGCAACGGCACCAGAGGTTGCGTGGTGGTCCGGCAGACTTCACTAAGACTGGGAAGTTTGTGCGTCGGAGCCAGAAGTTGTGTGGTAATCCGCAGACTTCATTAGGGAAGTTGTCGACCAGAGTTGTGTGGTAACCGGCAGACTTCATTAAGACTGGGAAGTTTGTGCGTCGGAGCCAGAAGTTGTGTGGTAATCCGGCAGACTTCACTAAGACTGGGAAGTTTGTGCGTCGGAGCCAGAGGTCGCAGGCCAGATTTCTAGACTGGAAGTTTGTGC
Organism: Monoplex corrugatus; assembly: GCA_030674185.1. Lineage (NCBI taxonomy): Eukaryota > Metazoa > Mollusca > Gastropoda > Littorinimorpha > Ranellidae > Monoplex > Monoplex corrugatus. The sequence goes on from JAPXFY010000035.1 coordinate 25,483,465, forward strand.
GTGGAGAAAGAGTTATGCGTGATCCGCAGATCTAAGATGGGATTTGTGCTCGGAACCAGAGGTTGTGTGGTGATCCAGCAGACTTCTCGGATTGCAGGGTATCCCGATGGCGGCACTTTACTGCCACACCCAACAAGAACAGTGGCTACTGTGGCTGGTTGAAGTGTGGGCTGAATGGAGTAATACTGTCAGACTTCAGTGGACAAGGCTGTGCTCGTTTCTGTTGGAGCTACTGACGGTGCTAAGAGAATGGACTAATATAACTGTCAGACTTCAGTGGACAAGCTGTGCTTGTTCTGTTGGAGCTACTGACGGTGGTAAGAGATCACACAGGACACAGTGGATATGGATCTGCTACGTGCTGTCTCTGAGAGAGCATTCTCTGCAGGCTGCTACCAAGAAGTGCTTTTAACTGTTGGAATTGCATCAAGAAGTGAACATATCTCTGTGGTTGATAGAATCATGTACTTGATGTGACCAAAGAAGATTGGTAACACTAACAGACTGCTCAATCAGTCTTATAGTTACTGTGGTGTGGACTGGGTAGTGAGCGATCTATTGTTACTTGTTTGAATTTTCTTATTGTGTGCTTTATGGGATCATATATTTCTTGAGAGTAAAAGAAAAAAAAAAAATGGAAAACATGTGATCGAGTTCTTGACTCCCCTTCTCATCACACTCTCTCTTTGGTCTCTCTGTCTCTGTCTGTCTGTCTGACTCTCTCTCTCTCTCTCTCTCTCTCTCTCTTACATATATATCTCTATCTATCTCTCTCTCTTTGTCTCTCTGTTTCTGTCTGCCTGCCTGACTCTCTCTCTCTCCCCTCTCCCCCACCCTCTCTCTTTCCATCCCATCTCTCTCGCTCGCTGTCTCTCTGTCTCTTTCCAGGCTGTGTGACCCATTTCTCTTCCTCTTACGGACTCTTGCCTCTGTATGTAGTTGTCCGTGTGTGTGTGTGCGCACGTGCGTGTGGTGTTTTCGTGCTCGAGCCGCGTGTCGTGTGTGTATGTGTGTGTTAGTGTGTGAGTTTTGTGTGTGTGTGATTGTGTGTGTGTTGTGTGTGTGTGTGTGTGTGTGTGTGTGTGTGTGTGATGCGTGTGTGCTGCCCCCCCCTCCCACACACACTGTATCACTGTATTTCTCCCTTCTCTCTTGTTTTCTTTGTCTATCGCTCTCTCTCTCTCTCTCTCTCTCTCTTCTCTCTTTCTCTCTCTCTGGCCTCTGTCTTGTCTTTCTGTCATTGTCATTCTCTCTCCTCTCTCTATCTCTGTCTGTCCGTCTCTCTGTCTGCTCTGTCTCTCTCTCTCTCTCTCTCTCTCTTTGTCTCTCTGTCTCTCTTTCTGTTTCTCAGTCCCCATCTCAGTCTCTCTCTGTCTCTATGTCTCTGTTCTATCTCTGTTTATCTCTCTCTCTCTCCCTCTGTCTCTCTTTTTATTTGACTTACATTTCTACTCGCTCTCGCTCTCATTGTCTTTCTCTTTGTGTGCAGTGGAACAATGGAAGATCGATGGAATGTGTTTGATAGCTAGCAATGAGTGACAAGGGTTTCTCCTGCTGCCATGGCGACACCATGTCAACAAACTTAGAGTTACACAATGCGCTTGTTGTAGTTGTTGTTGTTATGTGTGATAGTGTGTGTTTTGTGTAGTGTGTATGCTTGTGTTTGTGTTTGTGTTTGCACGCGGGCGCGTGTGTGTATATAGTTTGTGTTAGTGTGTATCTGTGTGTTTGGCGCGCGCGCGCGCGGTGTGTGTGTGTGTGTGTGTGTGTTGTGTGTGGTGTGTGTGTGTGTGTGTGTGTGGTGTGTGTGTGTGTGTGTGTGGTTATGGTTGGCGTTGTGAGTGCTTTGCTCTCTCTCTCTCTCTCTCCCCTCCCTCTCTCTCTCTCTCTCGTACAGTGTTTAATACCAGGGTAGACAGGCGAAAGCCCTGCACTTTACGATTTTCACCTGCTTTAGGATCCTTAGCATGCACAGGCCAGAAGGCACATGGGTCCAACTTTTTGTTTGTCCCCTCTGAAGGACTACAAGTTCAGTTCAATTTTCCAGTCAAACTGACAGGACAAGTGAAGGTTTCAATGGGAAGCGAACCCTGGAACCTCGAGTTTAGTTTTTGGCAGGTGAACGTCTGAACCATTCTACCACTCTTCTCCGCAACTTATCTCGCCAACATCTAACATAATCATAATAGAAATCACCCCACCCCCACCCCAAAGTCAAAACAACACGTAGCCTCCTCTGCTCACCAATATGATTAAAATAACTTTTCATTACCAGATATCCAAAAGACGACCTGCTCAACACACTCCAGGAAATATGTGGACCAGGAAATCTGGAAGAGGTCCAAGAACATCAACAGCATGGTGCATCATGGGAAGACACTGTGAAGGAGGCCATCAAGGAAAAGACAAGGCTGTACAGGGACTGGATGAAACACTGCCTGGAACATCTTGCTGTAACATATACATGTATGTCATAATACCAGTCTGAATCATTCTCCGCCTTTTTATGTCACTGGTAGCTGGGTCCAGCGCAAGGTGAAAAGTTCGTCCGTCCTGATAACAGCCCAGTGTTAATACAATTACTGCACATGATACACGCTGTGAATGCGTGCGCACTCACACACACAGACACACAGACAGACACACAGACACAAGCTACACCACCCTACTTGGTCAAAAAGAGGGATGGGTGGGGCAGGGGAAAGGTTTTGGTGCAAACGGAGTCCAGAGTGGTAGAAAGAAAAGGGGATATCGATTCAAATCGTCCATAGGACTTGCCGGCGCGCGCGTGTGTGTGTGTATGTGTGTGGATGTGTGTGCGTTTCTGATGTGTGTGTGCGCACGTGCGTGTGTGTTTTGTATGTATGTGTGTGTGTGTGTGTGTGTGTGTGTGTGTGTGTGTGTGTGTGTGTGTGTGTGAGAGAGAGAGAGAGAGAGAGAGAGAGAGAGAGTAGATTGTGTTAAAAATGTCCAGATTGTTTAAAATGTAATAACGTCCAGAACTGTTATATAAAATGTCAAATGTCCTGACTGTTGAAGTCAAATACATAAAGTGTCCTGGTGTCACGTAAAATGTCCTGATTAATCATCGTAAAATATAAAATGTCCTGACTGTCAAGTGAAATATATACAATGTCCTGACTGAAGATTGGATAATCATCATCATCATCATCATGTGCCATGACTCAAGGCGTTTGGTGATCATGGTCTTCCATATGAATCTGTGTTTTTGTCTCCGGAAGTATATCTCCTACCCTCTCCGTTCTCATCCACTCTGCAAAACTGTCTTTTTTTTCCTGGGTCTGACTGGTGCTCTTTTTTCCTTCTAGATCTCTTGTTTTGTGATTCATGCCAGAGTTTCTCTGGCCTCATAATGCTTAATTCTTTGAATGACTTGACCAGTTTTGTTTTGTTTTGTTTTGTTTTTTTTAAACCGCGTGCCGGACAGTTCATGAACTTGACAATCTAAAAGCTAACGCCAGCAGGTGACGCTGATTTTCTGTTGACATCAGCACAATGGCGGTCAACATTCAGCGTAACTGGTATCGCTTCCGACTAGATTCAAGTTATTGTCTTCACTTTTGGGTACGTAGGCTGAGCACTGTTGTTATTAATGTCCATACTGTCAGTCCACCGTTCCTTTCGAGGGGCTGTTTCCTCTTTGATTTTAGGATTTTTGTACTCTTAAACCCATCCACCCGAGCTTGTGTCTACAAGCGGAAGTTAAAAAATAATTTACATAACCTCATCGCAGGTTAATGATGCATTGTTCCCAACAGCCTATGGGTAAAGGAAGTTTGACGCATGAAAAACAGCTCAAATTGTGAATCGTTTTAGATTATCAGATAGGCTTATACATATGATATGTAAGGCTAGTTTTGCACCGAGCGAGAGGCAGCTACTTATAGATCTAGTGTGGAAGTCAGGGATTTGTTCAGGAAGGATCATCATGGAGTCCATGATGGACCTCCGACAATTTCAGATAGGCTGTGCACTGCACCAGATCACACATACCTGGTAGGTTCTTTTGAGGTTTCATTAAACCCTTTTGTGCTTGCAAGGTCTTGAAAATGGAGATGAGGGGAAGGAGAAGGTATGTAGACCTAGCGTAAACTGATCTAAAAACTTTTTTTTTTTGATGAATAAAATCCGGCCGACGCCAGGGATTTGCCTCACAAAACCAGAAGTGGAGTCACTCCTGTAACCAAAAAATAGGTCAAGAAACTGGTGTCAGTTCAGGGAATAGCCAAGCTTCTAGGATTTGCCATTTAAAACGATGACAGTGCGACGCTAAGGGCCACCCTAACTCGGCTGCTTCCGGGCGCCATGCGTTCCAAAGCGGTTTTTTTTTGTTTTTGTTTTTTTTTGAGTGATCACTTGCTGACCCCTTCAGGGCCTTGTTGCAACAATCTGATCATTTTAAACAGAAAAATGACTCTTTTGTTGCCTTTGATAGATCATTCATGTGGTTTGAGGATTAGATCACCCTCTGGTCTCCCGTGGGAGTGCCACGGGCCCCTTTCACTTCAGTGTACAGTGGTATATACACCTTTTGGACTTTTTGTGTTAGAAGAATTTCCTCTTTTTTCACTCTTTGTTTTCTTTCCTTCCTCCTGTGTTTCTGTCATTTCTTCCTATCATTTTCCTGCCTTCTGGTCATTACACCTGTATGTGTTGGATAAAGTATATACTTTTTCTTGGGATTAATAATTGGTGTACATTTGTAGCATAGTGCATTTTTTGACTCTAGGGAAGAAACCAATTTGTGTGTAACCCCTGGTGCCGGTAAGGCGTCTGTTCCCCACAGACGCACCGACCATACAGTGCCGTCAAGTTTTGAAAAATTCTGGCATTTTTCACTGTAAAGAATATCCAAAACAACTGCAGTACTGTTTAGCAGAAGGTTTTAGCAAAGGGACAGAGTCTGTTTAGTTGGTGTAGCTTTACAGTTGATGCTTTGACTGATAAGGGAATAAAGTGACCCCCCTGACCAGGAAATTCCAATGCCATGTGTTAGGTCTGCACTATCTTCCTTGATAAACTGTTTGCTGGGTACCGGGTGTGGAAATTCAGGAGTTATTATAAACTTTACCATCTAAGTTGACTGCTCTCTCTCTCTCTCTCTCTCTCTCTCTCTCTCTCTCTCTCTCTCTCGCTCTCTCTCTCTCTCTCTCTCTCTCTCTCTCTCTCTCTCACACCAAAGCGTTACAGGTGACATGTCTCTCCTGTCCCTCATTTCATTTGAAGCTTTCTTTATTTTTTTTTACTTATCTTAGTTTCTGTGTTTGTAATTTATGTGCCTGTTTTTGTTTTATTATGCTATTTTTGTTATTATTATGCATTATTTTTACAGCTATTGTTGCTACTACTATTATTGCCGTTATATTTACTTTAATGTGATTTTGCCTTTTCCTCTCATGCTTTTGCAAAACTCTTGACTGACTGGCATATGGAAGTCAACATTTCATTATAATTCATTTTTATAACTTCTTTGACATTGTGTGTGTTATAACTCATGCGTTTTCATTATAATGCTATACTAATATATTGACATGCCTTCCCCATCTTTCGTTTATTTATTTATTTTTTGTTAGATTTTAATGCTTCCTTTATCTTCGTTTTGTTCAGTGTTATATTTGTTTTTTAAGGGGTTTTTGTGTGCATCATTTTTTTCTTCAACAATTCGCTTAGCACGTAACTATTAATTCAAGGAAACGAAATGTATCAAAATAAGCAATAAACTGATACAAAAAATGCAAACTTATCAAAATAAGCAATAAACTGATACAAAAAATGCAAACTTATCAAAATAATAAACTGATACAAAAAATGCAAACTTATCAAAATAATAAACTGATACAAAAAATGCAAACTTATCAAAATAATAAACTGATACAAAAAATGCAAACTTAACAAAATAATAAACTGATACAAAAAATGCAAACTTATCAAAATAATAAACTGATACAAAAAATGCAAACTTAACAAAATAATAAACTGATACAAAAAATGCAAACTTATCAAAATAATAAACTGATACAAAAAATGCAAACTTAACAAAAGGTAGAAAGAAACTCTAGGGAGAGCTAGACAACAGAAGGTCTTCAGAGAAGTAACCCCCTTTAGACAAGTGTTTCGGCCCTGAATTCCTTACACTCTCGGGGGGCCGGGCCACATCCAGGTCATGACTCCTGGATGCCCTTCTGCTGTTGTCTATTTTTTTTTTTTTTTTCCCACCCCGGGGATCGAACCTGGGCGATTCTGCGCTTCAGAACTGCGGTACGCGGTTTTACCAATGTGCTAACGGGGCACACATCATCTGTAGGGAATTTAATCCTTATGAAGTTCACTTTTTTCGTTCCTCCTTGCCCAGATCCAGCTTGAGCTCCTTTCTGCTGCCTCTGCCATCGCTTTAAGGGCTCTAGTCCTCTTCTTCCCAGAAATGGCGAGTTGTTTCATGAGATCATAAGCGGAGGTGCCCACAAACCCTCTTGCCCCGACCTCTATGGCGAAGATTTTGACCCGCAGACCTGCTTTCTTCAGGGTGCTGGCAAGACCGGCGTATTTTTCGGTCTTGTAGATATGTGCTTCTTCCATTCTGCTTTCGTATGGCACAGTGAGTTCTATCAGAATCACTTGTTTCGAGGAGTCAGAGTGGAGAGCGATGTCTGGTCTCATGCCTGTCTTGCTGATGACATCTGGGTAATTTCTCCACTCTGGGAGGTCTGCTGTACACTCCCAGTCGACTGCTCTATCCAGAAGACCCTTTGGCAATGTGCTGGTTGTCATAGCACTTTCGGGCCAGACCTGTTTCCCTCCTGCTTTGTAGAACGTTGTCATAGCAATTGGTGCGTTTGGGGTCATGGTTTTTTCGCTAACCACATCTGTGATCACTTTCAGAACTTGGTTGTGCCTCCATGTATATCTTCCTTGGGCTAGCGCTACTTTGCAAGAGCTTAGGACATGTTCCACTGTTTGTTTCTTCTGACAGAGCGGACATGCTGGGTCGTCTGCTTTCCCCCATTTCACTAAGTTTGCATTCGAGGGGAGCAGGTCATATACAGATCTGAGGAGGAAGCTTATCCTTAGAGGAGCCATGTGCCACATATCGTTCCAGCTGAGACTTCTTTGGAATGCACTGTCCCATGTTGTCCATTGCCCCTGTTGACCTTGCTGGACTGCCTTCTGCACTCTTTTGACATCTTCTTCTTCCTTCAACTCCTGTATGATCATGTCTCTTTTTTCCTTCCCTTTGGCTTTGGACCACCACTGCATTTTTGTTGCTCCCAGTCCCTGTCTGTTGGTTTGCGTGTGTCCAATTATTTCTTTGATGCTGAGGTTTCTCTTGGCATTGTTTACAGCCTCTTGGACTTTCCACTTTCTGCCAGTTCTCAGCTTTGGATGAACTGATCTCACGATATTGTCTTCCGATTCCTCCAGCATGCTCAACAGTCTTGCTTTTCCAACTTTGTATTCCTCCACTATGGATTTGAGAGGTAGCTTCAGCATTGCTTGACGACAGTAGAATGCAACATCAGTGAGACCAGGTGGGACACCGAGCCATTTTCTTGTGTATTTGTTGATTTTGGCTTCCATTGCTTCGACTGTGCTGGTGCAAATGTCATAGATTAGCAGTGGCCACAGCAGCTTTGGTATCAGCATGAACTGTAGACACCAGACTTTGTATTTGCCTGGCAGTCCGCAGTTATCTATTTTCTTCAGGCCTTCTTCTGCTTTTTGCTTGGTTTCACATCCCCTTTGTGTGTCTTTCAGGGAGTCATCATACCATCTTCCGAGACTTTTTACTGGCTCTTCTGTGACAGTGGGGATGGCTTGGTTGGCTACCATGAATTTGACTGAATCTGCCACTTTTCCTTTTCGCAGTGAGAGACTTCGGGATTTCTTAGGTTTGAACCTCATTCTTGAAGAGGCCACCAGCTCATCCAGCTGCTTTAAGATTTGGTGTGTCTCTTCCTCATCCGTGGACAAGACTGTTGTGTCATCCATGAAAGCTTTCAGAGGAGGCATCTGGTATCCATCTCCCAGATTCACTGGACCTGAATTCTTCATTGCAGCTTTCAAGATGACTTCCATTGCCAACACGAACAGTATGGGAGAGATTGCACAGCCCATTGCAATGCCCACCTCTAGGTCTATCCAGTCCGTGGTGTATTCTTTGGTAGAGAACCGCATTGAGAACCCTTGGAAATACTTCCTCAGCATTGTTCGGATGTTTTCTGGGATGTGATACATTTCAAGAGCCAGCTGGATCATATCGTGTGGAACTGATCCATATGCATTCGCCAGATCAAGCCAAACTACGTCAATGTCTCTCTTCTCTGTTCTTGCTTTTTGGATGGCATCCCAAATCAACGTGGCATGTTCCAAGCATCCAGGCATTCCTGGTATGCCTCCCTTTTGGACTGACATATCCAGATACTTGTTTTCAGTCAGGTATTTTGTCAATCTTGCTGCCATAACAGAGAAGAAGATTTTCCCCTCGACGTTCAGAAGTGATATTGGCCTGAACTGATTGATGCTGCTGGAGTTCTGCTCCTTCGGAATGTACACTCCTTCAGCTCTCATCCATTGGTTGCTGATCTTCTGGTTCCTCCATGCTGATCGAATCATCTTGTGGAGCCACTCGAGCACTTTTGGGCATTTCTTGTAGAGCAGGTATGGTATTCCGTTTGGTCCAGGTGCTGACTTGGCTCTGGCTTTCTTTACTACGTTCTTCACTTCATCCAGTGTTGGTGGTTTGTTATTGAATTTTCCTTCTGGCGCTGCAGGCCAAACCAGATTCTGGATTTCAAGTGGTGCCTCGCGCTGAGAATCGGAATATGTTTCCCTGAGATGCTGCTCTAGGGTTTCCTTGCCCACTGTGAGAGTCCCTGATTTGGGTTGTTCAAACAGCTTTCTTGAAAAGTCAAAGGGATCTTTGAAGAAACGATCTTGAGTCTTCTTCTTTTTGCTCTTTCTTCGCCTTGCTGATTCCACTTTGCTGAGAGCATTGTGTTTGGCCTTCAGATCTTTCCAGAGTTCCAGGAGCCCTTGCTTCTCGAATTCTGAGGCAGTTTTCATTCGCTTTTTTTTAAGCTTCCTTTTCTCCCTCCGGATGCTCTCCATCTGTTGCTGTCTTCTGGATTTCTGGGGAGGCGTTTTTGTCTTTGGCTGCTTCACTCCATAAGTGTCCCTGCAGATAGAGTATATGATGTCTCCGTATGTCTCAAGTTTGTGTTCCAGCGTACTGTTCCCTATTAGCGCATTCAGCTTAAGGACAAGTTCCTCATCTAATTTCTCCCATTGTTCTTTTGCACCGGCAGGCGGCAAATTGAGTTTTCCACGTTTGGCGTTAAGAGCTTGTGCAAAATCCGCATCAGAACCGTCAGCGTGGATGTCCTTGGCACTATGGTTTAATTCCTGGCCTTGGTCATCCAACGTCTCACCTGCTATCGCAGTGCGCTGCTGCTGGTTCGTATGTGTCTTCAAACAGCCCATTTTTGTCCTGTGGATCTTCATGCCGCGTTTGGTGGTGAATCTCCTTCCACACGCACACGGAAATTCCAACTGGTCATTAATCATGGTCCGTTGTGCGTTTCCAGTCGTGATGGAGTCAGTGCCGATGGATTCATCATTCTCTCCCCCTTTCGGTGAATCCTGGGAGCATCTTTCATTTGAAAAACTCGTGGCATGTTATCAAAGGCAAGGTGGGAAGCCAACCCACAAAGCCCGCAGATCTAGTCTTTCCCAGTGTCCTTCGGTCTTTCCCGAATGTCCTCCGAACTATTCCCGGAAGTCAATGGACTGACCATGTGCAGGTAGAAAGAAACTCTAGGGAGAGCTAGACAACTGATACAAAAAATGCAAACTTATCAAAATAATAAACTGATACAAAAAATGCAAACTTAACAAAATAATAAACTGATACAAAAAATGCAAACTTAACAAAATAATAAACTGATACAAAAAATGCAAACTTAACAAAATAATAAACATACAAAAAAATGCAAACTTAACAAAATAATAAACTGATACAAAAAATGCAAACTTCACAAAATAATAAACTGATACAAAAAATGCAAACTTCACAAAATAATAAACTGATACAAAAAATGCAAACTTAACAAAATAATAAACTGATACAAAAAATGCAAACTTAACAAAATAATAAACTGATACAAAAAATGCAAACTTAACAAAATAATAAACTGATACAAAAAATGCAAACTTAACAAAATAATAAACTGATACAAAAAATGCAAACTTAACAAAAAAATAAACTGATACAAAAAATGCAAACTTCACAAAATAATAAACTGATACAAAAAATGCAAACTTAACAAAAAATAAACTGATACAAAAAATGCAAACTTAACAAAATAATAAACATACAAAAAATGCAAACTTAACAAAATAATAAACATACAAAAAATGCAAACTAATCAAAATAATAAACTGATACAAAAAATGCAAACTTAACAAAATGATAAACTGATACAAAAAATGCAAACTATTTAATGAAGGAAACAACAAACCAAAGTCAAATGAAGGAAATGGGGACGGATGAAAATGGATTAATAGATAAATAAACAAATGCATAAATAAATAAATGAATGAATGTTAAATCATATAAAAACCAATCAACGGAAATAGGAAACAAGCCGCAACTAATGAATGAACAAATGTTAATACAAAAATCAGAAATATAAAATAGATAAATAGATATATAAATAAAAACCAATAGATAAAAATAAGCAGAAATAACATAAGAACCAATAGATAAATAAATAAAAATCAAGAAATAAAAAGTAAACAAATAAATGAATAAATAAACAAATGAATAATTGAAATCAAGCGACACAGACATTTTGTAAAACAGAATTAAGAAAATATACTATTAAAACAAAACACCATGAAATTAATCAACATCAATGTAAATTATTTAGTCAATAAATGTATTAATAGCAGAGCTGGGGAACACCATCTGCCATTTTCTTTAAAAGGAAGATGGTGAAAATAACAATAATCCCACCAGTACCCCACAGCAATAACAATACACAGCAAACCATAAAGAAAACTGATCAATCTCAGACAGAAAAGAAGCCAAAGAAATACGCTTTTAACCCGACTGAGACTAAAAACCTCTGTGACTCAATATGTGTGAGAACAGAGTTAATGGAATGTAGTAATAAAGGTACGTCCCCAAATTACTACAAGCAAAATATGTAGTAATAAGGGGACTTTTTTTTTTTTTAGAAAAAGCTCTGTGACTCGATCTGTGTGAGAACAGGGTAAGTGGGATATAGTAATAAAGGTACGTCCCGAAATTACTACAAGCAAAATATGTAGTAATAAGGGGAACTTTTTTTTAGAAATACGTAGTTTATATTTTAGAATTACGTAGTTTATATGAGCTTATTTTTTTGTTTTGAGCCAATTTTAATTTTGGGGACGTCCCCAAATTACACACGCATCCCCTTTCTACTACCGTGTACTCGTCGAATTGTCCCTTAACTACACAGGCACGTTCACACACGCACACACAGAGACGCACGCGTGCACACACACACGCGCGTGCGCACGCACCACACACACACACACACACGCGCGTGCGCACGCACGCACACACCCCACACACACACACACACACACACACACACACACACACACACACACACACACACACACACAAGGTGAACATACGAGAGGTGTTGTTTAAGCTTTGTGATTTTCTCTGGTGCATACTATGGTACGCACGTTATTTTGCCCACACTGTGCAGACGCTATGGTGCTGCACAGTCTGCTTGCTCCTTCTCCGGTGGGTGTGCCTGCTAGGTGTTCCCTTGTTTCCGGAAGCTGACATGACTTTCAGGATCTGAAAGGGGTACCTCTCTATACGTCCCAGGTTCGATACGTCCCAGGTTTGATATGTCCCAGATTCGGGGGGGGGAGGGGGGGGGGTCCGTTTTAGGGCAAAAAGTGGATACACCGTGTTGCACGAAAAACAGTATACATCCTGTTTATGCGGGTTAGCCTGTAGTCTGTGTGTTTGTGTGTGTGTATTTATGTGTGCCTCGGTTTTCGATGGTATACAGAGATCCCCTGGAAGGGAGGGGAGAGAGAGAGACAGAAAGAGAGAGAGAGACTAAAGACAGAGATAGAGAGAGAAACGGAGACTAGGGATGTATCGAAACTGGGATGTATCGAACCTGGGACGTATCGAAACATCCCGTCTGAAAGTCATATTTGATATTCTGCGTGTGTTAACGCCCTAACGGTATACTCAGTCCTATCGGTATATTTCGTTGAAAACAGCATCGATCCACAACAATATCTACGAAATCTAAAGCTTAACATTTCAACAATTGCTTCAGAAGATCATACATGTGTACAGAATGATCATTAAAAGGTTACAATTAAGTAAGAAATGCATTTACTTAAAATTCCTTGGTACAATTTGGCCTCCCTATTCCGATCTGTTTCATCTGCTTTTACAGCGAATGGTGATACTTTTTTTTTTTCTCTCTCTCTCTCTCTCTCTTTCTTTTCACCCCGAACAAATTATTTTAAAGCCATTTCATCATTTCAGTAGACTCTTGTTTCGATCTATATGTGCATGAAACAAAACACCTTTTTGTTTTAATTCGTTCTAAATGAACAAGTATGTGATGTTCCTCAAACGGAAGGAATGGACACAATATAAAGAGGAGTGTATTAATTTTTGCAGGGCTATGCGCGCGCTGGCTGACCACCAGTGCCAGTGATGAAACATGTAACGGACCCGGTCGCCAGTACTAAGTGGTCCTGGGGAGGAGTTGTTAGTCGGGATGTGTGGGATGGAAAACACCTGTCCTACCGTAGGGCTGAGTGTACTGTTTCCTTACCGATAGGGCTGAGTGTACTGTTTCCTTACCGATAGGGCTGAGTGTACTGTTTCCTTACCGATAGGGCTGAGTGTACGCTTACCGATAGGGCTGAGTGAGTATAAGGCGTCAACAAGCGTTCGTATAAACACCAAATTAACCCTTTGACTCCCGCACCTTGTCCACCAGCATCCTGCATTGTCAGGCATGCTAGCAAAGCAAAAACTGAACCCCTCAACTCCCTAATCTATTCCACTAACTGGTGGATAGGGTAAGGGAGCCAAAGGGTTCAGTTTTTTGCACTTGGTGGATAGGGTGCGGCAGTCAAAGGGTTAAGGCACTGGCAGGTGTGCACACATGCTGACCTGGAAAATTGGAGAAAAATCTCCATCCTTTACGCACCAGGCTTCCCCCATGGGGATGCCAGGGAGTTTTTCAATATAAATAGTATCCCCACCTTCTGGAAATTGTGTGCCAGAAATTTCCTCTTTTCTCTCACTCTCTTTGTTTCTTTCTTCCTCCTTTGCTTTCTGTCATTTCTTCCTTTCATTTTCTCCTTGCTGGTCAAGTTCACCTGTATGTTTTCAATAAAGTCTTGCATACTTTTTCTTAGGTTTGATAATTTTCCACATGTATGAAGTACATTTTTGACTCTAGGGAGGTGAGATATGCGAAAGCAATTTTAGGTAATTTAGGCCGTATTTGTATATGTTTTGGTGTCTTTAGTTATGCTAGATTTTGTGTTCAGGTGTGTTTTTTAAATCCCCTGTGTGATAAATTGGACGGAGTGGTCAACGCCAGGGGCATGTCCTTACATTATGTGCGCGAATGCATTGATATATGTACTTAATTCTTTCCTTTTTTTTTCCTGTTGAAGTTTTGTATGTTTTGAAGTGGTTATAGCTCTGATATGGCTCTTCACAGTTGGCTGGGCTTTAAACAATAATAACATTAACGCACCAGGCTGTAGGTAAACCAGGTCAGGTTTGAATACTGAAAATGAATACTGCAATAGTTGGGGGGCAAAAGGATCAGCTAGGTCCGCGTGTGAGTTCATGAGATGTCTGATGGCTTAGACATTTCTGTTAACAACATTCGTTTATCCCATGGCTGCTTTGGTCATAACTTTATTTACCTTATCGTGGTGTTTGTGTATGTTGCGTGTGTGTGTGTGTCTGTGTGGGTGTCTGTGTTAGTGTTTGTGTGTGCGTGTATGTGTCAATGTTACGACGAGCCAAGTGGTTGCACTTTAAACTGTCTAAACTTGGGATTCATTAAGTATTGCATTGATTTACATTGTATTTCCTTGATTTTTATTGTATTGTATTGTACCGTGTGGTGTTGTGCTATGCTGTGTTGTGCTGTGCTATGCTGTGCTGTGATGCGTTGGGTTGCGTCGCATTGCATTGTATCGTATTGTATTATGTTGTATCATATTGTATTGTACACACACACACACACACACACACACACACACACACACACACACACACACACACACACACAAACACCAGGTCAACCCAGGAAGAAAATATTGGACGGATTTTCAGGATGGCTGAAGACAGAGAGGGTGGGAGATGTATTTGCGGCGACAGGGGATATGTTCGTATGGAGGGCCATGATCTCCAGCGCCATGCGGCAGGGCACATGATGATAATGGTCGCATTGTATTGTATTGTATTGTATTGTATTGTATTGTATTGTGAAGAAGACAAAAATTCATTTCCAACAGGAGGCAGGGCTGATTATTCCGCCCGTGGGGATGCCGGGGGCTCTTTCAGTATTAATAGTATCTCCACCTTCTATAAATTTTCTGCTATCATTTTCTGCCTTTCTGGTCCATTCACCTGTATGTGTTCACTGAAGTCTTACGTACTTTTTCTTAGGATTGATAATTGGTACATGTATTAAGTGCATTTTTGGCTCCAGGGAAATGAGATATGCGGAAGTAATTTTAGATAATTTTTACCCGTTTTCATGTAAGTTTTGGTATCCTTAAGCATGCTTAACTTTGTATTCATGTACCGGTATGCTTTTTTTTTTTTAAATCCCCTATGCGATAAATTGGATGGAGTGGTCAACGCCAGGGGCGTGTAGTTACATTATGTGCGGGAATGCTTTGATATGTGTTCTTAATTTTTTCTTTTTTCTTTTTTCCTGTTCAAGTTTTGAAACGGTTATAGCCCTGATGTGGCTCTACGCAGTCGGCTGGGCTTTAAACAACAATAAGAATAAGGGCTGATTATTCAAGTTTCAATCCCATTCTTTTCACTCTGGTTGTGGTAGAGAGGAGAGAACGACAGTCAGACGCCAGTGAAACGAAGGAACCAACGGCTTGAAAATAAGTACAGGGTTAAGTCAGGCTTAACACCCAACAACACCAAGGTTCCCTGCGTCGATTTAACACCCCTGTCATTTTGAAGTTCCTTTAAAAAAAAAAAGGGGGGGTGTGTGTCAGTGGGTGTGGGTATATGGGTTGGGGGGGGGAAAGAGATGTGATGGGAGGGGGGGGGAGGGTTATGGCGTGGCTGATTTTGTTGAACTGAGTCAAGGTGAGGTTTCCTCTGTTCCGTCTGTCTCTGAATGTTTTGTCGCGACTGGTCCGAACCATTCATTCAGCCACCCCCACCCCCCAGCCCTCGCTTCCCATTCTAAGACCTTTCCAGGGCTTGGCGCAGGCTTAAAGGCTCTGCTGCCAGATAGTCACTGGCAGATTAGGTTGGAGCGCATGTGGAACTGTATGCAAAGGAGTTTAGTGCAGGCTCAAGTTCTCTTGACACTTGCTGGCAGATTTGGGTGAAGCGCATATGGTATTTTTCGAGTATGATGAATTTTTTTTAAAAACAACAACAACAACAACAAAACCATCCCCAGTCTCTCTCTCTCTCTGTCCGTCTCTATCTCTCACTCCCCCCTCTTCTCTCTCTTGTCTAGCTAAGGCAGATAACTCCGCTTTTGGTGTCGTTCCCTCCCCCTCCTTTTTTGACAGTAGTATTGGATAAGGATACGGAACGATACAATAGAGAGACCTTTAGATTACACGTCACGTATCTCCCAACACCGCGATACGTACGTGTCCCGTACGTGAAAATGAATTGGTTTTAGATTACACGTGTCAAGGATCTACGTCCCCCGACGCCCTCCGAAGCAAGAGATATAACCTAAGCACATCTTGTGCAACTTGTTCACGATAGGCTACACTTGCAGCAGATTTTTGAGGTAAGTAGCAGCAATTTCGTTTTATCTGTGTAAACAAATTAGTTCACATAGAAATTTTTACAAACAGCCTAATGCATAATATAAAATGTAGTGACACTACAGACAATACAAACTAACGGGTGTATTAAAAGCTAGAGAGAAAGAAAGAGAAGAGGGAAGAAAACTGAGAGAAATAGATCTAAATATATAAGGAAGCGGAAAGAGAGAGAGAGAGAGATGGGGGGGGGGGGGGGGGGGGGGGGGACATAACCACAGCCTTTCCTGTACTTTACGACGTGTGACATAAACATATATATTATAGCTATTTGTTTTTCATTGATACTACCAATATGACGACGAACTAAAATTGTTGTACTTGAATTTTTAGAGGAAAATAGATCTAGCAATTACTTTTTATCTTTCCTAGCAACTTGGTTCCTCCAGTATTATGACATCATTTAATATAATGACATCATAGGCAATGAATGCTATTGATGTGGTTTGTGTGTGTGTGCGCGCGCCCCAGGCTTCATCCGTGTCAATAAATCATGGCTGACATTTTTAATTATATATAATATATATTTCTGTACTTTTATTCAATACTAGCAAGGAAGAACAGGAATTTCTTATAAATTCAGATCGTAACTACATTAATTAAGTACATACTTTGCACTATAATTAATAACTCAGTCTTTGTGTACACACACACACGCACGCGCCCGCACAAATCATGCACTTGCAACACACTTTCCATGTGACAAAAATATTCACTTTTTGGGCATATGAATCCTTTGCTGTGAGAAAATGACTTCTGAATACTTTTCTGAAAGATTATACATATTCTGAGACATATAAGTTTTTGTTTTTGTTTTTCTACCATAAAAATGAAGACGACTAACTAGTAAAAAAAAAAAAAAAAAAAAATAGTAACATGTAAAAACAATCATTCCCCTTTCCCTGATCTTTAAAGGCTTGTTTTTTTTAGTGGCACAGATTTGCTCAGTTCGTGTTATTTTTTAGAAAAACCTTATGATCTTTCTATAGATTTTCTCAGATGTGTATGTGCAGTTTTGTCCACTGTGCAGGCAGTACACTGGTGCAGTCTGCATAGGCTACTCTGATTTGGTGGATATGCTTGCTGGGCCAAGCTTCCATAAGCCACCAAACACACAAGACATGACTTACAAGATCTTTATAGTGCATAATTGATTTTCTGCATAAGCATGCACACAAAGGAGTTTCAGACACTGGTAGGTCTGCACACATGCTGACCAGAGAACTGAACAAATTCTCCACCCTTTTTCACCAGGCAGGAGGCACTCAGAAGGGACAAAACCAGACATTCTTATTACAAGTCTGACATTTACCTGCTCGATTACCGCACCTGTTCATTTTGTGACTTCATAATGGTGTGCTCGTGTGTGTGTGTGTGTGTGATGTGTGTGTGTGTGTGTGTGGTGTGTGTGTGTGTGAGTGTGTGTGTGTGTGGTGTGGTGTGTGTGTGGAAAATGGGAAAGGGGTGGGGGCAGACAGGATTGGGGGGTGGGTGCGCATCATGTGCTGACATATGGCATAATTATTCCATTTGGTACTGGTAATTCTACTGTGTGACATTGCAAGAAGAGCAAGAATGATATAAGATAAGTGGTTTTTTTCTAGCATTCTTCTATTTGGTACTGTTAGAGCTATCTGCTTTACAATAGCATTAGTATAAGTACAATGAACATAAATAAGTGCTTTTTCTAATATCCTTCTGTTTAGCACCGGTTGAGTATAAATCTGCTTTTACAACAACATTAGAGATGAGTGTAACTACAATGAAAGATAAATGTTTTTCTAACATTCTGCTGTTTACCACTGTACCACAACAGCATTAGGGATAAGTGTAATAATATCCTTTCAAAGAACACCAGTCTTTAAACGCTTAAAATGTACTGCCACATTTTTCATTATATACGTTAGGTATAATAACTCCACAATTCCAACTTTAACTAGCAACCCAGAAGCTTTTATCATACTTTGTCTAGCCTATCTTCTGGGCCCGTGAGAGGAAACCAGATTTGATTGCCCATAATATTCATGTATGTATGTATCAGAGAGCAGATGTATATGTGTGTGTGTCTGTTAGGGTGTATAAACATACTGTCACTTTAAAATCTAAATCACCTCTCTTTCTCTCTCTTTCTCTCTCTGCACCCCCCCCCCACCTTCCTTCTCTATCTCTCCCTCCCTCCTTTTCTTTCAACACAACCATGATGACCAGCCAATAGGTCTTACCTCATAGCCTAGTTCTAATTGATATACTAATGAAATGCTGATGCAATTCATCACGGACCACCACAGCAGGGAGATTTGTGGTTTCAAGTACTACCATCCTATTGGTTCCAAATCAAATAATTAATCATTGGCAGTCCTGAAGTACAAAAATTCAGGCTTGTCTCTTCCATTTAGTGACTCTACTGTGGTGACATGTGCAAGAAGAGCGAGAACGATGAAAGATAAGTGTTTTTTTTCTAACACACTTCTATTTGGTACTGTTAGAGCTATCTGCTTTTACAATAGCATTAGGGATATGTACAATGAACATAAGTAAGTACTTTTTCTAACACTCTTCTACAGAAGAATAAGAACGCGTATTTAATACAACAAGACAATGTCTTCCAGGACAGTTTCATTAGTTCTTTCTGTCTGTTTGACACCTAGTAGTCTCCGATAAAACCACATCTCTGCGCCTGTCTTGTCTTGTATTAAATACCGGTACGCGTACTTATTCTTTCGCGTTTTATTTTCTAGTTCCTGTTTGCTTGAACGCGGGCAGTCACACTTGTTTAGATTTAACATTCTTTTGTTTAGCACGGGTTGAGTATAGATCTGCTTTTACAACAACATTAGAGATGAGTGTAACTACAATGAAAGATAAATGTGTTTTCTAACATTCAGGCTATTGCAACCTCCAGCTTCTGGACTTCTATATTTTATCTCTTCACATTAATCTTTCTGAATGTCAAAATCAGTCTTTTTGATTTCTTCTTCTGTCAGTATTTAATCTTGCCGGTACTCCATGGTTGTAGACCACCGTGCAGCTGGGCTGTGTGATTTCTTGATTTGGCATGGGGAACAACACTTAGATCTGAAAAACAGGAAAAACTTATTTCATTTGTCGTTTTATTTGTTTACATATTTATTCATTATGCTGCTGCTGCTGCTGATACTGGTAATGACAACAATACTAATAATGATAACAGTAATAATAATAGATAAATTAGTAATATAATCATCATCACCACTAGTGACTATTAGTTTCTGCCACCTGTGCAAACACAGTCCACTCTCTTCCCAGGGTAGACCTATGTGGCCTTGACCTTGATGAGAAACCAGACAGTGAACTATAAGGCTGGATCAAAGTCAGCGCTTGGCGTTAGATTTCTTTAAAATTTATCAGCAACTAACCTAATCAAAAACGAAAAAAATACCTAAATTACGTCACTCATGACATTTATAACGTTTGGCGTCCACAAAATAGCATTTCATAGTTAAATTGCAGTCGAACCGGGCCTGTGAGCTGAAATCTCGTTCGACATTTTAATCAGAGCGATAGGTGCTTCTCAACAGCAGGCTTTTGCTTGCTGACACTTGGTGCGTTTGCTCGACTCGTACATGAATTGTTTAAAACTCAGTGACACAAGGCATACATAACTAGGTAGGTAAAGGGTTTCAAAACGCAACCAAATATTACTTACCGTGAAACTTGAGTATGCAGCCCCTTGAAACTTGAGGTATGCAGTCCCAAACTAGATACAGGCGAGAGCACGTATAAGCGGACTTCCATACGTGGACACGTACCTATCGAAGCGATACGTATCGATAAAATCGCGCGAGAAAATGCGATACGTAGTCGGTACGTTACGTATCTGGCCCGTATTGGATACGTGACGTGTAATCTAAAGGTCTCTAATGTATTGGCAACATGACACACAACACAACACAACACCGCACCACACCAAATCACACCACACCCGACTCAGCCCAGCCCAACCCAACCCCAAACCGGCCGTCTCTCCCGAAGTGTTTTCGTCAGGTTGTTCAACAAACAAGCTGATTGTTCCATTGTGAATCACATTCCACAGCTCTGTGTCGCTTCTGCCAGACAAAAAGACTTGGTAAAGAAGCCAGGGCACGCTCCATTCTGACACAGCTGAACATAAGAGAACTGTTCCAACTTGTCACAGATTCGTAACATGGCCGTAACTCTTCACGTAACTGCCCAACAATCAAATCGGTCACTGATATAGAGGGCAATGGCTATAACGCGAACAATGACTTGCTTTATGTTTCTCCGAAATTTCTTCTTCTTTGGAGGATAGCATTCCTGTCTCTGTCTCTGTCTCTCTCTCTCTGTCCTCTCTCTCTCTCTCTCTCTCAATGTCATCATCTTTGGAGGATTCCTCTCTCTCTCTCCCTCCCTCCCTCTTTGTCTCTTTCTCTCTCTGACTCTCCTCTCTCTCACTCCCTGTCTGTTTCTCCCCCCCCCCCCTTCTCTATTTCTCCCTCTCTCTATCTCTCTCTGTTTGTAAAATTGATTCAGCTTTTCTTGACAAAATGAACAAGTAATGAGAAATGTAGCATTGTTTTGTACAAATCTCTCAAAGAGGTAAAAGATATTTCATAGGAATCCATATATTTGTGCGTTTATATGTTTGTATCTTAGTTGTACGTTGTTGTTGTTGATGTTTTTTTAGATGAATGTGTGATTGTTCTGATGAGTACCGGTACTGTCTACCAAATTTTGTCAAACTTCTGTTGAATGTTTTTATTTCGCCTCCTTTCAGGAGGGGCAATGGCTTAAATGATTAATCCTTTGACTCCCGCACCCTGTCCACCAGCATCCTGCATTGTCAGCCATGCTAGCAAAGCAAAACTTAACCCTTTGATTCCCTTACCCTATCCACCAGATTCCTACAGGAAGCTGGTGGATAGGGCGAGGGAGTCAAAGGGTTAAGTTTTTGCAGTTGTGGTTCGGGTGCGGGAGTCAAAGGGTTAAGTCTCTCTCTCTCTCTCTGAATCATTTACGTCTTATGCTCTCTCTGTGTCTTTTGTCTGTCTGTCTGTCTGTCTGTCTGTCTGTCTGTCTGTCTCTCTCTCTCTCTCTCGAGGTTTTGTTTGTTTTCCGTTTCGTTTTTTCTTGTGTGGTCTTTTCTCAGTGACGATTTACCATGTGAAATTCAGGCAGCTTTCCTCTCTGCTTGTATATACTTTTTTTGTTTCCCTACATAAATCGATTCCTTACTGAATTTACCAGGGAAAACAGTCTCGTTGCCGTGGGTTCTTTAACGAGCGCGAAGTGCGTGCTATCCCAGGACCTAGGTTTTATCGTCTCACCTGAAAGATCTTTGTATGGTGGTCTGAGTGTTGTGTGTGTGTGTGTGTGTGTGTGTGTGTGTGTGTGTGTGTGTGTGTGTGTGTGTGTTGTGAATGTGTGTGTGTGTGTGTGTGTGTGTGTGTGTGTGTGTGTGTGTGTGTGTGTGTGTGTGTGTGTGTGTGTGTGTGTGTGTGTGTGTGTGTGTGTGAAAGAACAAAAACTCTGTCCGAATGGGCATTGAACCTCGGACCTCTTGATTCCTAGGAAGTTGCTGCAATCGACTGGGACTCTCATCATCATCATCATCATGTGCCCTGCTGCATGGCGTTGGCGATCATGGCCCTCCATATGTATCTATCCCTTGTCGCTGCAAGTACATCTCCCCTCTCTCTGTCCATAGCCACTCTGCAAGTCCGTCCAATATTTTCTCCCGGGGTCTACATGGTGTTCTCTTTCTTTCCAGCTTTCCTGTTGTGACAAGGTGCTCTAATTCGCCTTTTCTCGTAAAATATCTATAATGTTGCTTGTCTTTTCCTACTCTTCTTTATTAATGATAGTCTTGTGTCTGCCTCCATCAAGACTGTCTCGTTTGTTTTCTTTGATGTCCACGGAAATCTCGGCATTCTTCTTAGAAACCACATCTTAGTTGCTTCAATTTTGTTCTGACTTTGCTTGTTGACTGTCCACGCCTCACAACCGTACTACTGTTTCGGTTCTCTGTAACATTTAAGAAATCTCTTCCTGATAGGCGTCTGTTGGTAAAAATGCTTTTCGTCTTTGGCTCGGCCGATTCTGCTGGCTATTTCTGATGAGGTCTGCCGTCTGGTGAGATGACCGTTCCCAGATATTTAAACTTATCAACCTGCCGTGAAGTTGTGCCATTTGCTGTTATTTTGCATGAGGGTTTTTTTTTAATACTGATTATCATGACTTCAGTCTTCTTGCTATTTAGCTCCAGCCCTGTATTTTTTCTATTTCCACTATATTCACAAGGTTTTGTAGGTCTTTTTTATTTTCTGCAATTAGCACGGTGTCGTTAGTGTGACTAATGTTTTCCTCCAATCTTCATCACTTTGCCTCTACTGCACTGGGAGAAAAATTATTTTTCTTTTTCTTATCATTTTTTAATACTGGGCCTATTATAAAGGGGGGGGGGGGGGAAGAAAGAAAAGAAAAGAAAAATGCTCCTCAGTCTTTTTTAGTAGTACAATACATTTTTTTTCGTTTTATCTTCATGTGGAACTATCCAGTCAGGCTCTTGACCTGCTGACCGACTCGCTCCCTAAAAAATAATCCCCAGAAATTTCCTCGAAATGAAACGAGCAAATGAAATAAAAATAATATTTAGCGGTTACAACGAATTTAATATAGTTTAATCGAGCTACGAATGTACGAATTACTCAAACTATTGTTGAAAAGACAAATGAAACACACTGTATTTCATAATCCGCAGTCTCATTCTGTTGCGCTGCAGTTTCTAGATCTAGGTCAGTATGGCGCCTAGTGTAGATCTACATGACGAACTTTGAGCTTTGATTTTTCAGAAGCGAAAGCACAGATCTAATTTTTTGTGGACAAGAATGTGAATTACACCTGAACAACGATGGGCGCATTGAAATTTATATGCTACATGCTGCGTGGTAATTGTGTTTTCAGGTGCAGTGAACATTTGAGTGGCAGACGAAAATCTGTTAGGTATGTAAGAAGCAGACGACAAAACGCTAGATCTGTCGGGTTTAGAATGGCGCTGGCGTGTGTTAGGGTTTCAGTGAGTGATAGATATCTACATGTACATAATTGTGAACAGACTAGACACTTTTGAGACCTGCTCACTGTGTTTTAGGCATTTTGAATGATTGGAATTTTTGTACCAAGGTTTTCTGGGCACTGTGGTTTGTGTATTTTCTTTTACCTTTGATGAGATTTTGATTTACATTTCAGGTAGGCTACATATTCTTTGAGTGTTCATTCCCACAGGGGGATTTCTGAACTATTGGTCTCCACTTCAGTTTTTGTTTGGTGCACGCACTCTCGTGTGGGGATGCCGGGGCTCTTTCAGTGTAAATAGTATCCCCACCCTCTGAAAATTCTGTTCTAGAAATTTCCGCTTTTCTCTCACTTTCTTTGTTTCTTTCTTCCTCCTTTGTTTTCTGTCATTTCTTCCTATCATCTGCCTTGCTGGTCCATTCACCTGTATGTGTTCGATAAAGTCTTGTGTACTTTTTCTTAGGATTGATAATTTGGTAAGTATAATTATAAAGTACTTTGGTACAAATAATTATAAAGTGCATTTTTGGCTCTAGGGTGGTGAGATATGCGGAAGCAATTTTAGGTAATTTACGCCCGTTTTATATATGTTTTGGTGTCCTTGGGTATGCTTAAATTTGTATTCAAGTGTTTTTTTTAAAATCCCGTGTGCGATAAATTGGACAGAGTGGTCAACGCCAGGGGCATGTCCTAACTCCTTAGATTATGTGCTCGAATGTATAATGATATGTGTACTTAACTTCGGCCGGGCTTTAAACAACAATAACAATAAAAAAAAAAAGTGCACGCACTCAGATAGAATGAACTGGCAGCATTTCTTGCCGATTTTGGTCGTAGTAACGAATATTTATATAGTTTCATTACAGTGTGCAGTTTAACAGGACAAGAATGTTGTCACTAATGTAAGTAGCTCAGTTCGACATCAGTTTTCGGGTTGGCTCCAAATCGTTTGTGTGGTCCTCTTGTTGAAATCCAGGTATCCTCGACCTTCGCAGTCAGAAGTATGTCTACCTCATTTATGACAGATAATTTGTAGGGTCTGGCAATTTCAGTTTCAAATTTCTAAAGATGACGTCTCCGTGCTCGGAAGGAATTCCATATGCTCTAAGTCTCAGGTACCATGTGGTGGAGAAGATCCAGGATGATCACGGCACAAGCCTTAAGCCTGCACATAAACCCACGAGCTGGTCAGGTCCTGAGGTCCTGCCTAGATAGTTCCATAACCCTGGGGCCGTAGGCAGGGCCAGCACCACGAGGGCGGTGCCCATCCCCCCCCCTCCCTGGATTCAAATTCATATTCATATTCACTTTTTTTTGCCAGGACTTCAGACAGGCAAGAAGGCTGATTGGTCTTCTATGGGTGGGACCTGGGAAATCAATCTATTTCTCCAAAGTTTTATACCAAGGCAGCCGGGCAATGCCCTGTTCTTCACGATTTTCAACTGCCGTGGGATCTTTAGTGTGTACAGCCAGAAGGCACACGGGTCCGACTCGCTTTTCGACCCCTTGCGAAGGACTAGACGATTTTCCGGTCTAACTGAGGAGAAAAGTCAAGGCATGTACAGAGAGTGAACACTGGAACCTCGAGTTTAGTAGTTATTGGCAGGCGACCGTCTGAACAATTCTGCCAGTCTTCTCCTTGATAGTAGAATAGTGGGTGAGTCTGGAAATAATAATAAAGGGTCTTAATAACTGATTTTTCTTGTGAGGCAAAATTGACGTTTGTTTCATACCCACAAAATTTGATTTTAATAGTAGCCTACTTGATTTAATGGCAAGACATTGTCTGGATCACAAAATGCAGGCATGTGAGGATGTTTGAATTGTCAAAATCTCCCAGCTGCAACAGCTGAATTATTATTAATATTTTCATGTATTCATTATGTTATTCTGCAATTTTGGGGCCACGCCTTTACTTTAGCAGATGATGGCAAAAGATACAAACGTGAAATTAATATGTTTTAAGGATGTCTCGCATTGACTATTGCAATTCACTCCTGTCTGGTCTTCCTGCCTCCAACATTCACATCCTACAGCGCATTCAAAACAATGCTGTACGCCTTGTACTCAAAAAGAAAAAAGCTGACCACATATCTCCTCTCCTGGCACAACTTCACTGGCTCCCTGTATCAAAGCGCATACAGTACAAACTAGACACCATGTACTACAAAAGCCTCAATAACGCAGCCCCCGATTACCTGTCAAGCCTACTTGAGATCTATGTTCCCTCACTTACCCTCCGCTCTGCCTCCGATCCTCTGACTTTTCGCTTTCCACGCACTAAGCTCAATACCTATGGTCCACGAGCCTTCTTTGTTTCTGGTCCACTCTCCTGGAACAAACTTCCA
>JAPXFY010000035.1:25518999-25526499 GCA_030674185.1 Monoplex corrugatus
AAGGTGGGCTTGTTCGGTCCAAGATCGCGTTCAGGTGTGTGCGTGTGCGCGTGTACGTGTGTGAAAACAAAGAGGTAGGAGTGACTGACAAGTCTCTTTTCGTTTTCGTGTATTTTTCTCTGTCGTTTTGTGTACTGTCCCGTCAGGTTAGGTGATAATAACCGTAATAGTTTGATTAACGGAATGATGTCTCGAACAAAGTGTAGGCTGAGCTCTCTCTCAACGCTTTTCGATAGCATTTAGATCGTTAGTCAATAGGGGCAACAATAATCATAATAAATTGGCAGAGCGTTCTCTCGAGCAGCATGTAATTATGATGATTTCTGACAAGCGTTATGAGATTGGCAAACAAATTTTCAGTGACAAGAAAACGGAAACGTGTAGTTAACGAACGTTTACATCGATGTTTCATTCAGTAAAATAGAATTCGTATTCTGAAGCCATTTAAGTCATGATCTACTCTGTTTTTGCACCCTATCTGGTTCTTCACTTCATGAACATTTACAGTCGTTTTGGTTGACATTACCTGAAATCATACCAGTTTCATACAAATCAGACACTATGTGCAGATATTACTGCTTTGAAGTTTCGAAACTCTAGGTAGATACTTTTCAACATTTCTTATTTAAATTAAGAAATGATCAATGAAAAATGTTCGCAACGTATTTTCTTACGTAAGGGCCAAATAGAGAAGTTCAGCTCTAGAGGCATTTGGTGAAAAGCAGATACTGATTATTTAATGAGTCGAACCTGGTGGTTCGCTTCAGCTCGCCCTTTTCACTTTTGTAAGAGAACGGCAAAAGATCGAGGACTTTGGACCATCAAGAGCAAAAGTTAGACGATCGATCGATTCAGGCTATGTTTGAAGCTAAGTTATTTACGATCACACGATTAAAAAAAGAAGAAGAAGGAGAAGAAAAAGGGGGAGGGTGTTATTACGTTATGGTATCGTGGACTGTGTTAGGCGGGGCCCAGCTTTGAAATAGTGTTCCCCCTTAACATGATTCATTCTTCTGTCGCGCACTTTTGCTTCGAGGGGTGTGTGGTGTGTTGAAAGAAGTTTAATTTTGGGACAGGCAGGTGATAAGGTGTGTTTCCACGTGACAGATAAGAGGTTGACATTTTGAGTGTAGTTGCCTGCAAGTTTTTCTCGCGGTAGGCTAGATGTTTTTATTGGCTAGATTCGTTATATACAAATCTAACTTGTAGGATTTTGATCGAGAAAGTTTAGTATATGTACGAAAATCAGTGAATTATCAAACGATCAGAGTACGTTAATTAAATCTAATTTATTTTCCATGTATATTGCCCATATTTTTTAATTCAATAGCCGGATAAGCCAAATTTGATGAAAATTCTGCCTTCGATATTAAACTAATTCAGGTTGATTATTTTCACTGTACTGTATTTTAAAGTTAGCAGCTTGATAGATAGGTATCTCGAATCATCATCATCATCATCATCATCATCATCATCATCATCATCATGTATCCTACCGCATGGCGTTGGTGATCATGGCCCTCCATATGCATTTATCCCTTGTCGCTGCAAGCACATCTTCCACCCTCTCTGCCCTCAGCCACCAAGTCCGTCCAGTATTTTCTCCCTGAGTCTACCTGGGTATCTGGAATATCCAGTATATCATTTAGTCATTTAGTATTCTAAGAGAGTTTTGATTAATTTTGTTAGGTTTAATATTACGAAATCTGTAGCTTTAGCTTTGTTAGTAGTGTGTCAAGTGTGAAGCTGATATTCAGCAGAAGTGGGACCCAGGGCCGCTAGTCTTCTTCCTATGCAGTGTCTGTGGAAAACATGTGCTTTCAGGATTAGTCTTGTGTCCTACATGGTGACCCCACACCAGCACTGAAGATAATAAATATATGTCTTCTTCTCCGTAGACCGACGGGAGAATCCGACATCAGCAGTTGGTAGTATAAGAAAAGTTCCGTAGATGATTTAACCGCCTTATCATTTCAGGTTTTCTTTGTTTTCAAACAGAACTCACCGAGGTTGAAAACCGCACGTCGGATCCGTTGATACCCGGGGACAAGCATATAGCCTCCTTTCTCTTTTGCTTCGAACTTTTTCGAGTTTTGAATTTTCACGTTCAACAGAAAGAGTGTTTCAAGAACTTCGGCAAGAGGACGGCGGTGTGTGTGTGTGTGCTTTTTGTGTTTAATGTTGTGAGTGTTTCTTCACACACAAAGTTTTTGGCACAGTGATCAGGAAAGGAAAGGCAGTATTTGTGGTAGCGAGTGCTGACCGACAACATCAACATGGACCCTAGCAAAATACCAGCGATGGGGCAGAGAAGGACTCGAACCAAATCGTCCCTTTGGTGTGCGCCTTCTCTTGTGTTCCTGGTGCTTCTCATTTCTGCTGGTACCACTTTGTCCGCGGCTCAAAGTAAGTGAATTCTTTTTTTTTCCCTCTTGTTTGTCTTTTTTTTGTTGTTGTTGTCTTTGTCAAGCTGCCTGCTTTGTTTTGGTTTGTGTGTGTGTTATTTTTAATAGCTGCTAGTATCTGTGGCCACTGTCATTGTCGTGTCTTGTCTTTTATGTTTGTCGAGTCTGTCTGTCTTGTAGTTATTGTTTTATTGTTATTCTCGTAAATAAAAGTTTTTAAAATTAAAAAAAATTTTTTTCATTGTTCTTGCTTTCCGTGTGTCTTCTCTCAGTCTCAGTCTCTGTCTCTCCCTTTTCCTCTCTTGCTCTATTGCCGTCGTAAACATATCTTATTTGCTCTCTGTCTGTCTGTCTGTCTGTCTGTCTGTCTGTCTTCTCTTTCTGAATTAATTCTTCCTGAGGGACCCAAAGCTCGAATATGAATAGAGTGTTTGTATCTTACGTTCTTTTCGCTTATTTGTTATGCACTTGTACAAAACATTTCAAATTAGAAATATTGATATTGCCTAGTATGATATTTATATGAATGCGAGAACGCATAACTGTGTGCACACCCCTTCTAGTTCTAAGGGCTGTGGCCTATAGAATATGAATAAATAGTCTCTAGTTCTAGGGCTGTGGCCTGTATGAATAAATCGTCTGAAGTGTTGTTCTCTCTCTCTCTCTCTCCTCCCCTCTCTCCTTCTCTCTCTCCCTCTCCTCTCTACTCTCTCTCATTATAATCCATTTTGATTATAACTTCTTCAGCATTGTATGTATTATGGTTCTTCGGCTTTTTATAAAAAAAAATATACATACTTGAATGTGTAGAATAGCAAGGACGAAGCCTTAAGACAAGACCCAGTGAGCCTAATGCTACAATGCTTGTGTAATTAAAGTGTTTGGAGTTTGGAGTTGATCTCTCTTCTACTCTCTCTCTCTGTCTATCCCCCTCTCTCTTCCTCCTCCCCCCTCTCTCTTCCTCCTCCCCCTCTCTCTCTCCTTCCTCCTCTCCTCTTCCTCCCTCCCCTTCTCTCCCCCGTTGTTTTTAGTTTTACGATTTGTACCGTTTTGTCGTTGTGGGGTTTGGGGTTTAGTTCGGTGAAAGTAAACTCTAAATTACACACACACAACACCACACCACACACACACACACACACACACACACACACCACACACACACACACACACACACACACACACACCACACACACAACACACACACACAACACACACACACACACACACACACACACACACCACACCACACACACACACACCACACACCACACACAACACACACACACACACACCACACACACCACACACACACCTCACAGCAACGGCACATCACACACACACACACACAATATACACACAACACACACGTACGAACACACAAGCAAACAAAACCAATACAACAACACTGACACGAAAAACTCTCTACCACATTCACACGAAATCCATGACACCATAAACGTACAACATCACACACACTACACACACACAATAGTCACAACACATCTACAACAACACACACGACAAGACCACTCACAGAGAGACGACAAGACGATAGAAGAGCAGAACGAGAGAAAGAACAAACAAAGAGACGTGAAGGAAGAATGTTTACAATTTCAGGAAATCATGAGTAAGTGTATAATTTGAAATGTCGACATGAAAGTATAGAGAGAGAGAGAGGAGAGAGAAGAGGCAGGAGGGAGTGGAGAGTGGTGCGATTTGCGTGTGTGTGTGTGTGTGCACGTGCCTACAGATGTTTTGTGTTGTGGGTGGGTGTGTGTGGTGTGTGTTGTGTGTGTGTATGTTGTGTGTGTGTGTGTGTGTGTGTGTTTTTGATTGTGTGTGTGGTGTGTGTGTGTGTGTGTGTGTGTGTGTGTGTGTGTGTGTGTGTGTGTGTGTGTGTGTACATGTATGCATAATATTTTGTTGTGTGTGTGTGTGTGTATGTGTGTTGAGAGTGCGCGTGTACGCACTTGAAAACGAAAGACGCGCGCGCCACAGAAAGGGAAAAAAAACGACCATTGTATTGAGACTCAGAACAGACTTGTACACCATTTGTATGCAGACGTCTGCTTTCACTTGATCTCACTGTCGCCAATACCTCTCTGTTCCTTCAGCTTGTTCTTGTCTACTGTCTTTGTCCGTCTGTCTGTCTGTCTGTCTGTCTGTCTGTCTGTCTGTTTGTCCTGTTGTCTGCTGTCTGTCTGTCTGTCTGCTGCCTGCCTGCCTGTCTGTCTGTCTGCGTGTCCCATCTTCCAGCTCTTTCTCCTTCTCCCGTCCCAGCCGGACATTTCTCTCTCTCTGTTCTCTGCTTTTCTCTCTCTCTCTTTCTTTTCTCCCTGTCTCTCTTTCTCTGTCTCTTCTCTGCTCTCTCTCTTCTCTCTCTCTCTTTCTTTTCTCTCTCTTTCTCTTTCTCCTCTTTTTTCTCTCTCTCTCACCTTCCTCTTTCTCTCTTCTTTTTTTTTCTGTTTCATAATAATTCATTTTGATAATAACTTCTTCGGCATTGTATGTGCTTTGGTTCTTCTGTTATTTAAAAAAAACAAACTGAAATGTGTAGAATAGCAAGGGCGAGCTGTAAAGTCACAAGTGTAAGACAGGCTCAGTGAGCCTAATGCTACGATACTTGTGTAATTTAGTGTTTAGAAGTTTGGATTCTCTCTCCTACTCTCTCTCTCTCTCTCTTCTTTCTCAGTCTCATTATAATTCATTTTGATAATAACGTTTTTGGCATTGTATGTGTTAAGGTTCTTTTGTTATCTTTTTAAATATACTGAAATGTGTAGAATAGCAAGGACGAGCTGTTGTAAAGTGTAAGACAGGCCCAGTGAGACTAATGCTACGATGCTTGTGTAATTAAGTCTTTAGAAGTTTGGATTCTCTCTCCTACTCTCTCTCTCTCTCTCTGTCTCTTTCTCTCTCAGTCTCTGTCTTTCTGTCTCTGTCTCTTTCTCTCTGTCTGTCTCTCTCTCTCTGTCTCTCTCTTTCTGTCTTTCTCTCTGTGTGTGTCTCTCTCTTTTCTCTCCTTTCCTCCCTGTCTCTTTCTCTCTCTCACCCTCTCTCTTTCTTTCTTTCTTTCTTTCTGTCTCTGTCTCTCCCTCGCTCCCTCTCTTTTCTCTCAGTCTGTATGTCTGTCTGTCTCTGTCTCTGTCTCTCTCTGTCTCTCTCGCACCCTATGTAGCCCTTCCCTCGCACCGAGACACTCCCCTTTCTATCTCTTCTGTCTGTGATCTGTACGTAACAGGGATTTTCGCTTTTATCTGTCAGTACCCTTGCTTGCCAAAGAGGGTAGAAGGACTATCGTTCCTGGCCCTGGTTGCCTCCCTGTTCCCCGACCCACCCCTTTATCTTGGACTTTCTTTCCTTTGTGTGTCTCCTGTCTGTGTCGGTCTGGTTGTCTGCCCCTGGTTTTTCCCTCAGGGAAGTTAAATCCCTGTATTTGAATTTCACTGACAACGTATGCTCTCTGTCTGCTTAAGACCCACGGATAAACGTTCTCTGTCTCAGAGACCGAAAGATAAACATTCTTTATCTGCGATAGGTCTCTCTCTCTCTCTTTCACTCTCTGTCTCTGTCTCACTCTGTGTTGTCTATCTGTCTGTCTTTCTCTGTCTCTCTTTCTCTCTCTGTCTGTCTGTCTCTCTTTCTCTTTCTCTGTCTGTTTCTGTCTCTCTTTCTCTCTCTCTCTTTTTGTCTGTCTCCGTCTGTCTCTCTTTCTCTCTCCAGAGAATCTGGGACATTTTTCCATTTGTTCTCTCTCTCTCTTTCTCTCTCTCTCTCTCCCCCCTCCCCTCTCTCTCTCTCTGCGTTTGTTTGCTTGTTTTCTGGATTTTTTTTTTTTGGAAGCGTTCTGACTTTTGTCGGAAACGTGTGTACACATTGTTCTGTCCACACTGTGCAGGTGATATGTCGCTACACAGTCTGCATACTCCGTCTTCGGTGGGTGTGCATGCTGTGTGTTTTCATGTTTTTATAAGCCACCAGACACTGACACGACACAGAGAATCTTTAACCCTTTGACTCCAGCACCCTATCCACCAACTGTAAAAACCTAACCATTTGACTCCCTCACACTATCCGCCAGCTTCCTGCAGGAAGCTGGTGGATAGGGTGAGGAGTCATAGGGTTAAGATTTTTGCTTTGCTAGCATGGTTGACAATGCAAAGATGCTTGTGGACAGTGTGCGGGATTCAGGATTAACGTGAATATTTGATGTTCTACATGCGTGTACACGCAAAGCATGTGTGTGTGTGTTGGGGGGTGGGGATGGGGGATGGACGGGGATAGTCACTTACGGGTGTGCATACTTATTAGCCAGGGATATTGGAATGAAAAAAAAAGTATGTTTTACCCACAAGGCGGCCAGACCTTCCCACTGGAAGGCTAATGTCTTGTCCAACACCTGACTTATCGCGTCCATCAGGTTTTGGGTCGAATTGATTGCTTGGTTTTAATCAATGGGTTCATTTTTTACGTCCGGCAATCTTTTCAGGTAATATGGCCGATGGAGATAACCGTACCAGGAAAATGGGGAGAAGGTGACATATCTAATCTTATACTGACGTCACCAGAACAACAATAATATGGGCGGTTAGGCTGCTAAATTTAATCCTTTGATTCCCGCACATGTCCACCAGCATCCTGCGTTGCCAACCATGCCAGGAAAACAAAAACGTAACTCTTTGATTCCCTCACCTTATCCACCAGCTTCCTGCATAGGGTGAGGGAATCAAAGGATTGAGTTTTTGCAGTTGGTGAAGGGCGTGCGGGGGTCAAAGGGTTAATTAATTGTAATGCACCCCGTGGTGCGAACATACAATTATCAGTAGTATTAGCTATGTCTGTCTGTGCTCTCCTTTTCCTTCGTCTCAGCTTTTCTCCTCTGTTCTCTCTCTCTCGTTTCCTGAGGTGTGCCCGCTTTCTCCTCCTTTCCCGGTCCCTTGCTCCCCCCCCCCCTCGCTCCTCCCCCGTCTCTCCCGACACCACTTTCCGTCTTTCATATTGTCGTAAGTATTAAATAGTAATTGGTTCATAAAATGTCGGAAGTTCGTTATCTTGGTGTGAGGGAGTTGGCAAGTTTTCAGTTGGGGTTTGAAGG
>JAPXFY010000035.1:25543999-25553999 GCA_030674185.1 Monoplex corrugatus
CTCTGTCTCTCTCTGTTTCTCTGTCTCTGTCTCTCTCTCTGGCTCTCTCTGTCTCTGTCTGTCTGTCTGTCTGTCTCTCTCACTCTCTCTGTCTCTCTTAGTCTTTCTGTGGCTTTCGCTTCCCACCATCTCTCTGTTAACCCTTTGACTTCCGCTACCTGTGCACCGGCATCCTGCATTGTCAACCATGCAAGTAAAGCATAAACTCAACCCTTTGATTCCCTCACCCAATCCACCAGCTTCCTGTAGAAAGCTGGGGGCTAGGGTGATGGAATCAAAGGGTTAAGTTTTCGTAGTTGGTAGATAGGATGCAGGAACCCAAAGGGGTTATAATCTGTCAGTGTGTCTTCGCTTGAATGGTTGTGTGTCGAGTGTGTTGATTTAAGCGTGTGATGAAATGTAAATGCATGTGGCTGAAATGCAATGTTTTTGTGTGGGACAGGCAAAGGGAAACGTGAGATTGCTTACAAATTTATGTCAGTTTTGCTTGGGTGATGAGTCACGCTTTCGTGTCATCCTGTTTATTTTTCTTTTTTTGAAAGAAGTAGTGAAACTATTTGTGATTCTCGTCTGTCAGTTTTCAACGGGAAAGGAGATGGATACTATTTCTGATCTGTCCCAATTGGTGACATTATTTTTTATAATTGACGCGTGAATTTGGCCACCTTCGACGTGGTACTTAGAGCTAAGAAAGTGGCAGAAGTAAGAATAATGAATTTAAAGAAATGTATTACTACACACACACACACACACACACACACACACACACACCACACACACACACAGAGAGAGAGAGAGAGAGAGAGAGAGAGAGAGAGAGAGAGAGAGAGAGAGAGAGAGAGAGAGAGAGAGAGAGAGAGAGAGAGAGAGAGAGATTGTGGCGTGTGTTGCTGTCGCGCGCATTTTTTCTTCTGTCCTCTTTTCTCCCGTCCTTTCTGCCCCCTCCCCCTTCCCTGTTCTTCAAGTTCCCGTTCCCGGTTCGTTTCCTGGGAACTACATCAGGAAAATGGAATGCCGCCTCTAGGTCACTTTGCCCCCACTCCTCCGCTCCCGCGACCCCTCTGCTCAGCTCGGACCAGTACGCCTACTTGTGGTTTCCAATTCAGTGGGGTTTTATATATGAAAAAAAAAAAAAAAAAAAAAAGAAAGAAAAACAGAGACATGGAGAGAGAGATCAGTAACGCGATCTTTTTCATTCTCAGTTTCAGTTTCACTTTCTCAAGATGATGTCTCCGCCCTCGGAATGAATCCCGTATGCACTAACGTCACAGGTGCCGATGTAATGGAGAAGATCCAGAATGATCACGGCACAAGCCTTAAACCTGCACATAAACCCATGAGCTGGCCAGGTCCTGAGGTCCTACATAGATAGTTCCATAATCCTGGAGTCGTAGTGGAGTGAGGTGGCAGAGACCTCAACTTTTCCTCGGGGCCAGCACCACGAGGGCGGCGCCCATCTCCTCTCCGTCGCTTCAAGTTCATATTCATATTTGCATTTTTTGTTTTTGTTTTTTTGCCAAGACTTCAGAGAGGCAAGAAGGTTGATTAGTCTTCAAGGGGTGGGACCTGAGAAATCAACCTATCTCTCCAGTGTTTTATACCAAGGCAGCCGGGCAATACCCTGCTCTTCACGAATTTCAACTGCCATTGGATCTTTAGCGTGCGCAGCCAGAAAGCAACGAGTCTGACTCGTTTTTTTTGTCCCCTTCCGAAGGACTAGACGTTCTGATCGATTTTCCGGTCAAACTGTGGACAGTGAGGGCAAACCAGCGTGCTTACACACTCCAAAACAAGTCTGACTGTCCGTGTTCAAGCGAACAGGAACCAAAACAAAACAAAACAAACAAAAAGAAAAAACAAAAACAAAAAAAGAATCAGAATCGCGGTATTTAATACAACCAGACAAGAGGCGCAGATTTTGGGCCAACTGGCCTTTGTCAAGCGTAAGATCACAAACAAACAACAAACAACAACACCAGATACAAAAATTAGGAGAGAAAGACTGAAACGTCCCTGCTGCTCTGTCCAGTGTGAGAAAAGATTTTCGTCGTGGTATATTTTTTTTCTGGTTTCCTGTTTGCTTGAAGGCGGGCATCACACTTGTTTTGGATTCGCTAGTAATGGTTCACAATGCAGGATGCTGGTGAACAGGGTGCGGGAGTCAAAAGTTAATCGCACACAGAACATCAAATAACTCAAATCAAACATCCTGTAAGACCTGTCAGTATCCAGAGCTAATAAATCACGAAAACATTCAGCATGCACACCCATCGTAGATTGAGTGTGTAGACGACGCAGCGCACACTGCCTGCGCAGTGAGGGCAAACTAATGTGCTTACACACTCAAAACAAGTCTGACTGCCGTGTTCAAGCAAACAGGAACCAGAAGAAAAAAAAAAAACACGAAAAAAAGAATAAGAACGCGTATTTAATACAACCAGACAAGACAGGCGCAGAGTTTCGGCCAACTGGCCCTTTGTCAAGGTAAGATCACAAACACAACAAATACCAGATACAAAAATTAAGAGAAAAAGACTAAAATTTCCCTGCTGCTCCGTCCAGTGTCAAAAGAGGAATAAACTTACACACATTCTAGCAAATCGGAACATCATTAAATGAAACGTTTTAGTTTCAGTCATCAAGACGACGTCTCCGCGCTCGGAATGAATTCCGTATGCACTAATGTCACAGGTGCCATGTGATGGAAAATGAAATGTGGCTTGTATTGTCCTGAGCCTTCTGCAGCGCTGTGTAAGCCACGTTGCGCGCTGTCTCGGCGAAACAGGAATAAATCGCGTGCCGCAGAGTAAGACATTTATGTCTCTCTGTGTGTCTGGGCGGCCCGTGGCGTAGGGCATACAACGCTGCAGAGGGCTCAGGACTGCACAGACCACTTTCTTTTTTTTTGTTTTTGTTTTAAGCTCTCGCCTGCATACTTTGTGTTGGCGTTGATGAAGGCCATTTTCTTCGTCGACGTTTTGTAGTTGCCAGTCCCTATTCGTGTCTCTGGTTTTTTAACACGTGAAAGGTGGCTGAAAGCTTGCCACTGAATCATAATTTTAATATGAATCTCTGCCCCTCTCTTTCTTTTCTTTCTGTCTGTCTGTCTCTCTTTTCTGTCTGTCTGCCTGACTGTCTGTCTGTCTGTCTGTCTGACTGTCTCTCTCTCTCTTGCTGTCTGTCTCTCTCCCCTACTCTTTTCCTCCGTCTGCTGCCTGCCTATCTGCCTCTCTTTCTCTCTCTCTTTCACTTTTCTCTCTCTCTCTCTTCCTCTTTTTCTCCTGCCTGCCTGCCTGCCTGCCTGCCTGCTTCTCTTCTCTTCTCTCTCTCTCTCTCGTCTTTTCTGTATGTTGTGTTCATTTTTTTTTTAAGTTACTGGGGTTAATTTTCTCTCTCTTTCTCTGTCTGTCTGTTTCTGTCTGTGTGTCTGTCTCTATATATTTAACTGATTCTCCCCTCTCTCTCTCTCTCTCTCTCTCTCTCTCTCTCTCTCTCCCTCTCTCTCTCTCTCTCTCCCCTTTCTAGCGTGTGTGTCTGCGCGCACAGAAATACGTTATTGATTTGCATCAACTCGAACGTGTGGAATTGGTGTTGGGATCATGATGGTTGGCGTGTGTGGCAGTGGTGGTGGTGTGCACGAGTGTGTATGTATGCATTATGTGTGTATGTGCGTGCGTATGTGTATTTGCGCACGCGCACACGAGCGTGCATGTATGTGTGTATATCTGATATCGATATTGCGAACCACAAAAGGCATTCTGAACATCACGTGTTCGAAAAATAACGTTAAAATTCGAAGACCGGTGCATCGAAAAACCGCTTCAGGGAAAAAACGGGGGTTTAGACTATTAGCAACCACTTAGGTGAAAGGATTGTTTCTATACTCTCGCCAATATATGTACGGAATGGGGCTGTCCCACACAGATGAGTGTCCATGCCAGACAAGACCAGTCTTCCCGGCACGCTCTACGATATTGCCCAATGTTCAGGGGTGGGTGGGTGAGATAGCGGCGACTAAACGGAGCAGTCTGGAAAAATACAGCTTCGAGGCAACAACGAGGATTTGATAATAACCACACCTTTTGCGTGGACAGTCAGCACGCAGAGTCAGAACAAAATTGAGGCGACCGAAATGTGGTTTCTAAGAAGAATGTTAAGAGTTCCATGGACAGCAAAGAAAACAAACGATACAGTCGTCAAGGATGCAGACACAAGAAGATCATTAATAAAGAAGACTAGGAAAAGACCAGCAACATTTATTGGACATTTCACGAGGAAAAGGGAATTAGAGCCCTGGTCACAAAAGGAAAGCTGGAGGGAAAGAGAACACCAGGTAGACCGAGTGAGAAAATATTGGACAGACTTGCAGGGTGGCTGAGGACAGAGAGGGTGGGAGATGTACTTGCAGCGACAGGGGATAGATTCGTGTGGAGGGCCATGATCGCCAACGCCATACAGAAGGGCACATGATGATGATGATGACACCCTTCATCCAGACACCAGACTGACTGAGGCATCATAACGCTTGAACGCCCTGCTTTTGGAGATGCCAGGGGCTTTTTTTCCTCAAGTATGTCTCCCCGCCTTCTGGAAATCTTGTCTGAGAAATTTCCTCTTTTCTGTGGCTCTCTTTGATTGACTTATTCCTTTACATTGTGTCATCTCTGCCTTTCTCACATTCTGCCTTGCTGGTTAGTTCACCTTTTATGTTTGCCATAAAGCCATACGTAGTTTTTGTCTGTTAAGCCAAAACAGCATTCAAGAAGATGAAAAGCATTCTTACCAACAAATGCCTATCAATTAACATCAGGAAGAGAGTTCTTGAATGTTATATAGAACCAATACTGTTATACGGTCGTGAGGCGTGGACAGTCAACAAGCAAAGCCAGAACAAGATTGAGGCAGCCGAGGTGTGGTTTCTAAGAAGAATGTTGAGAATTCCATGGACAGCTAAGAAAACAAACGAGGCAGTCTTGATGGAGGCAGACACAAGAAGATCATTCATAAGGAAGATTAGGAAAAGACAGGCAACATTTATAGGCCATTTTATGAGGAAAGGGGAATTGGAGCACCTGGTGACACCGGGAAAGCTGGAGGGAAAGAGAACACCAGGTGGACCCAGGGAGAAAATATTTTACGGATTTGCAGATTGGCTGAAGACAGAGAGGGTGGAAGATGTGCTTGCGGCAACAAGGGACAGATGCATATATGGAGGGCCATGATTACTAATGCCATGTGGCAAGGCACCTGATGACGTTGATGAAGGTTGATAATTGGTTACATATGGAGTAATTGCATTTTTAGGTCTGAGGAAGAGTCAACTGCTTTTTTGGCAGTTTTATTACGTATTTGTGTACTCAGTTATGTATCTATGTTCAGTTTTGTGGGTGGTGGGTGGGTGTGTGTGAGTGTTCACCTGGTGATGAATTTGGTTGAAGAGCCAACGCTTAGATTATTGCATGAATAATGAATGCAATGATATGTGTGCTTAATTTTCTTGTCCAGGTTTTCGTTCTTCAACAGTCATGGATGTGTTTATTTGTGTGTTGTGTTTGAGACGGTTATTGCCCTGATATGGCCCTGAGCAGTCAGCTGAATTTTAACCCTTTGACTCCCGTATTCTGTCCTCCAGCTGCAAAAACTTAACCCTTCGACTCCCTCACCCTATCCACCAGCTTCCTGCAGGAAGGGTAAGGGAGTCAAAGGGTTATGTTTTTGCTTGGCTAGCATGGTTAGCAATGCAGGATGCTGGTGACCAGTGTGCGGGAGTCAAAGGGTTAATTGAACACCAAATTTAAAAAGAAAAGAAAAAAGACAGCCTTGATCAGAAAAGAAGAAAGAAAGGAAACTCTGTGAATCACAAGTGTGCACACATGACGTCTCAAGCAGTAGACTCCAACAACAGCATTCATGGACGATGACGGTCTGTTTATAAATGACAGAAGAAATTAAAAAAGGGGCTGGAGAGCACGTGGCTCTGATTCATTCATCCATTCATTTGTCAGTGCGTCCTTTCTTTCGTTCGTTCGGGACACACGTTTATTGAAAGATGTACGAGAATTTTACGACCTTTGCCTCGCCCGCATACTTGTTCGTTCGTTCGTTCGTTCGTTCGTTCGTGTCTTCATTTGTTCGTTTAAAACCCTTTTGATTCTCGCACCCTGTCCACCAGCATCCTGTATTGTCAACCACACTAGCTAAAGAAAAAGAACCTTTTGACTCCCTCACCCTATCCACCAGCTTCCTGTAGAAACCTGGTGGATAGGGTTAGGGAGTCGAAAGGTTGAGTTTTTGCAGTTGATGGGTTATAATGATAATAATAATATTAATGATAATAATAATAATGATAATAATAATAATAATAATAATAAATAATTAAAATAATAATAATAATAGTAATAATAATAATAATGATAATAATAAATGATAATAATTATAATAATTACAGTATTTATACGGTGCCAAATACACAGACTGAGGGAAAGGAGGAGTTGTAGAATTCATTGTCGGGAAAAGAGGTGGGTTTTTGAATTGGATTTAAAAGCAGAAAGGGAAGGTGTTAGGCGAAGGCAGAACGGAAATCTCTTCCAGGCTGACGGTCCTGAGACAGCAAAAGAACGCTGGCCAACACTTGGGTACGGGAGTCAGAGGGTTAATGTCTTGGTCTAGGCAAGATGATTTTTAGGGAATGAGCTCAAACTCAAAATACTGCAGACACTAATTTGGCCCCTTGTATTATATGGAAGTGAAGGATGGACTCTTAAAGCTGCAGATGAAAACAGAATCAAAAGTGCAGAGATGTGGTTCTGCCGAAGACTCCTAAGAACAAGTTGGACTGAAAGACGAAAAAACCAAAGCATTCCGGAAGAACTGAACATACAACCTGAACTTTTAGGCCTGGTTAGGAAAAGGAAAACTGAAATACTTTCGACACGCTGAAATACTTTGGACATGCTATGAGAAACCAGAGCTGACATGTAATGAAGACTGTGGCCCAGGGCAAAATGTAGGGCAAGAGACGACAAGGAAGACCGCCGACTTCCTATGTACAGAACATAGCCAAGTGGACGAAGTTGCCGAAAGGTGAAATCTACAGAAGGACTGTAGACAGAAGGGGATGGAGACAGCTGACGGGGCATGCATCAGCGGCTGCCATCAAGAACGATGTCGCCGACAGGTGAACAAGGTAACAGGCAAGATGAAGTAAAAGT
This sequence comes from Monoplex corrugatus, assembly GCA_030674185.1. Lineage (NCBI taxonomy): Eukaryota > Metazoa > Mollusca > Gastropoda > Littorinimorpha > Ranellidae > Monoplex > Monoplex corrugatus. The sequence continues at coordinate 25,551,211 of JAPXFY010000035.1, forward strand.
ATCCCATATCCCCGAGGCGGAAGGGGAGCGAGATGATACAAACCTCTGGAGCAAGACTTTTTTGAAGGCAGATCCCCCTTTTCTCCCTTGCCGCTTGCTTATCTGTCCCCAAGAGCAGGGCTGTTCCCTCAGGGTGGCTGACTTGGGGACCGCCACACGGGGAGTTCTTCTCGAGCCAGGGCTTATACCTCGACCTAACGGGGTGGGACTCCTTGATCCATGATGACGATCAGGGAGTAGTTTCGATGCATAGTCGGTTCCTGTGATGAGTGAACGTAAGGAATGTTTCTTCTCTCTCCCCCCCCCCTCCCCACCCTCCCATACCTCTCCCTAAAGCGAGAGATGTTGATTCACGACAGACAGAATTCTTGACGACAGTCGTATACATAAGAATCGTACATGAAGTTCTCTCACTCTGTCTCTGTCTGTGTCTGTGTGTTTCTCACTGTCTCTGTCTGTCTCTTTCTCTGTCTCTGTCTATCTGCCTCTCTCTCTCTCTCTCTCTCTCTACTCATCTCCTTCCTCTCTCTATATATATAATATATATACTCATATATATGTATATATGTAAATGTCTCTCTGTCTGTCTCTCTGTCTCTGTCTCTGTCTGTCTGTCTGTCTGTCTCTCTCTCTCTCCTTCCTCTCTCTTCTCCCTCCTTCCTTTGCCTCCTCGTCGTCTTCTATAAATAATGGCTTCTAATGTTCTATAACGAAAACGCAAACGACGTTTAGGTATGCTGTAAACAGGGTTAAGTGCCACCCACCTGCTGGGAAAAGGGTGGAACTTTTTTTCCCCCTCGATCTTTCGGGCCATTAATATGTCTGTGCAGATCTGTTAATGTCCAAACCCTTTTCGTTACTATACAGACGTACAACATCAGTATGCACGGCACTGTGAGACACTGCAAGTCACGTCAGTGTCTTGGGGCTTTGTGGGAACATGACAATACCCTGCATGCACACCCGCTGAAGACGGAAAGCAGACTGCGCAGCAGTATACCACCTGCACATACCTCAGGACACCAAAACATATAAAAAACGGGTATAAATTACCTAAAATTGCTTCCGCATATCTCATCTCCCTAGAGCCAAAAAGGCACTTAATACATGTACCCTATTATCAATCCTAAGAGAAAGTAGGTAAGACTTTATCGAACACATACAGGTGAATAGGCCAGCAAGGCAGAAAACGATAGGAAGAAGTGACAGAAAGTATAGGAACAAGAGAGTGACAGAAAAGAGGAAATTTCTAGCACATAATTTCCAGAAGGTGGGGAACACATTTATATGAAAGAGCCCCCGGCATCCCACAGGGGGGAACTTGAGGGTGATGGGGCAACGTTTCCTGTTACACGTTTCATTTTGTCGTCGGTGTGTGCGGAGTTGAACTTTTAACGTTTGAGGTTGGGGTCGCTGTGACCAGAGTTTGAAGCTGTTACGTGATTTTCTTCTGCTTGGGGAAACAATGAGGAAGTTCGGGTGTTTACCCCCCTATTACTGTTTGTTATTTGTGTTCTTTGTTGTCTTACCTTTACGCTTGACATAGGCCAGTTGGCCGAAAAAATTTTAGCCTTGTCTTGGCTTGTTATGTGAACTACGCGTTGTGATTCTATTTTCGTGGTTTTCCTGTTTGCTTGAACGCGGGTGGTCACGTTTGCTTTGTATGATCTCTCTCTGTCTCTCTCTCTCTCTCTTTCTCTGTCTGTCTCTCTTTCTCTGTGTGTCTCTCTCTTTCTCTCTCTCTCTCTCATTCTCTCTCTCTCTTTCTCTGTCAGCCTCTCTCTCTCTCTGTCTCTCTGTCTCTCTGTGTCTCTGTCTCTCTTTCTCTCTCTTTCTTTCTCTCTTGTCTCTCTCTCTCTCTGTCTCTCTCACTCACTCTCTCTATCTCTCTCTGTCTGTCTCTCTGTGCGGGTCCTATATTGTAATTATTCCAAAATATTTGAAGTATGCATTATCCAAGAACGACTATGTATTACGTTTTTGTTTGTTTGCATAATATTAATAATGTGTTCACACCCCTTCAAATGGGTCTTTGGCTTTTCTGAATAAAATTCTGACTCTGACTCTGACTCTGACTCTGATTCTGACTCTCTCTCTCTCTCTCTCTTTGCCCATCAAAGCGCAATATTTCTTCAGCAGTTTGTCAGAGACAAATCCTTCGTTGCTGCGTATGGTCACTATGATGTACGTCCTGCATATAGCATTATAGGACCTCGATGTACCTTCACATCTGATACATGATATGTATAGTTGACCAGGAGTCCACAAACTTTCAGACCATTTCAAGTCAAAGAAGCTCCAGATGAGGCAGAAAACTGCAAAGAACCTTGAAGGTGTTCGGTCTAGGTTGTTGTTTTTAATTAACCCTTTAACTCCCGCACCTTACCTACCAACTGCAAAAACTGAACCCTTTGACTCCCGCATCCTTTCCATCAGCTTCTTGCAGCTTCTTGCAGTGTGAGGGAGTCAAAGAGTTAAGTTTTTGCTTTGCTAACGTGGTTGACAATGCAGGAAGCTGGTGGACAGGATGCGGGAGTCAAAGGGTTAATGTCTGTTGGAGCATACATTAGATAAGTACTCACGAAATCATTTTTCCTTGAAATCTGATACGAGTGTGTATGAATTATTTGCTTCAGTACAAAGGATCATAAACAAGTCTAAAGTTGTGCCAGATGGTGTCAGATTGCACTAATTTGCATCTGTATTTAAAAAACATTTTCTGGGGGAGCATGCCCCCAAACCTCCCCCCCCCCACCTCCCCTATAGATTTTCAGAGATTTTTTTTCATT
>JAPXFY010000035.1:25566499-25568999 GCA_030674185.1 Monoplex corrugatus
GTATCTAATCTTGTTTAGCAGTGTAGTTTATACTGGCCGCCGTGCCTTCTAACGAAAAAAGGCGAATAGAAGGTGACAGGTATTAGTCCCTTAATTAAGCTTGAGGTCGCAGAACTGTCAGTGCGGCGGTAGTCCTCAGCTGTTCTCGGAGCCGCCATTTTGAGGGCTGGGCCTATCCTCTTTTCCTCGTTATTTTATTCTATGTAATCTTAAAGCTGGAGGGAAAGAGAGCACCAGGTAGATCCAGTGAGAGAATGCTGGACGGACTTGCAGAGTAGCTGGGGATGAGGAGGGTGGGGGAGATGCTGGGGGCAATGAGAGATAGAGATGGTTGGAAGTCCATGGTCGCCAACGCCATGCGGCAGGGCACCTGATGATGATGATGAATCTTACTTTATTTTGTTTTATTTCATTTTTGTTTTTAACGTGAGATGGATGGTTATTTTGATAGAGCCGTGGATTTAAAATCTGATATATCGAGTTCAGTTCCAGCCCCTAACATTAATAACCACTGGCCTGTTCGTTGTCCGTCTTAATGTTTCCATCATTCGTGTGGTGTCAGCTTAGTGTTTGATTGGTCCCTCTCGCTCCACCCTCCCTTCCCGATTTCATGACCCTGCGCGGGGTCAGGGAGTCTGCTAGATAATTGCTAGCAGATTTGGAGGGAGCGCATAAGGAGTTGTCTGAGCGCGACGAATCTCTCTTGAACCAACTCAAAACTCTTTCCCTCTCAGTTGTAAGAAACTTTGGTGAGAGCCGGACAGCAGGAAGTCCCCAGAGGAGAAATCTCCCCTCAAGCAAGTGTTTTGGCCCTTAACCCTGACACTCTAAGGGGGCCGGGCCACATCCAGGTCATGACTCCTGTATGCCCCCCTGTTGTCGCCATTGTTTTTTTTTCTTTTCTTTTTTCGTTTTTTTTTTCTTTTTTTTTTAGAAATTTTTCCTCCACCTGGAATCGAATCTACGCATCCCAGATGGTCAGGCATCTCAAGGCAAAGTCACCCTTGTGACGGATGTCTTATCCACTTAGCTATCGGTCACGAGCAACATATGGTGGAATTTTAAGCCTTTGAAGTTCATTTTGTTCCTCCTGGTCCAAATCCAGTTGGAGTTCTTTTCCGCTGTTCTGCCATTGTCTTCAGGGCTGTGGTCCTCTGTCTCCCAGAAATCGAGAGCTGTTTCATGAAGTTACAGGCTGATATTCCTATCAACCCCTCTTGCTCCAACCTCTGTGGCGAGGACTTCGGCTTGAAAGCCAGATGTCTTAAACGTTGCCGGCTAGATGGCGCACTTTTCATTCTTGTAGATATGGGCTTCCTCCGTTCTGCTTTCATACGGTACAGTGAGCTCGATTAGAATCATGTTTTGATGAATGGAAGTGGAGAACTATGTCCGGTCTCATGCCATTCTTGCTGATGATTTCTGGGTGTTTTCTCTTTCCATTGTGGGAAAATATGCCGTGTACTTCCAGTCGTCCGCTCCATCCAGCAGACCCCGCTTCCATGCACCCTGATGTTACGTGTTTCTCAGGCCACAGTTTGCTGCCTCCAGCCGTGTGGACGGTTGTTGGAGCTTCTGGTGGCAAGTATTTTCTCTCTCTTGGTTCGATCTCTTGAAGCACTTGATTGTGTCCCCATGTATACCTTCCTTGGGTTGGGAAGATCCAGTGGCATTGCTAAATCAACCTCCAGGAAACCGTTCGGGCGAGAGAGACCAGAGGAAGATAGAAAACAAAGAAAGAAAAAAAAGAAAGAAGAAAGAAAGGACCGATGAACTGACAACACCGCGGAACGAACAGATCTTTTATACAGAGATCCAGGCTGTGGCACACAACCAACAGAACTGGAAGAAACTGTACAGAGTTAATGTAGAAAGAAGAAGACGATCCCCTTTACATGTAGTTCTGGGCCCTGGTGCACAAGACGATTTTGTCTTTCAGAAGCATTCTAAATGTTACAGTTCCGTGGATTTTTTACATAGTAGTACTTTCTCACGAAAACACTTCAAACAGTTTTAACGTTTAACAATACTTCCAGGAGATTTCCAGAATTGTGCTGAGACCTGGGCCCAGGTTTCTAGTCATTCGAAGGCTGGCAGTACCTCGACCGATTTTTTGTTTTTTTGTTCGCTACTCATTGAAACGTGTGCACACAACTGAAGCTTGCAGACAACTGTATCGTTTCGAAGATCTTGAGGGAGACGAAATAGACTGGAACGTATGGGAAGTATCACTACGTCGTGTGAGCCCTATCTGAATGAGCGGGGTCGACTGTTGGACCTGTATCAGTATGTGCCATATTAGAGCGAACGGATAGAATTTCAGACGGCTTAAGTATTCTGTCTCTGTGTCTGTGTCTCTGTTCTCTGTCTGTCTGTCTCTCCTGTCTCGCAGTCTGTCTGTCTGTGTCTCTGTCTGTGTCTGTCTGTCTGCCTCTCTCTCTCTCTCTTCTCTCTCTCTACACCCTTCCCTCCTCTCTCTCTGTTTCTCTGTGTCTCTTTG
>JAPXFY010000035.1:25573999-25588999 GCA_030674185.1 Monoplex corrugatus
GAGATTATCGACTCTCTCCCTGCATCTGTCTGTCTGTTTCCGTCTATCTCTCTCTGTCCTTCTGTCTGTCTCTCTGTTTGACTGTCTTTGCCTCTGTCTGTGCCTGTCTGTGTCTGTGTCTCTGTCTTCTTTACTCTGTCTCCTCTGTCTTTGTCTCTCTGTCTGTCTGTCTGTCTTCTGTCTGTCTGTCTTTTCTTCTTCTCCTCCTCCTCCCTTCTCTCTCTCTCTCTCTCTGTCTCTATGTCTGTCTGTCTGTCTTCTGTCTGTCTGTCTGTCTCTCATAGTTCATCTGCAAAGTACTGGCTTGGCTTGGCTGAAGTTGGTAGAGTTTTATGGCCGCTAAGCAACTAAGAATGAGACAGACAGAGAGAGAGAGAGGGGGGTGGGATACAGACAGAGAGACAGACAAACGGGGGGGGGGGGAGAGAGAGAGAGAGAGACAGACAGACAGACAGAGAGAAGAGAGACAGACACATAGAGACAGAGACAGAGAGAGAGAGACAGACAGACACAAGAAAAGAAGAAGAGACGACAACAGACACACACACACAGACACAGACAGAAGACAGACAGACAGACACACACACACAAAACACACAGGAACAGAGAGAGAGAGAGCAATTAAGATGAGAGAGAGACAGACAGACAGAGAAGGCAGACATAGAGAGAGAGAGGAGGCATACAGAGAGACAAAGAGAGAGAGAGAGAGAGAGAGATAGAGATAGAGAGATAACAACAGAGAGAGGCAGACATACACACACACACACAACACACACACACACACCCCGCAGCCCCCACACACACACACGCACACACACACACACACAAGAAGGGGAGGGGTGAGGAGCGAACGCAATATTAAATTTGTATTTTGGAAAGTACACAGTGGCAAGTGGTCTGCAGACCTACCCCCTGTAGTCTTAAAAGATAAGATCGAACAAATCCACTTGAGAAAAAGAGTGCACAGGTATGTGTGAGGAGAGTGAGAGAGAGCGAGAGAGAGAGAGAGAGAGAGCAGAGAGAAGAGAAGAGAGAGACAGAGAGAGAGAAAGAGAGAGACAGAGAGAGAGAAAAGAGACAGACGAAGAAGAGAGAGAGAGGACAGAGAGAGAGAAGAGACAGAGAGAGAGAGAGAAAGAGAGAGAGACAGACAGAGAGACAGAGAGAGAGAGAGAGAAGAGACAGAGAGACAGAGAAAGAGAGAGACAGAGAGAGACAGAGAGAAGAGAGACAGGAGAAAGAGAGAGAGAGAGACAAGAGAAGAGACACAGAAGAAAGAGAGAGAAGAGAAAGAGAGAAAGACAGAGAGCTTCAAGAGAGAGAAACAGGAGAAGAGAGAGAGAGACGAACAAGGAGAGCACAACTAGGAAAAGAGACAACGTAGAGAAGGACGGATGTAGATCTTATTATTGTGAGATGACGAACAACAATAAAAGGAACAACAAACATCATACACGAAGGAACATTATTATGTTATCATAAGAAGACACCATTATAAACAGCAATATGTGATATCAAAGAGCCAGAAAAAAAAACAACAACAACAACAAAAACAACAACAAACACAAAAACAAAACAAAAAACAACAACACAACAACACAAAAAACAAAAAACGAGAGACAGACAGAAAGACAGGAATATACGAATGGTTTATTCAGTAGGCCGTAGCCCCTTCTAAATAAAATGGATGTGAACAAAAGCAGAATGACTTTTTACAAGGAAGTTTAAAAAAATGGGGGGGGGGGGGGGGGTGGAGGGAGGGTTGTGTCCACAGTCGTCATGTCAAATGCATTAAAGATATGTCACAATCGTAATGTCAAACGCATAAAGTTTGATTATATCTTTGATGCTCCGTCTGCAGAAAAATTAACAGAGGAGACATAGAGAGGAGGGGGGAGAAGAGATGAGATGACGACAAGAGAGAGAGACATAGAGAAAGACAGAGAGAGAGAACAGAGATGAGGGAGAGCAGAGAGAGAAACAGAGAGAGAAAGACGAGAGAGGACAGAAGAGCAGAGAGAAGAGACAGACAGACGGGACAGAGAGAGAAACAGAGCAGAGAGAGAGAGAGAGGGAGCAAGAGAGACGAAAGACAGATAGAAACAGAAACGACAGAGACAGACAGAAAGAGGACAGAGAGAGAAACAGAGACATAGAGAGAGGAGAGAGAGAGAGATGGAGGGAGAGGCAAGAGAGAGACGAAAAGAGAGAAAGAACAGAGAGAGACGAAACAGAGAGAGAGAGAGAAACAGAGAGAGAGAGAGAGAACAGAAGAGAGAGAGAGAAGAAGAGCAGAGGAGAAACAGAGAGACAGAGCAGAGACAGACAGACAGACGGACAGAGAGAGAAACAGAGACATAGAGAGAGGGAGGAGAGAGAGAGAGATGGAGGGAGAGGAAGACAGAGAGAGACAGAAGAGAAGAGAAAGACAGAGAGAGACAGAACAGAGAGAGGAGAGAGAGAGAGAGGAAGCAGAGAGAGAACAGAGAGAAGAGAGAGAAGAGAGGGACAGAGAGAGAAAACAGAGACAAGAGACAGACAGGAAGAGAGAGACAGAGATAGAGAGAGAGGCAAGAGAGAGAGAGAGGAGGGAGAGGCAGAGAGAGACAGAAGAGAGAAGACAGAGAGAGAGAGAGAAAGACAGAGAGAGGGACAGAGAGAGAAACAGAGAGACAGAGACAGACAGACAGACAGGGACAGAGAGAGAAACAGAGACATAGAGAGAGGGAGAGAGAGAGAGAGATGGAGGGAGAGGCAAGAAGAGAGAGAAGACAAACAGACAGAAAACAGAGAGAAAAACAGAGAGAAACAACAGAGAGAGAGAGAGGGACAGAGAGAGAAACACACACAACAGACAGACAGGGACAGAGAGAGAAACAGAGAGACAGAGACAGACAGACAGAGACCTAAAGAGAGAGAAAGGGGGTGGGCTTTGGGGGGGGGGGGGGGTAGGGTTAAGGGAATAGGGGCGCACACAGAAAAGAGACCCACCCATGTAATGAAAGTAAAAAGACTCAAGGCAACGTGACAGTTACTGGCAAGCATTATTTTACTGCGTAAAACTCCGCGTATTTGAGAAGTTGCATTCCACACTACCTCTGGGTACATACATATATATATATTCGTCAGCGTTATTCTGTTCTTGTAGTAAAAGATGAAGGGGGAGAAGGCGGGGATGGGGTGGGTGTGGGTGGGTGTGGGTAACAACATGCAGACAACACATACAATATATATAGACAAAAAAAAAAAAGCATACCAAAAAAAAAAAAAAAAATAAATAAATAAACGTGCAGACACACACACAGACACACACAGACACACAGACAGACACACACACAGACACACACACACCACACACACACACACACACACACACACACACACAGGTACGTGCACCTGCACACACACACCTGCGGGCGCACGCACAGACACACACTCACGCTCACACAGAGACACACAGACACGCACACAGACAACACAACACACACACACACACACACACACACACACACACACACACAGACACACACACACAGAGGTACGTGCACCTGCACACACCACCCGCGCGCGCACACACAGACACACTCACCTCACACAGAGACAGAGACACACAACACACACAACACAACACAACACAACACAACACAACACAACACACACACACACACACACACACACACACACACACACACACACACACACACACACACACACACACACCACACACACACACACACACACACACACACACACACCCCACACCACCACCCCCCCCCCCCACACACACACACTGTCTTCGTCTCTTGTCTCTCACTCGTTATACAGGCAGACAATCACATACTCTCTACCGCCTCCCCACCCTCTCTCTCTGATACGTACACACGCACACGGCAGGCTAAAAGCATTTGACCCAGTCTCGCACTCTTTTGAAAAGGCAAATTGGATTAATTAATGGACTAATATATTGAACTTAAGTGCAGTTTTATTTTCTCGGCTGAACCTGCAACCGTTATTGATAACGGAAACGAATTTCAACCTCAGAGAGCCGAGCGTTCTAGTGCGGAGTTCGTTCGGTTTGTTCTTTTCTTTTCTTTTTTTTTTTCTTTTAAGACAAGAAAACAGATCGTTGTTCGTGCTGTGGGGAACATGCGTGTGCGCACGTGCTCGTCTGCATGCACATTCGCGTTGACACAGACATACAAAGTCTGCGACTGATAGATAGACAGACAGACAGACAGTCACACAGACACACACACACACACACACACACACACACACACACACACACACACACACAACACGACACACACACACACACACACACACACACATAACACACACACACACACACACACACACACACACACACACACACACACACGCTCTCTCTCTCTCTCTCTCGCTCTCCCTTTGTTTTTATTTCTTTGTTTCTTTGTGTTTTTTTGTGTAAAATCACTCAAGTGACAAAGCACAACACACACACTCATTCTCTCTCTCTGTGTCCGTCTCTTTATCCCTCTTTTATCTCTGTCTCTGTCTCTCTCTGTTCTGTCTCTGTCTGTCTGTCTGTCTCTTCTCTCTCTCTCTCTCTTCCCTCCTCCCTCCGTCTGTTTGTCTCTCAATCTCCCACCACCCCCACCCTGCTTTCTCGCTTACTTAGAAACAAAACATTGTGAATATATCTTCTGTATCACATAATGTCTATAATATTCGAGAATACAATATAATGTCTGTAACATATGATAGTACAATATAACATTTATGACGTATAATAAAGTGTAATGTTTGTAACACGGGTCACTCGCGTTACACATAGGATTAATATCTGTCAAAAAGGTGTACGAAAAGGGACTGCGTTTTTGTCGTAGAAGAGCTTTGGAAACAATCACAAACAGAAACATGTATTACTACTGTTAGGGTGTTCCAGAACAGATTTAGAAACAGTGACAAAAGAAAGTGGAGGCGCATTTGTGGAGAACAGATTTGGAAACAGCTAACAAATAGCAGTGTCATTATAGACAGGTCTTGTGTGGCGCCATCCTCAAAACTCGTTTGTACTGATTCGCTATTACAAAGAATCAGAATAGAATCTAAACTCATTTGTACTGATCGCGTATTACAAAAAATCAGAATCCAAACTCATTTGTACTGGTTGCAAATTACAAATAATCAGAATCGAATCCAGACTCTTTGTGTACTGGTTGCGCATTATAAAGAATCAGAATCCAAACTCATTTGTACTTGTGCGCATTACAAAGAATCAGAATCCAAACTCATTTTTACTGGTTGCGCATTGAAAAAAAAAACAAAAAAAAAAAACGAATCAAGGCTCGTGTGTGCTGGTTGCGCATTGCAAAGACTCAGAATCCCAACTCATTTGTGCTGGTTGCGCATTACAAAGACTCAGAATCCAAACTCATTTGTACTGATTGCGATTAGAAAGAATTAGAATCCAAACTCATTTGTACTGGATGGAGCATAAACAAGAAATCCAAACTCATTTGTACTGATTGGAGCCATTACAAAGTCTCAGAATCCAAACTCATTTGTGCTGGTTGCGCATTGCAAAGTCTCAGAATCCAAACTCATTTGTGTTTGGTTGCGCAATTACAAAGTCCTCAGAATCCAAACTCATTTATACTGATGGAGCATTACAAAGAATCAGACTGTTTAGTGGAGCACGGAGAACTCAAGCTGTTAGGTGGGCTGATCACATTCCGCTATGATGTTGCACAGTCTGTATCTTCGGTGGGCGTGCATACTGAATAAACGTTTCCATATTTCCATAAGCCAACCACTGACGTGACTTTGAGGATCTTTGAACGTGCACATTCAGTATTCTGCATGCGTTGTGTTTCAGTTTATTGACCTGGCCAGCTCGTGGGTTTATGTGCAGGCTTTTAGTTTTACAGCTTGTGCCATGATCACACCATACACATGGCACCCGTAACGTTAGTGCATATGGAATTCGTTCCGAGCGCGGAGAACGTCATCTTGAGAAACTGAAACCAAAATGTGAAAAAATGCAAAGCAGATTCTGAAACACACCACAAAAAGGAAACGTATTAGTTTGCTCTGGAACAGATCTGGAAACGGCCACGAAAAAGGGAATGATATTTCTTGTGAAACGGATTTAGAAACAATCATAAAGAGAAAGACGACTTGGTCTATTCCATACCGCATGTGGAAACAATTACGTATATTTTTGTCCTAGGCATATTAAGAACAATCAAACATTGTGTAAGAGTGGACTATACAGTGCGTGTGTGGGCGCGGAGGGGCGGGGTGGGGGTGGGGGTGGGGAAGCTTTGAAACAAAGGGACAGTCTGGGGGGATGGGGAAGGAGGGGGAGGGGGAGTGGGGAGGCGTGAGTGGAAGATAGGGAAGTAGACAGGTAAGAGAGAGAGAGAGACACCTGCATAGATGACGATTATCATTCACTTTCTTCTTCCACGTCTCTTCTCTGCCTTTCTTTCTTCTTCCTCCTACTTTCCTCTTCCTCCTCTGTGCCTCCTCCCTCCGTCCCCCTTCCCCCACACCCCTACGCCACACCACCCTCCTCTCTCTCCCCCCACCCCCGTTCTCTTCCCTCCTCCCTATTGTCTTGACCCTCTTGACAAAGAAATCTTTGTAGTTGTTGTTGTTGTCTACGTGTTGCGTAAATAACGTTGTTATTTGTGTGTAGTGCTTGTTGTCTTTGGTTGGTGCTGTTCGCTACAGGCTGCCCAGGTCACCACCGTCCCCCCCCCCCTCCGCCCCCACCCACCCCCATCCCCACACGTAACATGGCTGTTTCAAAGTCAAAAGCTCCCGCCTGCCAGTCTGTGGGTGTCGACGTTAAAACTGAACCAAATTCATCAGTCTGCCAGTCTGCCTCAGTAGCTCAGTTTCTTGAGCGTCGGATTCACACGCTAATGTTGTGGGTTCGAATCCCGGGGTGCGCTACATTAAAACTGGCCTTCTCACTGTCCCATCTTGACATCATTGTTGTTCTGGTGGTGTCAGTATAGGATTAGCTGTTTTCGCGTACAGAATACTAATTAGACATGTCTGTGCCGATATCACTTGCTGTTGTCATGCTGTGACATTTTTAAAGTTTCTATTGAAGTTGATTGTGTGAGTGTGTGTGTGTGTGTGTGTGTGTGTGTGTGTGTGTGTGTGTGTGTGTGTTGTGTGTGTGTGTGTGTGTCTGTGTGTGTGTGTGTGTCGTGTGTGTGTGTGTGTGTGTGTTGTGTGTGTGTGTGTGTGTGTCTGTGTGTGTGTGTGTCTGTGTGTGTGTGTGTGTCTTGTGTCTGTGTCTGTGTGCTGTCTGTGTCACCTATGTATTTGATTAATTGCTTTGAAATGAATATTTTTTTCACGCTACGTCCACTAAACTGACATCCTGAGTTATGAGAAGTGCTGTTGCCAGTCGTCGAGTTTGAGTCTCGATGGTGTGGTGCTGTTGTGTCCTGTCTGTCTGTTGCTCTGTCTCTGTCCGTCTGTCTTCCTTTCGTCTGTCTGTCTGTCCTTCTGTCGTCTGTCTTCCTCTCTGTCTGTTGCCTCTCTGTCTCTGCTCTGTCCGTCTGTCTTCCTCTCTGTCTGTCTGCCTCTCTGTCTGTCTGCCTCTCTGTCTGTCTGTCTCCTCTCTGTCTGTCTGCCCTCTGTCTGTCTGTCTGTCTCTCTCTGTCTGTCTGTCTTCCTCTCTGTCTGTCTGTCCCTCTCTGTCTGTCTGTCTGTCTGTCCTCTCTGTCTGTCTGTCTCTCTGTCTGTCTGTCTGTCCTCTCTGTCTGTCTGTCTGCCTCTGTCTGTCTGTCTGCTTCCTGTCTCTGTCTTCCTCTCTGTCTGTCTGCCCTCTCTGTCTGTCTGTCTTCCTCTCTGTCTTCCTGTCATCTGTCTGCCCTCGTCTGTCTGTCTTTCTTTCCTGTCTGTCTGTCTGCCCTCTCTGTCTGTTTGTCTTCCTCTCTCTCTGTCTGTCTGCCCTCTCTGTCTGTTTGTCTTCCTCTCTGTCTGTCTGCCCTCTCTGTCTGTCTTCTCTCTGTCTGTCTGCCTCTCTGTCTGTCTTCCTCTCTGTCTGTCTCCTTCTGTCTGTCTCTCCTCTCTGTCTGTCCTGTTGTGTGTCTGTCTCTCTGAGTCTGTCGTTCGCTCTCCTCCCCCCCCCCCCCTATGTCTGTCCGTCTGTCTTCCTCTCTGTCTGTCTGCCCTTCTCTGTCTGTCTCTCTCGTCTTCCTCTCTGCCCTGTCTTCCTCTCTGTCTGCCCTCTCTGTCTGTCTGTCGTCTTCTCTGTCTGTCTGCCCTCTCTGTCTGTCTGTCTTCCTCTCTGTCCTGTGTGTGTATCTGTCTGTCTCTCTGAGTCTGTCTTTCTCTCTCTCCTCCCCCTCTATGTCTGTCTGTCTGTCTGTCTCTCCCTCCCTTTCCCGTTCTCTCACTTTCTTTCTGCTCTCTTCCTCTCTCTCTCTTTCTCTTTCTTCATCCCTCTCTCTCTCTCCATCCCTCTTTTCCTCCTCCCATCCGTCTCTCTGTGTGTCCTACTCTGCTTAAAACAAATCTTTGTCGACGTACGGGAGTCATGGTGTGTTCAGGAGCTGTCAACGGTGGGGCAATAGCGGGGAGAAAATATGTCTATCATTGTGACTAATTGGTGCCATGGCACTGACTAACGTCCTCTCTGCGTTCGTCGTGGATTTATGTCAGGCTGGCTTACTGAGGGGGATGAAGACAAAAATGATAGTGTTCATTTTTTTAGGGAAGATTTTTCCTTTTTCTTTTTGTGTTGTTGTTGTTGTTGTCAAATTTTCTTTCTTTTCTTTTCTTTTTTTTTTTCGTTTCTTTGTTTTTCTTTTTTTTCTTTCTTTCTTTCTTTGTCTTTGACGCTGATAAGTTGGGGACAGATTCCAATCAGGAAGCAGGGGGGAGGAGTAGGGAGAGAGGAGAGTGGAGATGAAGAGGCGGGGTCGGAGAGGGCGTCAGTCCCCTGATCTCCTGTGTCAACCCTTCCAGCCCCACCCCCACACACGCCCCTGAACCCCACCCCCTTGTGCACGCGCGCATACACGCGCAAACACACACACACGCACACATACACACACACACGCCCCTGAACCCCACCCCCTTGTACGCTCGCGCACACACACACACACACACACGTACAAACACACACATACACACACACACATACACACACACACAACACACACACACACACACACACACACACACACACACACACACACACACACACACAACTTGGGAACACTGGAATATTCTTAATCACTCATACATTCATATTACTACAGATGATGATGATGATGATGATGATGATGATGATGATGATGATGGCCGATGATGACTATAACGCGAAATGTGAAATCATCAACAGCTGAAATCAGTAATTATTATATCAACTTGTTACAACCAACTTGTGTCTTGTAGCCCAATTCTGGCTTCTTATGGTAAATTAATAGGACATTTTATGAGGAAAGGGGAATTAGAGCTCCTGGTCACCACAGGAAAGCTGGAGGGAAAGAGAACACTGAATAGAGACCAGGGAGAAAATACTGGACAGACTTGCAGGGTGGCTGAAGACAGACAGGGTGGGAGATGTACTTGTAGCGACAGGGGATAGACTGGTATGGAGGGCCATGACTGCCAACGCATGTGGCAGGCCACATCACATGATGATGACGATGATGGCAACTGAATGTGTTCCGCATTCTGAGTTGTCAACTCCTTCCCCTCCTACCCACCCACACCCACACAACCACAACGGCCGAGTTGTGTTACGTATTAATGTGACCGTTACGAGGGGCGTGGGATTGGTGTCCGTGTCTGTGTGAGCTTCTCCGAGTGATTTACCGCACAGTCTGACATGACCACGGACGAGAAATATTTAATTAATTTTCTTTAACCCTTTGACTCCCGCAACCCGTCCATCAAGAAGCTGGTGGATAGGGTGAGGGAATCAAAGGGTTAATTTTTTTGCAGTTGGTGGATAGGGTGCGGGAGTCAGAGGGTTAATGGTGTATGCTCGAGATATCAGATCTTGAGTCCCCGGTTCTGTCTTTCAGACAGCGGACCAGCCCACCAGAACAACAGGCATGTATTCATATGGATATTCGTAAACCCGAGCCATTCTGAACATGCCTGTATCTGTGAGAGGTATATGATCATGTTCGAACGTAGAGGAAGACGATCAGGCCCTCTCGAGTTACCTGCCATTCATCGAGTCTCGTTGGCTGCTTATTTGACGTGTTCACTTAGCTGGCTTGCACAACGAGCATCGAAGTACTTATGTTATGTGTTGTTGTTTAAAACCCGGCCGTCTGCGTAGAGCCACATCTGGGCTATGACCCCTTCAAAACCTATAAAACTTTAACAGGAAAAAAAAAAAAAAAATTAAGTACACATTTCAACTTATTCGTGCACACAATCTAAGGACATGTCCCTGGCATTGACAATTCCATCCAGTTACTTAAAATTGCTTCCGCATATCTCACCTTCCCAGAGCCAAAAATGCACTTAACACATGTATCCAATTATCAATCCTAAGAAAAAGTACGTAAGATTTTATCGAACACATACAGGTGAATGGACCAGCAAGGCAGAAAATGATAGCAAGAAATGACAGAAAGCAAAGGAGGAAGAAAGAAACAAAGAGAGTGACAGAAGAGGAAATTTCTAGCACAGAATGTCCAGAAGGTGGGGATACTGTTTATACTGAAAGAACCCCCGGCAACCCCAATGGGGTGGGGGTCGAAGTACTTAACGTGACAGTAGGATGGGTGGTTTGGGGTCCGTCGTGATGAAAATCAGGACGTGATGTTTTTTTTTGTTTGTTTTTTATGGGGGGGGGGGGGGGGGTATAGTTTATTTTTGCTGTGTCGTGCCACTCATGATCATTTTGAATCTTACCCATCACCCAGCATCGGTGACGTCAGTGCATGTGAAGTTTATTCCCCCTCGTTGGAGACGTCGTCCTGACAAAACTGCACGTGAGGACGTGGCAGAGGCAATTCGTTTGGAGTTTGCTTGATTTATTGACCCTTGGATCCCGCACCATATCCACCAACTGCAAAAACTCAACCCTTTGACTCCCTCACCCTATCCACCAGCTTCCTAGCAGGAAGTTGGTGGATGGGGTAGGGAGTCAAAGGATTAAGTTTTTGCTTCTCGGGTATGGTTGACTATGCAGGATGCTTGTAGACAGGTGCGGGAATTAAAGGGTTAAGTGGGATTCGTCGCGCTTGGATAGTTTATTTGGCACTCCACCCAGATGTGCCAGGTAGTGATCGGACGGACTTCTTGAAACCCCAAAACAGACGGAAACAAAATGGGAATGTGTACGTACCCTTTCAAAACAAGACAGGAGCACGTTCTCCCGATCAACTGACCCTTTGACGAGCGTACCCAAAAGACAGCAGAGATACACATACACAAAACGTTGAAAAACAAACAAACAAATAAACAGGAACCAAAAAACAAACAAACAAACAAACAAACAAACAAAAAACACGAAAAAAGAATCAGAACGCGTATTTTATACAACCATACAAGACAGGCGCACATTTTCGGCCATCTGGCCTTTGTCAGACGTACACACAAGACAACAGAGGTACACGTACACAAAACGTTGAAAAACAAACAAACAAACAAACAAACCCAAAACAAAACAAACAAACCAAAAACAAAAAAACAAAAAACAAAAAAAAAAAAAAAAAAAGAAAAAAAAAAGGAATAATCAGAACGCGTATTTAATACAACCAGACAAGACAGGCGACATTTTCGGCCATCTGGCCTTTGTCAAGCGTAGACGTAAGATCACAAACGAACAACACAAATACAAAAATTGGGAGAAAAAGACTGAAACTTCCCTCCCGCTTCGTCCAGTGGGAAAAAAGGACTAAAATTTGGTTCCTGTTTGCTTGAACGCGGGCAGTCACGCTTGTTTTGGATTTCAAACAAAAAACAAACAAACCAAAAAAACAAACAAAAAACAAACAAACAAACAAACAAACAAACCAGAAGTTCCCTAATGTGTCGTTAAGCAGGAGAAGATGACCTGCAACATCAACAAAGTGATTGTGAATTGTGGTAATTGGAAAGTCTCACCTGTCTCACCTGTCTCACCTCTCGGCGTCACCGGGTTCGGTGTTGGCTGCTGCACTCTTTGACCCTACCATCTCCCTCCAGGCCGCTCTGCCTTGACTTTTGTGGACAATTTCTTGAAGATTTAGGCCACTGATGTTCGTTATTTTCTCGTTGTGTGAGATTGGAGGTCTGCCTTTCTTCCTTTTTGCCACTGTTTTGCCTTGAAAACTGGTTAACCATGAGGTCCGTTGTCGCTGCAAGTACATCTCCCACCCTCTCTGTCCTCAGCAATCCTGCAAGTCCGACCAGTATTTTCTCCCTGGGTCTACCCGGTGTTCTCTTTCCCTCCAGCTTTCCTGTGGTGACCAGGTGCTCTAGTTCCCCTTCCTCATGAAATGTCCTGTGTATGTTGCTTGTCTTTTCCTGATCTTCTTTATCTAAATCAGTAGGAAAACAAAACAAAACAAAACAAAACAAAACAATAAAACAAAACTAAACCCCCCCAAAAACTTTCATGGGTAGACAAAAACACACATAACGCAAAACAAAGGAGGTGGCACCGCACCTGTGGCAAGGCATTTTCCCCGGGGAGAACACCTCACAGGAAAAAAAATCTGTTGACACCCTTCTCTCTACCTCTACCCCCCTCCCCCCCCCCACTTTGAAAACAAATCAAATAAATTGGGTGTGGGGTTAGAGTGGATGAAAGAAAATACCAACACCAGATATGTCACAAGCGATCAGAGAGCAAAGGAATGCCGAAGTGGGCAAGGCTAGGGGGTGGGTATGGGGTATGGGGGGGGGGGGATGGGGTGTTATCATATCGACAAGGCCAGCCTGTTCAATAGAGGGCTTGATCGGGAAACAGGTAGTGGGTGGGGGAGGAAGGCGATAGCGGGCGTAGGCTTTCAGCACACAACTCCTTTCAAGATTCGTGATGTGATAACAATCGACTGCCGGGTTGGTTTTACCGGGTACTACGTCTGTACTCTGGACTGGAGTCGTAGTGAGGTACTATCACATCCACACGTAGACACATACACATAGACACAGAGACACACACACGCACAGAGAGAGAGAGAGAGGAGAGAGAGAGAGAGAGAGAGAGAGAGAGAGAGAGAGAGGCAGACAGTACAGCACACACACATACATACGCACACACACATACATGCATACACATACATAGCACACACACATACATACATACGCGCACACACACATACATGCATACATACACACGACATACCACACCACATACATACATACACCATACAAACATCACACATACATACAACGCACATACAATACATACATACATACATACATACATACATACATACGCATACAACATACACACATACACACATATACATACCGCCACAAAACACACAACAAACACACATACCCAAGATAAAGTTGAATAGTTCCGTCTGCCGTATCGTTATGTGGGTGCGGACGTTAAACTCCAAACAAACAAACACACAACAACACACAAACACACACACATGCATACATATATGCATACATACACATGCTCCACACACACACAACATACACACACAACCATAACAACACAGCACACACACACACACATATATAATACATACACTCACACACACAACACACACACACACACACACACAACACACACACACACACACACACACACACACACACACAACACACACAACAGAGTCTGTGTGTTTGTGTGAGGGGTGTTGAGCGGTGACGTGGGGAGGAAAGAGGAGTCTGACAGACGTTTAACTATTGACCTTTGACTTGTTCCCCGTCACCTGGACTGCTCCACAACTCTCTGCTGTCTGTCTTCTTTGCCTTTGTTTCCACCCCCCCCCCCCCTTTGTTATTTAAGTTATTTTTCCTGTTCCGTTTGGTAGTCTAGACCAGACAGCAGACAGTTTATTGTGTCGAGTAAAAAGGTCACTTTTTCTGCTTGTGTGTGGTGTGGGGGGGGGGGTGGGGGGAGTATGTGTGTGTGTGTGTGAATGTGTGTAGTGTGTGATATATTGTGTGTGTGTGTGGTGCGTGCGTATTGTGTGTGTGTGCTGTTGTCTCTGTTTTGTCTGTGTGTTTGAGTGTTGTTGTTGGTGTGTTGTGTGTGTGTATTGTGTGTGTGGTATTGTGTATGCTTGTGTTGTTGTGTGTGTGCTCTCCTCTCTCTCTCTCTCTCTCGCGCGCTCTCTTCTCTGTTGCTGTGTGTGTGGGTGTGTGTGTGTTGTGTGTGTGTGTGTTGTGTGTGTGTGTGTGGGTGTGTGTTGTGTGTGTGTGTGTGCAAGAGAGACAAATTTGAATTCCCTCTTCTTTGGCTGTAACGGTATCCAGACATTTGATTTACTCGTTTCCAGTTACACCTGTTAACCGTATTAACTCTCATTGGCTGCAAACAACAATTTTCCCGTCATCTTTTACGCACCTTAATGCACAACCTTTGCTTATTAGTATGACGCCCGAATACACATGGGCGTAGGCGCATGCCCGAAGAATTGATAATAAACCATAACCAATTTAACCAAGCAAGCAACCAGCCGTTCGACTGCCATCCATCCATTGGCCTGCAAACAACATATTCCCCCCCCCCCCCTCCCATTTTCTACGCTACCTTAATAGGCCACAGAAGCCGGCACAGTTTTTACAATGCGATGATGATGATGTCGATGAGGATGATAATCATGATGCTTGGCGTTCCATCTAGGTTGAGACTGCGTGACAGGGCTGTACTGTACGCTTACTATCATAACATATCCTGGCGCACCAGCGAGAGATACAGACTCCTGCGGTGCTGGTCAGAAGATTTGAGCAAGACCCTCATTGACGCATCCGTGAAGCGGATGAGACTGGACTGTGTGGTCCCAATCTTTCCAATGAGCCCATAGCACGCCCACTGAAAATCCCACAATGATGCAAACAGTAATGCAA
>JAPXFY010000035.1:25608999-25616499 GCA_030674185.1 Monoplex corrugatus
CTGACTGGTCCATTTCTCAAACTTGCTCTTGGATGGAGACGGAAAGCAAGCAGGCAGATTAAGAGACATAAACTAACGGGAGAGAGAGAGAGAGAGAGAGAGAGAGAGAGAGAGAGGAGAGAGAGAGAGAGAGAGAGAGAGAAGACAGACAGACAGACAGACAGAGACAGACAGAGAGAGAAAGAGAGAGAGAGAGACAGACAGACAGACATACAGACAGACAGACAGACAGACAGACGTAGACAGACGTAGACAGACGCAGGCAGACAGATAAACGCAGACACAGACAGAATGGCCGAGTCGGCAAATTTGTCCTCCTTCTTCAGTCAATGTCAAGATGACTCTCTCGCAGCGTCCGTTCTTGTAGTTGTATCAAACAGAGGAATCCTTCCCTCCCTCCGCTTTCCAACACCCACCCCACCCCGAGTCCGCTACATTACTCTCATCTCTCATCCCTCACCCCCCCCTATTTTCCTTCTGCCCTCCCACCTCTCTCTTCCAGTTTTGTTCCCGCTTACTACACCCTCTCAAGTCTTACCACCCCATCCGCCCGTCCGTCCCGCTACAACGAAGCCTCTACCCCCCCCCCCCTAGACTCTTCCTCTCTCTCTCTCTCTCTTTCTCTCTCTCTCTCTGTCTCTCTCTCTCTTCTCTCCTTCTCTCTCTCTCTCTCTTTCCTCTTCTCTCTCTCTCTCTCTTTCCTCTCTTCTCTCTCTTTCTCTCTCTCTTCTCTCTCTTTCTCTCTTCTCTTCTCTCTTCTTCTTCTTCTCTCTCTCTCTCTATCCCCGTCTGTCTGTCTCTGTCTGTCCGTCTATCTGTCTGTATGTCTGTCTCTTTCCATAGTATATGTCTCTTCAAAGTCTGCCCACGCAACAACGAAGCCCTCTGTCCCCAACCCCCACCCCACCCACCCCCTCGACCCTTCCTCTCTGTCTGTCTGTCTGTCTGTCTCTCTTTGTCTCTGGTCTTCTCTCTGTCCCTCTCTTTCTCTTTTTCTTCTCTCTCTCCGTCCCTCTCTGTCTGTCTGTCTCTGTCTCTGTGTCTGTCTGTCTGTCGTCTGTCTCTCTCTCTCTCTCTGTCTCTCGTTTATGTCTCTTCAAAGTCCGCCCACGCAACAACGAAAGCCCTCTGCCCCAACCCCCATCGACACTCCCCCCTCTCTCTCTCTCTCTCGCTCTTGTGTGTGTGTCTCTTCTGTCTCTGTCTTTCTCTGTCCGTCTATCTATCTGTCTGTCTGTCTGTCTCTCGCTCGCTCGCTCGCTCGTGTCTGTCTGCTTCTGTCTGTCTGTCTGTCTGTCTGTCTGTCTCTCTCTCTCTCTCTCTCTCTCCTCACCCGCCATAGTTTATGTCTCTTCAAAATAAGTCCGACATTCCATCGCCTGAGTCTTAGTCCTAGATGCTGTCTTTCTCAACTCGCCTCCTCTCAGCTATTAACTCTCCTTCTCTTGCGTAATTAATTATGGTGATCCTTCTGTGTGTCTTCCGGCCACCCACTCACTCTCTTTCTTCTTGATCTCTCTTTCTTACCTTTAAACACACTTCGCAAATTCAAGGGGGAGAGGTCTTCCAAGATATCAGTCCCGAGACCAAGACATTATTTAACCCTTTGACTCCTGCACCCTACCCACCAACTGCAAAAACTTACTTAACCTTTGATTCCCTTACCCTATCCACCAGTTTCCTTGCAAGTTTTTGCTTTGCTGGCATGGTTGACAATGCAGGATGCTGGTGGGCAGGGTCTCCCCCCGTGGGGATGCCGGGGCTCTTTCAGTATAAAAGGTATCCCCACCTTCTGGAAATTCTGTGCCAGATATTTCCTATCACTCTGTTTGTCCCTTTCTTTCTCCTTTGCTTTCTGTCATTTCTTCCTATCATTTTCTGCTTTGCTGGTCCATTCACTTGTATATGCTCGTATATAAGTCTTGTGTACCTTCTCTTAGGATTGATAACTGGGTACATGTGTTAAGTGCATTTTTGGCTCTAGGGATATAACTGGGCACATGTGTTAAGTGCATTTTTGGCTCTAGGGATATAACTGGGCACATTATTAAGTGCATTTTTGGCTCTAGGGATATTACTGGGTAATGTTATTAAGTGCATTTTTGGCTCTAGGGATATAACTGGGCACATTATTAAGTGCATTTTTGGCTCTAGGGATATAACTGGGTAATGTATTAAGTGCATTTTTGGCTCTAGGGATAAAACTGGGCACATTATTAAGTGCATTTTTGGCTCTAGGGATATAACTGGGTACATTATTAAGTGCACTTTTGGCTCTAGGGATATAACTGGGTACATGTATTAAGTGCATTTTTGGCTCTAAGGATATGAGATGTGCGGAAGCAATTTTCGGCAGTTCAGGCCTGGCAGGCTGTCATGATCATTGTCATTCTGTCATCACTGTGGGGGAGGCCTGTAACTTTCAAAGTTGGCTGATAAGCAGCATTGTCTTTACTCCTTATCTCGCACCAACCCCCAATCTCTAACCACCACGCCCTGCGTATGTGTTGTGTAAAAGTGTGTGTGTGTGTTTGTGCGTGAGAGAGAGAGAGAGAGACAGAGAGAGAGAGAGAGAAGAGAAGAGAGAGAGAGACAGACAGAGACGAGAGAGAGAGAGAGACAGAGAGAGAGAGAGACAGGAGAGACGAGAGAAGAGGAGAGAGAGAGAGAGTCATTTTCATTCTCTCGCATGTCTGTGTCTTGTTTCGTCCTTCATTTTCTTCTTTTTCCTCCTCCTCCTCCTTCTCCTTTTCCTTCTTCACTTCCTTATCACGTCTCACAAGCGTGTGTGTGTGTGTGTGTGTGTGTGTTGTGTGGTGTGTGTGTGTGGGTGGTGGGGTGGGTGGGTGGGGGTGGGAGTGGTGTGGTAGTGTTGTGTGTCTGTCGGGGGAGGTATGTAAAATGGTCTCACAAGGGACCCCTTTCTTATGAATACTGATGTTTAGAGAAGTCTCAGTGCGTTCCCCTTGTCCGTGACCTAATCATAGTTTTCTCCCCTCTCTCCTCTCTCTCCTCTCTCTCTCCTCTCTCCTCTCCTCCTCCCCCTCTCTCTGCTTCTCCTTCTCTTCTTGTCTTAATCAGAAAGAAAAGATTGTCTAGTAAATAGGAGAGATGCGAGAGGGTGGAAGCCTAGACATGCACGTGTGTGTGCTGTTGTGTGCGCGCGCTCGCGTGTGTTGATGTTTTAGAGCACGTGTGTGTGGATAACTACGCGGTATGCGCTCATCCGTCAGTCGTCGCTCTGTGCCACATCATTCCTGAAAATATGAGTAAACTTGAGGTACGTTGTACAGATATTCTTCTGAATACATAGAGTATGTGTTGTTTTAGTGCATATGTTCTATCAGTATACACGAACCCAGTATGTGCTTCATTGGGTCTTGTCTTTATTTTGACAACACCGCTGCGCTCGTCGTCACGGGTGTTATGTTATTGTTTGTGTATGTTATGTTTGTCATGTGTATGTTATGTTATGTTATGTCTTGGTTAGTATTTGATGTAATGGTGTTCAGTTTCTGTATATGTTTATTGTTTGAATGTTCTTTGGTCATATTGAACGTTACGTATCATTATGTTATGTTATTTTTGTTATGTCATATTACGTTACGTTACAATATGTTATGTTACGTTACGTTAGTATTATGTTACGTTTTACGTGATGTCTATTGTTATGTTACGTTATGTTTCAAGAAGGCATTCGACAGAGTTTGGCACGCAGCCTTGTCGGCAACCATGAGGTTGTACGACATCAATGCCAACCTGATCAGAACCATAGAATGCCTCTACGAAAAGGCGACCAGTGCAGTCTACCATGACAACAACATAGGAGAATGGTTCCGAACCACAGTTGGAGTACGCCAAGGATGCCTGCTCTCTCCCCACTCTCTTTAAACATCTTAGAATAATGGCTTGATGCACTTGAAGACCACGAGGGAACAGTCAGCATCGGAGGTAGAACAATCACAAACTTGCGTTTTGCTGACGACATTGACGGACTAGCTGGGCAAGAGCAAGAGCTAGTCAGCTTGATAAAACATCTTGATGAGGCCTCCACAGCATATGGCATGCAGATCAGTGCAGAGAAAACCCAGTTGATGACAAATAATACCAATGGCATCAGCACTGACATTACCATAGACAACAAGAAACTTGAGACCGTCCATAGATTTAAATATCTGGAAGCTATAGTATCAGATGAAGGATCAAAGCCCGAAGTACTTTCCAGGATTGCCCAGACCACAGCTGCAATGACCAAGCTAAAAGTCATCTGGAACGACAAGAATATCGCTATCGGCTCCAAGATCAGACTGATGCGTTCCCTGGTCATGTCAATATTTTTGTATGCATGCGAAACATGGACCATAACAGCAGACATTGAAAGAAGGATACAGGCAATGGAGATGAGATGCTTCCGCAAACTCCTTGGCATCTCGTACAAAGATCATATAACCAATAAGGAAGTGAAAACCCGAATCGAAAACGCCATCGGGCCGTATGAAGACCTCCTGACCTCAGTGATGAGACGCAAACTGAGGTTGTACGGGCACGTCACACGATCATCTGGACTGGCCAAGACCGTCTTGCAGGGAACAGTTCAGGGAGGGAGACGAAGAGGCAGACAGAGAAAAAGATGGGAAGACAATATCAGAGAGTGGACTGGCCTTGAATGGAACATCATTCTGCGGAAAGCTGAGGACCGTGAGGAATGGAGGAAGTTGGTTGCAAAATCTTCAGTGGTGCCCCAATGGTCAACCAGACTACGGGACTGATGATGATGATGATGATGATGATGTTATGTTATGTTATGTTATGTTATGTTATGTTATGTTACGTTTGTTGTGTTGTGTTATGTCATGTCATGTTATGTTATGTTATGTCATGTCATGTTATGTTATGTTGCGTTATGTCATGTCATGTTATGTTTTCTCAATGTTATGTTATGTTATAACCTTGGCTTTTGGGAATGGCGTGGCCCAACAACTACTGCTGCTGTCCCCTCCCTGTCAACCCATACGTGTATACATAATACCGCTTCTTATTGAATAAGAGAAGACAGGAAAGGTCAACCGTACCGTGTTCACTCACTTCGTATTAAGTTTAGAATCTTGACGTGAGAAGGTTAACCCCACCCCCACCCCCACCCCTTCGCATGCCGTACATTCGTACCATCCCTGTCATACGTCACGCTGACAAGGGAAATCACTCTACGACAGAAGAGAGAGACAGGGGAGGTGATCTACTGCCGGGGCAATGCAGGCGTTCTTGCACAATGTTTCGTCGGAATGACAGAGGGGGGAGAGAGAGAGAGAGAGAGGGAGGGACGGACAGAGAGAGAGAGAGAGAGAGAGGGAGGGAGAAAGAAAGAGAGAGAGAATGAGAGATATGGGAGGGTTAGGTTAGAGAGTGTAAGGATGGAGGGGGAGAGTAATTTCATTAGCCGCCGGCTTGTATACAAAGGGCATAACTATCAAGGGGCCAGGATCGGGGATGGGGGTGGGTGGGAGTTTGGGGGGATGCGGGGGAGGGAAGGAATAACTAATTAAAGGAATTCTCATACTCAGTAAACACCAGTGATAACAGTTATTCCCTGCAGCACATACAAACCATATTTTAGCGTTGTAGCTGTTCACTTTTTCGATTGATTCATTGATGGTTACACAGCGGATCTCATTTATTGGTTGACTAATTTTACACATCGCTCTGTCGTCTGTTGTGTGTATTCTCTGATAAAGAATTTTACACATACTCTCTGGTCTGTCGACTGTCTCTCATAACTAATTTTACACATACACTCTGTCTGTCGCGTGTTCTCTCTAACTAATTTTACACATACCTGTGTGTTCTGCCTGTATCTCTATAATAATTTTACACATACACTCTGTCTGTCTGCCTGTCTCTCATAACTAATTTTACACATACACTGTGTGTGTCTGCCTGTCTCTCATAACTAATTTTACACATACACTGTGTGTGTCTGCCTGTCTCTCACAACTAATTTTACACATACACTTGTGTTGTCTGCCTGTCTCTCACAACTAATTTTACACATTCACTCTGTCTGTCTGCCTGTCTCTCATAACTAATTTTACACATACACTTGTCTGTCTGCCTGTCTCTCATAACTAATTTTACACATACACTGTGTGTGTCTGCCTGTCTCTCACAACTAATTTTACATACATGTGTGTGTCTGCCTGTCTCTCATAACTAATTTTACACATACACTCTGTTTGTTGCTGTCTGTCATACTATTGTTACACATTTCACTGTGTCTGTTGCTGTCTCTCACAACTAATTTTACACATACACTGTGTCTGTTTGCCTGTCTCTCTAACTATTTGTACATACACTTGTTGTTGCTGTTCTCTCAATATTTTTACTACACTGTGTGTCTGTTGCTGTCTTCATAACTAATTTTACACATACACTTTTGTCTGTCTGCCTGTCTTCTGATAACTTAATTTACACATACACTCTGTCTGTTGCTGTCTTAATACTTTTTTACACTTACACTGCGTCGTCTGCCTGTCCATCAAACTAATTTTACACATACACTGTGTCTGCCTGCCTGTCTCTCATACTAATTTTCCATACACTGTGTCTGTTCTGCCTTCTCTCTACTACTATTTTTTCTCTACACTTGTCTGTCTGCCTTCTCTCATAAACTAATTTTACACACATTAGCTGTGTCTGCCTGCTGTCTCTCATAAACTAATTTACACATACACTGTGTTGTTGCTGTCTTTCAAACTAATTTACACATACACTTGCCTGCCTGTTTAGATTAAAAATTTTACACATTACACCTGTGTCTGTCTGCCTGTCTCTCATAACTAATTTTACACATACACTGATGTCTGTCTGCCTGTCTCTTATAACTAATTTTACACATAACTCTTGTCTGTCTGCTGTCTCTCATAATCTAATTTTTGCATTTCACTGTGGTCTGTCTGCACTGTCCTTCATAACTTATTTTACAATACACTCTATCTGTCTGCTGTCTCTCACAACTAATTTTACACATACACTCTGTCTGTCTGCCTGTCTCTCATAACTAATTTTACACATACACTGTGTCTGTCTGCCTGTCTCTCATAACTAATTTTACACATACACTGTGTCTGTCTGCCTGTCTCTCATAACTAATTTTACACATACACTCTGTCTGTCTGCCTGTCTCTCATAACTAATTTTACACATACACTGTGTCTGTCTGCCTGTCTCTCATAACTAATTTTACACATACACTGTGTCTGTCTGCCTGTATCTCATAACTAATTTTTACACATACACTGTGTCTGTCTGCCTGTCTCTCATAACTAATTTTACACATACACTGTGTCTGTCTGCCTGTCTCTCATAACTAATTTTACACATACACTGTGTCTGTCTGCCTGTATCTCATAAACTAATTTTACACATACACTGTGTCTGTCTGCCTGTCTCTCATAACTAATTTTACACATACACTGTGTCTGTCTGCCTGTCTGCCTGTCTCTC
>JAPXFY010000035.1:25631499-25641499 GCA_030674185.1 Monoplex corrugatus
TTTCTTCTGTATTAGTTTTACGACGAGTTTCTCTTACTACAGGTGGTGATTTTGTGTGTGTTCATGTGTGGGTGTTCGTTTTACCTTCATTGTCGTTGGTTTGTTTGTTGTGTGTGTGTGTGTGTGTGTGTGTGTGTGTGGTGTGTGTGTGTGTGTGTGTGTGTGTGTGTGTGTGTGTTTGCTATTTTCTTTATCTACGTTGTCATTGCTGGGCGGTACCGTACTTTTCTCTATATACTTCTTCTTGTTATCTGCGCATATGTATGCACAGAGTGAGTGAGTGATTGAGTGATTGAGAGAAGAGAAAGAGAGAGAGAGAGAGGGGTGTGTGTGTGTGTGTTGTGTAGAGAGAGAGAGAGAGAGAGAGAGAGAGAGAGAGTAAAATACTTTGAAGACCTTTACCATTCAGAAGAAAGTAAAAATGGACTCAGAAATAAAACAGAATCAGTCATGATGAAGAGAAAGAGAGAGGGCAGGAGAGAGAGAGAGAGAGAGAGAGAGAGAGAGAGAAGAGAGAGAGAGAGAGAGGAGAGACAGAGAGAGAAGACAGAGAGAGAGAGAGAGACTTAAGAATTTTTGTTCAATACAGGCTATAGCCCCTACTGAAGGGGTGCTTAAAAGCATAATGTTAATGAAATAATCAGATAGCATATCATATAGGATTAACAAACCAACAACAAAATAAATTGTGTATTACGATAAAGCAATTTCCCTGATTTTAACTGCTTTAAGCAGGAACAAACCAAAATTCTTCATATAATCGAAACGAGTTGAATACATAACAAAAACAGTTAAAACGTATTCGGGCATCAGAAATACTTTTGAGGGATAAACCTTGAACGGATTTCATCTAAAGCTGGACAACACAGGACAAAATGTATTTCGTCTTCTTCAACTTGCAACATAAGGGACAGGGCAAATTAGACTCTGTGTTGCTTGTATCTCAATTCATGGGCTTTCAAAATTAATAAACCAAGTAAATTTTGCTATAATTTTTTTTTCAAATTAACATCCAGATCAAGGCTTATAAGTATGGTATAACACTGTGAAATCTATGACAGTTCTGTAAAAATCATATCTTCACTTGTCTGTATATGGTCATTCCACTTTTGCCATCTATAATCAAGAGAGGGAGAGACAGAGACAGAGACAGACAGACAGACAGACAGACAGAGACAGACAGACAACCTGTGTCTGGAATAAAAAAAAAAGACAAAGAAAAAACAAAAAAACCCCACAACAACAACAACCAAAAAAAACAAACAAAACAAAAACAAAACAAACAAACAAACAACAAACAAAAAACCAACAAAAATACCAGAACTCCCACATCTAGGACTATTCTGGTTGCCCATAATACGTCCGCGGCCAAAGACCTCTACTTCAGCAGCGCTTACCAACTTTCATGGTAACGGGGAGGAGGAGGGGGGGGGGGTGATGGGGATCGGCTTCGAGGCCTCGATAATTGGGAGGCCTGCAGGCCTCCCGAGGAAAAGAGAAAGAGCCCTTTCGGATACTTATGATCACACTGCTAGTTAGACAGCCACACATTCGGCCTGACACTAATAGTTCAAGATATCACTTTTTTGTAAAGAAAACATGGCGCAACACACCGCGCGTACACACACACACACACACACACACACACACACACACACACACACACACACACACACACACACACACACACACACACACACACACACACCATCACTCACACGCACACGTCTAATATTACTCAAAGTGAAAAGACGTTAAATCAAAGAACGAACACACACACACACACACACACACACACACACACACACACACACACACACACACACACACACACACACACACACACACACACACACACACACACCAACACAACACACACACACACACACACAGGGCACACGTATGACGCACGCGTGCTCGCGGCGCGCTCATACTCATACATACCCACACACGTAAGCACGCACCCACGCACGCGCGCGTGCACACGCACACATACACATGGATATATACACAAAGAGAACACCGGAATATTAATTATTGTAAGCAAACAACATAAATAATGCAACAGATACGTATACACGCGTCAGGGAAAAGTAATAAACCTTCTAGAGCACGAGACGGGCGCACGCGCATGTGTGTGGTGTGTGTGTGTGTGTGTGTGTGTGTGTGTGTGTGTGTGTGTGTGTTGTGTGTATGTTTGTGTATGTGTGTGTGTGTGTGTGTGTTGTGTGTGTATGTTTGTGTATGTGTGTGTGTGTGTGTGTGTGTGCATGCGTGCGTGCGTGCGTACGTGTGTGTGCGTGCGTGCGTGCGTGCGTGTGTGTGTGTGTGTGTGTGTGTGTGGTGTGTGTGTGTGTGTGTGTGTGTGTGTTCACATAATGTCTTTTATTTATTATGAACCGAAAAAGCACAATACTTTCTACTACTTTGGGACAGAATTTTATCGAACTGGTAAATTGTATTGGACTAAAAGAACTGCATACGATCAAACTCAGATAGATTTGCTTTTATTTCAGACAGCCAAAAATCACAATTTCCTGTCAGTGTTGTTGTTAAGTTACATAATACTATTGTTGTACCTATATTACTGTGCGGGTGTGATTTACACGCACACACACACACACACACACACACACACACACACACACACACAACACAACACACAACACAACAACACACACACACACGCAGGTATACACGCACAGAGCACACACACACCCACATACACACAAAAGTAACACAGACACACACCACAAAGGTATACACACACACAAAGGTACACACATACGCACTCTCTCTCTCTCTCTCTCTCTCTCTCCCTCTCCACGCTCCCACGCTCCCTCCCTCCCTCCTCCCCTTCCCCTTCTTTCTCTTTTTAAATCTCCTTTTCACCCTCCCCAATCTCAAACCACTACTTTACTCTACCTGTGCCACCACGTCAGTTAAAGTACAATCTCGACAAGTTGAATCGGTTTCAGCAATATAAAACACTCGCTTTTTTGAAAATGTAAAGTCTGGTATGTTTGCTCAACCACACGAGATAAGCGGCGGTGGATTTTTTTTTTATCTTTCAAAAGAAACAGTCCTCAGTCTCTGGGTACGCTATGGACTACGTAAGAATGTTCTCCTCCTGTATCCAGATAAGAAGGCCTATTTTATCTTTATTAAGCGGCGAGTATTTGTATTTTGACCGTTTTCTGATGTCCATTTTAAGAAGGGAAAGATTTGACGCCGCGTGCTTGCAGTGGGGCTGGTTACATAATTGGGTGAATGTGTGTGGGGTGGGGGTGTCAATGTGTATGCATCTGTATGTGTAATAACATGTATGTGTACGTGTGTGCGCGTGTGGTTGTGTACGTATGTTTGCCCCCCCCCCCCCACACCTTCACTCTGTGTCTGTCTGTCTATCTCTCTGTCTGTCTGTCTGTATGTATGTATGTCTGTCGCTGTCTGCGTATGTCTCTGTATGTCTGCCTCTGTCTCTGTCTGTCTGTCTCTGTCTCTGTCTGTCTGTCTCTGTCTCTGTCTGTCTGTCTTTCTGTCCGTCTCTCTCTCTCTCTCTCTCTCTGATATAGTTACGTACAATGTTTTAAATCATCGATGTACTGATGCATTTCTTTTCTAAATATTTCTTGGGTTCGGGTAGATCACGTTGATCACCAAAGGGAAGTTTGAAAATGGCTTTTAACCAAGAGCTTCTATAGCTGGGAAATAAAATATCATCATGATATTTCTTTCTTCAGAGTTTCACTAACCTCGAGCTCAAACAAACAAACAAACAAACAATCAAACAAACAAACAAACGCGTACTGGTGTTCCATGGCGAGGTGCACAAAAGTTGTAGTTAATAGTTCACCCCCCTGTCTCTCTCTATTTCTGAGTGTCTCTCTCTCCCTCCCACCCCTCTCCTTCCCACACTCCCTCTCTCTTTGTGTTTTTCTCTCTCTCTCTCTCTCTCTCTGTGTGTGTGTGTGTGTGTGTGTTGTCTCTCTTAGTGTTTCTCTGTCTTTTTGTGTTTCTCTTTCCCTCCCTCCCTCCTCCCTCTCTCTTTCTCTCTCTCTGTTTCCTCTCTTTTCTCTCTCTGTCTCCTCTCTCTCTTTTCTCTCTCTTTCTGTCTCTCTTTCTGTCTCTCTCTCTCTCTTTCTCTCTCTCTCTCTCTCTCTCTCTCTCTCTCTCTTCTGTGTCGTGTTTTTTTTCCCCACCCTGTCTCTGTCTCTTTCTCTTCCTTCCTACCCACCATTCGAACCTTTTATCTACACTGCTACATTGTTCTCTGGGTACCGCTACTCTGGTTACGGGTAGATGGGTGCAGAGGGTAGTTGAGGGTGAAAGGTTAATGCACATGCTATTATAGTTTGAGAGCAGCGGGTAGATTTTAAAAAGGGGCTGCTCAAGTGGTTTTTTGAAACAGTGGCCAAGTCTGTGACTTGTTTGTGGTGTACTGTTGTTGTTGTTGTTATTGTTGTTGATAATACAGATGGTGGTGCTGGTGGTGATGGTGGTAATAGTGGTTGCCTGTGTGTGTGTGTGTGTGTGTGTGTGTGTGTTTATGTGTGTGTGTGTGTGTGTGCATGTGTGTGTGTGTGTGCGTGCGTGCATTGTGTGTGAGTGTGTGTGTATGTGTGTGAGTGAGTGTGTGTGTGTGTGTGTGTTACGTGAGTGATTGTGTGTGTGTGTGTGTGTGTGTGTGTGGTGAGTGAGTGAGTGATTGAGAGAGAGAGAGAGAGAGTGAGTGTGTTTTGTGTTGTGTGTGTGTGTGTGTATGTGTGTGTGTGTGTGTGTGTGTGTGTATGTGTGTGTGTGTGTGTGTGTGTGTGTGTGCCTGATTGACATCTTTCTTTAATTAGACAGTAATAAGGCGGGTTTGAAAGTCGGTGCCACAGGAATCGATGTCAGAGAACAAGTCAACGGCCTTTGATTGCCCTTGATTTTGTATGTATGATGTCCATCGAGACAAAAAAAAATGTAAACAAATAAAAACACACCACGAATACAAATAAACAGGTCGACAGTAAGTAACACCAGCATCGTTGCTGAGCGGCCGAGATCCGCAGTGAAGTAGGAAGGGAAACAACCCCAAACTTTTGTTTCTGTTTTAAAGTATTGGATTATCTCCCGTTGCTCTTTTCACTCGCTCACGCTTGTAAGCACATACCACTGACGTGGCACACACACACACACACACACACACACACACACACACAAGGTGCGAGCAGGTGACACGCACGCGCACGTACGTAGACATACACAGACGCAAATACACACTTTCACACGCGCGTGCGTACGAACACGCACGCGCAACAGATTGACAATTACAGGCAGTTTCAGTTTCAGTTTCTCAAGATGACGTCTCCGCGCTCGGGACGAATTCCATATGCACTAACATCACGGGTGCCATGTGTGTGGTGATCGTGGCACAAGCCTTAAGCGTGCACATAAACCCATGAGCTGGCCAGGTCTTGAGGCCCTACCTAGACTGTTTTACCTAGTCTATATTTTATACTGGTATTTTGTCTTGGTTACATGTAAATGACATGTGTATCTGTGTATCTTACCTTCAAAAAACATGTATATATATATATATATATATATATATATATATATATATATATATATATGTGTGTGTGTGTGTGTGTGTGTGTGTATACATACATACATACATATATATATATATATATATATATATATATATATATATATATATATATATGCATATATATATATATATAATTTATATATAACGTAAATAAATAAATGAATAAATAACTAAAGGTCTGAATCACAACACAGTTAGTTATCCTGTATAAACTCGTCTTGCATAGACATAGAAACACACAAAGAAACACCAACCAACCATCAAGCGAAAAGTCAGATTTTATAAACTGTACCTTTTGATGTTCAGGTACGGGTGCCAATGAGACAACCACTTCTCCACCCGAAACGACAACGACAACGACAACAACAACAACAACCACTTCTACCACAACATCACCACAGAATACTGACACAACAACAGTGGTGACAACGAGAGGGACAACTGCTGCAGCGTCACTGGTCACTACTGGTGGAGGTGAAGAGACCACAGCTGGTGCTGGAACTTCGGGTACCATGTCTGCAACAAGCTCTCCATCGTCTGCCGCTCCTACAACCGCTACTCTGTCCACTGACACCACCACCACCGCCACTACTACCGACCCCACCACCGCAGTTCTTACAACCACTACAACAACGAGGGTTGTGCCTACAGAATCCAACGCTGAACCCGCTACCACGACCACGACAACCGCCACCACCATTCCCACATCCACATCTACAGCATCAGTGACTTCAGCGCCTACTGCCTCTAGCACCACTGCCAGAACAGGAGACGTAACTTCAGCGGCAGCAAGTTCTGATGGAGCTTCTACAACCACGGCAGCAGGCGCCGTCACGAGTACCTCCACACCCTCTCCGACAACCAGACAAACAACGGAAGGACCCACAGTAGGCCCTGAGACCACTGAACCAGTAACAACACCGTCGTCAACCGCTGAGCCATCAGCCGCCACAACGTTGCCAATAGACACGTCCCCTTTATCGTCAGTCTCTGCGTCCTCATCATCAACATCACCAACATCATCAACAGCACCAACATCATCAACAGCATCAACATCATCAACAGCATCAACAGCATCAACAGCATCAACAGCAACAACAGCCCCAAGCACATCAGAAACGAGCACAACAGTCACACCACCACCACCAACATCATCACCAGCTCCGGAAGAAACAACAGCGTCCACCTCCGCAGCGGTGGTCACGAGCGTATCAACTGACAGCGCCCCAGTGACGATCACAACCACCACATCCACATCCACATCCACATCCACATCAACTGTGATGACGACAGTCGAGGTGCCTGCTGACGCCAACACAACAAAGGCGGACTCCACACCCGCGGGTACCACCATCCCCACCACCACATCCACAACAGTCCCAACCACCATCACCACTGTTGCCCTGCCTGTGGATACCAGTTCTCCTTCACCATCAACGACCATTACAACAACAACAACTACAGTGGCCCCTACTACATCCCAGACCGCTACGGTCACATCTTCGTCTGAATCAACGAGAAGAGAAAACGTGTCAACAGCAGCAACAACAACATCAGCTGTAACATCAGTAGTGTCAGAAACGATGACATTCAGTTCAGCCACGACGAGCACTATGGTGTCCTCCACAGCCATCAACGCAACAGAGACTCCCACCGGCACCCCATCTACGTCGACACAGACACCAACATCATCAGAGGCAGCTACAACAACGACGACAACAGGGACTGCAGCAGTAACAGACGCTGGAAACACCACATCGGCAACAGAGGCAACAACGCAGCCATCATCGTCATCATCGACCACCACTACCACCAACACCACCACCACCGTCCCAGTCAGCCTGACTACAGATACGATGACCCCAACGACAGCAGCTCCACCAACGACGCAAAGAACAACCAGTGCCAACACCACGCAGGAAGCCACCACCGTAACCACCACCTTCAATGTGACGTCAGCCGCTCCGTTGACGCCATCAGCAACAACAACGGCGGTTGTAGGAAGCACCAGTTCTTCAGAGGCCACAAGCAATACAACAACCACTGCTCCCACCACTGTAGGAACAAGTTCTGGTAACACCACTGCCGAATCCACAACCACAATGACCACCGCTACCACCACCGCAGAGCCGACCTCATTAACGACTGCAGCCACTAGCCAGCAACCACCTGTAAGCAACACGACAACCAGCGTGGTTGTTGAGACCGTCACCAGTACAGCTTCCGTCAATCAGACCTCAACCATGCCTACCACCATCACCACCACCACCACCGTAGCCACAACAGAAAACCAAACCGCTACTGTTTCTCCCTCTGTTGCTACGACACAAAACCAAACATCAGGTACTATTACTTCCACTGTCGCCACCACCACCCAGAACGAAACAGTCACTGTTCCTCCGACCTCTACAGTTGTGACCTTCAGTACAACTTTATCTACTGTGACTGCGAGTTCTAACGAAACAACTACCGGCTCGACTCCACTGGAGACAACTTCTACGATGACCACCACCCGAAACGAAACGACTACACCTGCGTCCAGTACCCTACCCACTCAGAACGATACCAGTCCACCTACCACTACCGAAAACATAACCTCTACCGCCTCTACAACTCTTGCTGCGACACAGAATACAAGTTCTGTGGTTTCTGTCACCACAGCAGGTCCTAATGAAACAACCACGGCACCAACAACTACTACCGAATCATCGCAGAACCAGACGAGTACCTACCCAACCGTTACTCTTGTCCAGAATGGGACGTCAACGATTGCTACAACTGTCACCACCACGCAGAACGAAACCACACTAGCGCCACCAGCAACAACAACAACAACAACAACGGCGACAACTCTTGTCACTACGAACCAGACCCAGACTACCGTTTCCAGTCCAGTCACGGTCATTGTGAACGAGACTGCCACCACCCCCACTCAGAACGAAACAGTTTCTCCCACGGCGGTTCAGAACGTCACTACCACCCCCACACCATTCACCTCTACCCCTAACGTCACGCTGACCTCAACGTCAGGATCCTCTACCCTCGCTGAGAACGCCACCACCACCTCAGTCGTTGCTACGACAGAAGTGGCTAACGTCACCTCAACCGTCGCTCACAACTATACGGCCACCACCCCAACTGTGACGCCGACGTCACTGACCCCGACAACTTCAGAAACCGCCAACGTCACTCTTGCCCAGAATGATACCACCACCACCACCACCCCAGCTGTGACACTGACGTCACCGACTCCAACGACGTCAGAAACTGCCAACGTCACTTCCACGGTGGCGCAAAACGACACCATTACCACCACGACTATGGTCACCACCTCCGCAACAACGACAATGACAACACCCACCAGTGAACTGACAACGACGATCCAGGCGCCAGCAACGAGAATGAGGCTGAGCATGAAGTTTGACCAGAAATGGGACCCGGAATATGGGAATCCCCAATCAGCTGCCTACAAGGATCTGGTGTCCCGCCTGATGCAATGGGTGAGAATTTGAATCCTCTTTCCTTCTTTTGAAATAGGTGTGGTGGTTCTGAAGATCTTTTCTATTGCTTTCGTTTGCTGATGGTAGCTTTGTT
Organism: Monoplex corrugatus; assembly: GCA_030674185.1. Taxonomy (NCBI): domain Eukaryota; kingdom Metazoa; phylum Mollusca; class Gastropoda; order Littorinimorpha; family Ranellidae; genus Monoplex; species Monoplex corrugatus. The sequence continues at coordinate 25,640,690 of JAPXFY010000035.1, forward strand.
CTGTACCGCTTTGTCTTACGTAGTACATTGTTAATGTGTGTGTGTTCATTTTCCATGTTTGCTGAGGGTTTTTTTTGTTATGACAAGTGTGACTACCCGCTCGCGTTCAAGCGAACAGGAACCAGAAATGAAATTAAAAAAAAAAAAAAACACGAAAAAAGAATAAGAACGTGTATTTAATACAACCAGACAAGACAGGCTCAAATTTTCGACCAACTGGCCTTTGTCAAGCGTAAGATCACAAACAAACGAACACCACATACACAAATTAGGAGAAAAAGACTGAAACTTCCCTGCTGTGAGAAAGGCCAATTTGCCGAAAATTTGCGCCTGTCTTGTCTGGTTGTATTAAATACGCGTTCTGATTCTTTTTTGGTGTTTTTTTTTCTATGTCGTCTTTTATTATTACATTCTGTTTGCATAGGACCTTTTATTCTGTCTCATTTCATTTTATTCTGTTTTCGTGTAATGTTGTGTTTGTGTGTTAATTTTCTGTTTGCTCAGACTTTTATTCTATGTCATCTTATATTATTTTATTCTGTTTGCATAGAACCTTTTATTCTGTATTATTTCATTTTATTCTATTTTCGAGTGATGTTGTGTTTGTTTGTATGTGCTGAGAGAGAGAGAGAGAGAGAAGAGAGAGAGAGAGAGAGAGAGAGAGAGAGAGAGAGAGAGAGAGAGAGAGAGCCCTCTACACGGGTGTCTATGTGTGCGTATGTATGAGAGACAGACAGACACAGAGAAGAGAGAGAGATAGAGAGAGAGAGAGAGAGAGAGAGAGAGAGAGCTGTACGTGGGTGTCTATGT
>JAPXFY010000035.1:25648999-25653999 GCA_030674185.1 Monoplex corrugatus
TGTCACTACTGAAAATGTCACTATGCCTGTCACTACTGAAAATGTCACTATGCCTGTCACACTGAAAATGTCACTATGACAACTGAAAATGTGACTATGCCTGTCACTACTGAAAATGTCACTATGACAACTGAAAATGTCACTATGCCTGTCACTACTGAAAATGTCACTATGCCTGTCACTACTGAAAATGTCACTATGACTAACTGAAAATGTCACTGTGCCTGTGACTACTGAAAATGTCACTATGCCCACTACTACTGAAAATTACACTGTGACTACTGAAAATGTCACTATGCCATCACTACTGAAAATTCACTATGCCAGTCACTACTGAAAATGTCACTATGCCATGTCACTACTGAAAATGTCACTATGACAACTGAAAATGTCACTATGCCTGTCACTACTGAAAATGTCACTATGCCTGTCACTACTGAAAATGTCACTATGTGACAACTGAAAATGTCACTATGACAACTGAAAATGTCACTATGCCTGTCACTACTGAAAATGTCACTATGCCTGTCACTACTGAAAATGTCACTATGACAACTGAAAATGTCACTATGCCAGTCACTACTGAAAATGTCACTATGACAACTGAAAATGTCACTATGCCTGTCACTACTGAAAATGTCACTATGACAACTGAAAATGTCACTATGACAACTGAAAATGTCACTATGCCCACTACTACTGAAAATTACACTGTGACAACTGAAAATGTCACTATGCCTGTCACTACTGAAAATGTCACTATGCCTGTCACTACTGAAAATGTCACTGTGACAACTGAAAATGTCACTATGCCCACTACTACTGAAAATTACACTGTGACAACTGAAAATGTCACTATGCCTGTCACTACTGAAAATGTCACTATGCCAGTCACTACTGAAAATGTCACTATGCCCACTACTACTGAAAATTACACTGTGACAACTGAAAATGTCACTATGCCTGTCACAACTGAAAATGTCACTATGCCTGTCACAACTGAAAATGTCACTGTGACACTGAAAATGTCACTATGCCTGTCACTACTGAAAATGTCACTGTGACAACTGAAAATGTCACTATGCCTGTCACTACTGAAAATGTCACTGTGACAACTGAAAATGTCACTATGCCACTACTACTGAAAATGTCACTATGCCTCACTACTGAAAATGTCACTATGCCCACTACTACTGAAAATGTCACTATGCCCACACTACTGAAAATGTCACTATGCCTGTCACTACTGAAAATGTCACTATGCCCATACTACTGAAAATGTCACTTGACAACTGAAAATGTCACTATGCCAGTCACTACTGAAAACGTCACTATGCCATGTCACTACTGAAAATGTCACTGTGACCACTGAAAATGTCACTATGCCGTCACTACTGAAAACGTCACTATGCCTGTCACTACTGAAAATGTCACTATGCCCACCTCGACAAACGCAACCCAAACGGAACCGCCAACTTCTCCATCCGTCACCACGGTCACGTCTGTACCCACGTCTACGGAGATGACGACGACGACACTGACTACAACACTGACTGGCAGGTTCAGTATCACAGCAGGGGAAAACTGGAACGATCAGTTTGCAGTGTTTGGGTCACCAGAAGCGACCCGACTGAGGAACACGGTCAAAATTGAGGTGAGTGAGCGAGAAAGGGAGAGAAGAAGACCATGGTTTTGGTTGTTTTTTCCATATTTGGACATGGGGCGCCATTGAAGTGGGCTAGTTGGTAGAATCACAGACCCAAGATCTTTTTTTAAAAATTTATTTATTTATTCTTTTTAGGATCATTGCACTCAGGGAGGTTACCTTTGTGCTCACCTTTTTTGTGTCGTCCCATTTTCTACGCCACTTTAATGGCCACAGAAGCTAGAACAGTTTTTTTTTTTACAATGCGATGAGGATGTGGATGAGGATGATAATCATGATGCTACGAAGTTTCATCTAGGGTTGAGACTGAGTGACAGGGCTGTACATGTACTCTACGTTTACTATCATAAAATATCCTGGCGTCAACCAGGCCCGAGAGATAAAGACACCCGCGGTGCTGGTCACAAGGTTTGAGCAAACACTCAATGACGCATCCGTGAAGTGGATGAGACTCGGCTGTGTGGTTCCAGTCTTCCCAATGAGCCCATAGCGTGCTCAACTCTGGGTAGGAGCCGGTTAGAGCCGAAAAGTCCCACAATGATATAGTTTTGAAGGGACTGATGGGGATTCGAACCCACAACCTTCCTGTCGGTAGTCCGTTGCGTTAACCACTGCACCACGGCGACTGGTAAGATCTGATATCTTGAGTTCAGTCCCAGCCCGCAACAAACTGTCCTGTTCGCTGCCCATCTTGATGTTTCCATCATTCTGGTGGTGTCAGCTTAGTGTTTGATAGGTCCCTTGTCCCCTTTCCCCGTTTCAAGACCTTGCCAGCTCATAGGGTTTTGTGCAGGCTCAGGAAATCTGTCAGATAATTGTTGATGTATTTGGGTGGAGCACATATGGAGATGTCCAAGTGCAGTGAATCCCTCTTGAAATAACTCAAATAACTCCATATTTGGGGATAATGAATATTTAGTTGTTTAGTTGGTTTTGAGAGTTCCATGGACAGCAAAGAAAACAAACGAGACAGTCTTGATGGAGGCAGACACAAGTAGATCATTCATAAGGAAGATTAGGAAAAGACAGGCAACATTTTTAGGCCATTTTATGAGGAAAGGGGAATTGGAGCACCTGGTCACAACAAGAAAGCTGGAGGGAAAGAGAGCACCAGATAGACCCAGGGAGAAAATACTAGACGGACTTGCAGAGTGGCTAAAGACAAGGAGGGTGGAAGAGATGCTTGATGCAACAAGAGATAGAGACAGATGGAAGTCCATAATCGCCAACGCCATGCGGCAAGGCACCTGATGATGATGATGATGATGATGATGATGATGATGATCCGTATTTGGGGATAATGAATATTTAGTTGTTTATCTATATTTGGGGATAATGAATATTTAATTGTTTATCCGTATTTGGGATAATGAATATTTAGTTGTTTATCCACATTTGGGGATAATGTCTATTTAGTTGTTTATTCATATTTGGGGATAATGAATATTTCGTTGTTTATTCATATTTGGGGATGATGAATATTTGGATGTTTATTCATATTGGGGGATAATGAATATTTAGTTGTTTATCCATATTTGGGGACGATGAATATTTAGTTGTTTATCCATATTTGGGGATAATGAATATTAAGGTTATCCATATTTGGAGATAACGAATATTTAGTTGTTTATCCGTATTTGGGGATAATGAATATTTAGTTGTTTATGTGTATTTGGGGGATGACGAATATTTAGTTGTTTATCCATATTTGGGGATAATGAATATTTAGTTATCACATGTATATTTGGGGATAATGGATATTATAATTTAGTTGTGTATCCATATTTGGGGATAATGAATATTTAGCTGTTTATCCATATTTAGGGACAATGAATATTTAGTTGTTTATCCATATTTAGGGATAATAAATATTTACTGTTTATCCATACTTGGAGATAATGAATATTTAGTTGTTTATCCATATTAAGGGATAATGAATATTTAGTTGTTTATCCATATTTGGGGATAATGAATATTTAACTGTTTATCCATATTTAGGGACAATGAATATTTAGTTGTTTATCCATATTTAGGGATAATGAATATTTACTGTTTATCCATACTTGGGGATAATGAATACTTAGTTGTTTATCTATATTAAGGGATAATGAATATTTAGTTGTTTATCCATATTTGGGGATAATGAATATTTAGCTGTTTATCCATATTTAGGGACAATGAATATTTAGTTGTTTATCCATATTTAGAGATAATGAATATTTACTGTTTATCCATACTTGGGGATAATGAATATTTAGTTGTTTATCCATATTAAGGGATAATGAATATTTAGTTGTTTATCCATATTTGGGGATAAAGAATATTTCGTTGTTTATCCACATTTAGGGATAAAGAATATTTCGTTGTTTATCCATATTAAGAGATAATGAATATTTAGTTGTTCATCCATATTTGGGGATAATGAATATTCAGTTGTTTATCCATATTAGGGAATAATGAATATTTAGTTGTTTATCCATATTTGGGGTGATGGCTGTTTATCAGCAATCTTCCATAGGGATGCTGAGAGTCTTTCAGTATAAATAATATCTCCTTCTGAAAATTCTGTGTCAGAAATTTACTCTTTTCTGTCACTGTCTTTGTTTCTGCCTTTTTCCTTTGCTTTCGGTCATTTCTTCCTATCATTTTTCTGCCTTGCTGGTCCATTCACCTGTATGTGTTATTTAAAGCTTTACATACTTTTTCTTAGGATTCATAATCGGGTTCATGTATTTAGTGCATTTTTGGCTCTCAAGAAATGTAATAGCAGAAATAATTTTTGATAATTTGGTTTCTATATATCTTTTTGTGTTTTTAGTTATAGTCAAATTTGTATTCAGTTTTTTTTTCCACAAACCCACTGATGATAAGAGAAAACGGAGTGGTCAACACCAGAGGCATATCCTTAAATTAAGTGTGCGAATGTGTTGATACGTATACTTAATTGTATTTTCCAGTCCCCCCCCCCCCCCCCCCACTCCCCCATTCAGGTATCGTGTACGTTTTGAGATGGTCATAGCTCAGGTATGGATGTGATTAGTTGGTTGGGCTTTAAACAAACAAACAAACAAACAATCAAACAAACAAACAAACAAAAAAGAAGAAGAAAAGGATAACAGTAACATTATTGTGTATTAGAAATAAAAAAGCATATGATGAGCACCGCTTGACAAAATGTGTGAATGTGGTGATATATTTCTCTGCAGCTGGAGCAGTTGTACGAGAACAGCGTTCTGGGTGGCTTTTATCGTTCTCTCACCATCATCAGCTTCACGTGAGTGTCGCGTGCTGTGTCTGTAACGAATCGTGTTGTGTTGTGTTGTGTTGTGTGTTT
>JAPXFY010000035.1:25658999-25668999 GCA_030674185.1 Monoplex corrugatus
ACCTAACCTACCTACCTAACCTAACCTAACCTAACTAACCTAACCTAGCCTAGCCTAACTAACCTAACCTACCTAACCTAACCTAGCCTACCTAATCTACACCTCACCTAACCTAACAACCTAGCCTAGCCTAACCTAACCTAACCTACCTACCTATCCTAACCTAACCTAACCTACCTAACCTAACCTAACCTACCTAACCTATCCTAACCTAACCTAACCTATTCTCAACCTAACCTACCTATCCTAACCTAACCTAACCTAACCTAACCTAACCTAATCTAACCTAACCTAAACCTAACCTAACTAGTATCATCTAATCTATTGTAATTTAACCCATCCCATCCTAATCCAACCCCACCCATTCCAGCCAGTCTATTAACCCTTTGACTCCTGCGCCCTGTCCACCAGCATCCTGCATGGTCAACCATGCTAACAAGATAAGAATGTAACCCTTTTATTCCCTCACCCTGTCCACCAGATTCCTGCAGGAAGCCGGTGGATAGGGTGTGGGAGTCAAAGGGTTAAGTTTTTGCAGTTGGTGGACAGGTGCAGGCGTCAAAGGGTTAATCCATCCCGTCCCAATCCAACCCAACCCAACCCAATCCAACCCAACCCAACCCAGCCCAATCCAACCCAACCCAACCCAGCCCAATCCAACCCAACCCAACCCAATCTACCCAACCCATTCCAGCCAATCTCTTCAACTACCTGCCTATCATCTTGTCTGTCTGTCAGTCAATAAATCATTGCATGTATTTATGTATTTCTCTTTTTGATTTCATTTATTCATATATTCATTAGTTCATCGTTTCGTTGATTATATATTTCATCATCATGTGTCCTACCGCATGGCGTTGGCGATCATGGCCCTCCATAAGCATCTATCCCTTGTCGCCTCAAGCACATCTTCCACACCTCTGTCCTCAGCCACCCTGCAAGTCCGTCCAATATTTTTTCCCTGGATCTACTTGGTGTTCTCTTCCCCTCCAGCTTTCCTGTTGTGACCAGGTGCTCTAATTCCCTTTCATCATAAAATGACCTATGAATGTTGCTTTGTTTTCCAAATCTGCCTGATCAAAGATCTCCTTGTCTCTGCCTCCATCAAGACTGTCTCGTTTGTTTTATTTGCTGTCCATGGAACTCTCAACATTCTTCTTAGAAACCGCATCTCGGCTGCCTCAATCTTGTTCTGGCTTTGCGTGTTGACTGTCCATGCCCCGCAACCGTATAACATCAGTTCTATATAACATTCGAGAACTCTCTTCCTGATGTTAATTGATAGGCATTTGTTGGTAAGAATGCTTTTCATCTTCTTGAATGCTGTTTTGGCTTGGCCGAATCTGCTGGCTATTTCTGATGTGCATCTACCGTCTGGTGAGATGACCGTTCCCAGATATTTAAACTTATCAACCTGTCTCAAAGTTGTGACGTTTGCTGTTATTTTGCATGAGGGGGTTTCATTTATTTGTTTTTTACTGATTACCATGACTTGAGTTTTCTTGCTATTTAGCTCCAACCCTTTATTTTTGCTTTCTGTTTCTATTACATTCATATTGTATATACTCAAAACTCATTTATCCTGTCTCCATGTCACCAGTGTTCACGGAGGCAGACCCGGCAGAAGTATCAGCTCACGGACGACCCGGATGACATCGGCTACCGTCGCTCCTGGGCCTCGTCGCAGTCGTCCACTTACAACTACAACGACTACGCCTACGACAACCCCGCCACCTTCTCCATCAGCGAAACGCACAACGGCCACGGCAACAAAGAGCCGCTGGACAACGGCGGTGGTAGCCTGTCTGCGGGTGGGGCTAACGTTGGGGGAGAATTCAGACCTGACGGGGTAAGTTGCAGTGGGTACAGGATAGAGGTGTAAAGGGCTGTGTGGTTGATTCAAAGTTGTTGTTTTGGTTTGGTTTGAAGTCCTGGAGCATCTGTTACCAACACACGTAACCGTTTATATTGCCCGGTCTTGCGGGAACCAGCAACACGTGAAAAGAGAATAAGATAACTTATTTAATTGATAATAAAACAAAAGATGGATAATGTATTTAATTGATGATAAAACAAAAGACTGATAACGTATTTAATTGATGATAAAACAAAAGACTGATAACGAACGTATTTAATTGATGATAAAACAAAAGATGGATAACGTATTTAATTGATGATAAAACAAAAGACTGATAACGTATTTAATTGATGATAAAACAAAAGACTGATAACGTATTTAATTGATGATAAAACAAAAGATAGATAACTTATTTAATTGATGATAAAACAAAAGATGGATAACGTATTTAATTGATGATAAAACAAAAGATGGATAACTTATTTAATTGATGATAAAACAAAAGATGGATAACTTATTTAATTGATGATAAAACAAAAGATGGATAACGTATTTAATTGATGATAAAACAAAAGATGGATAACGTATTTAATTGATGATAAAACAAAAGATGGATAACGTATTTAATTGATGATAAAACAAAAGATGGATAACGTATTTAATTGATGATAAAACAAAAGATAGATAACTTATTTAATTGATGATAAAACAAAAGATAGATAACTTATTTAATTGATGATAAAACAAAAGATAGATAACTTATTTAATTGATGATAAAACAAAAGATGGATAACGTATTTAATTGATGATAAAACAAAAGATGGATAACTTATTTAATTGATGATGAAACAAAAAATGGATAACTTATTTTATTGATGATAAAACAAAAGATAGATAACTTATTTAATTGATGATAAAACAAAAGATGGATAACTTATTTAATTGATGATAAAACAAAAGATGGATAACTTATTTAATTGATGATAAAACAAAAGATGGATAACTTATTTAATTGATGATAAAACAAAAGATGGATAACGTATTTAATTGATGATAAAACAAAAGATGGATAACGTATTTAATTGATGATAAAACAAAAGATGGATAACTTATTTAATTGATGATAAAACAAAAGATGGATAACGTATTTAATTGATGATAAAACAAAAGATGGATAACGTATTTAATTGATGATGAAACAAAAAATGGATAACTTATTTAATTGATGATAAAACAAAAGATGGATAACTTATTTAATTGATGATGAAACAAAAGATGGACCCAACATTTGCAGTGTGGTTGTAAACCATTCAGTTTGTTCCAGAGGAGCTCGCTCTCCAAAAGTTCCATACACTCCTAACAAAAAAAAATGTGTGCTAAAGAAATGTTAGGAAAGATCCACGTTGCAGATTTTTGCCCCTTTGGGGCTATTCTGAAATGGGGGAATTGTTTGAATTGCTTCGTCAGTGAAAGGCCCCACAACCGATCCGGCATTCGGGCGCAGTGGGTATTTACTATGCGGAGGTAGTCTTGCCATCACGCATCCTATCCACCAACTGCAAAAACTTAACCCTTTGATTTCTTCACTCTATCCACCAGATTCCAATCTGGTGGATAGAGTGAAGAAATCAAAGGGTTAAGTTTTTTTGCTTTGCTATCGTGGTTGACAATGCAGGATGCTGGTGGACAGGGTGCAGGAGTCAAATGGTTAGAGACAGCCTATCATACTTTCCTTGTGCTAAAGCGGTCTGTTTTTTTTTTATTTCTTTATAAAAAAGTTAAACGAAGTAAAAAGGGTAATAAATGATATGCTCAGAACCTGTAAGTAAAACTATAAAGACCAGACACAACATAGGGTTTCTGTGCAGATTCATGGCCTACGCTGTGGTTGTTTACAGTCCTGTTGCGTAGAGTTTGTGATGTAGCGTAGTGACGTAGATCAGCATGTGAGTGACCTTTGACAGCTTTCACGACACAGGTCTTTTAATAAGATATTATTTGAGGAACTATGGACATCTAGTTAAGGGACAGGCAGACAGAGAAATAGGGAAACAGTAGGAACTGCCAGCGGTACGTCTTGGTGTATTTGTGTATGTTCTTTCCTTTGAAGGTAAGATACACACATATACATGTCATTTACATGTAACCAAGATTGTTCCAATGATAGACGGATACATTACTAGTATAAAAAAAATATAGACTAGGTAAAATATAGTCTAGGTAGGACCTCGGGACCTGGCCAGCTCATGGGCTTGTGTGCAGGCTTAAGGCTTGTGCTATGATCACCATACACATGGCACGTGTGACGTTAGTGCATATGGAATTCATTCCGAGCGCGGAGACGTGATTTTGAGAAACTGAAAACTGAAAGTGAAACTGTTCTCATCTTTTGTTGTTGCTGTTGTAAACTTGTCTTGAAATTCTCGTAAAATTAATAATTGTATGTAAATGGGTCATATTTCGCATATTCTGTGACATGAATATCTGCCATGGTTAGGGGATTGCATGTTCGTAAAAATGACTGAGATTTGCATGTGGTTTGTATGATGATTTATGCATGACGTCAGTTCTGAAGTGATGGTGTGATGATATATGCATGGCGTCATTCCGAAGTTTTGCGTCATACCTGATGTAAGGTATGACGCTTTTCGTGGCATACGCATGTCGTCATTACAGAGCTTTGTGGTGACAACTGTCACCTGGGTTACGCTTGACATCATTCCAAAGCGATGGTTATTGTTATTGCTATTGTTGTCTAAAGCCCAGCCGACTGCGTAGAGCCATATCAGGGCTAAAACCGTTTCAAAACATACAAAACTTTAACAGGAAAAAAAAAAAAGGGAAAGAAAATTAAGTACACATATCAGTACATTCGCGCACATAATCTAAGGACATGCCCCCGGCGTTGATCACTCCGTCCAGTTTATCGCAGAGGGTTTTTAAAAAAAAAACCCACCTGAATACAAATTTAAGAGTACGTAAGGACACCAAAACACATATAAAAACAGGCATAAATTACCTAAAATTGCTTCCGCATATTTCACCTCCCTAGAGCCAAAATTGCACTTAATACATGTACCTAATTGTCAATCCTAAGAAAAAGTACATAAGACTTAATCGAACACAAACAGGTGAATGGACCAGCAAGCCAGAAAATGATAGGAAGAAATGGTAGAAAGCGGAGGCGGTAGAAAACCCCCCCCACAGAGATTGAGAGAAAAGAGGAAATTTCTAGCAAAGAATTTCCAGAACGTGGGGATACTATTTATACTGAAAGAGCCCCCGGCATCACTACGAGGAGCAAAGCAATGGTATGATTTCTGAATTATGTGTTTTTAGTTTGGAGGTGGTAGTTTGAAGAGGGATTCATGGCACCTGGACAGTCCCTTAAGCGCTGCACCCAGATAATCTTAACTCCGTAAGCCTGAGCAAAACCTTGTGTGCTGGCACGGTCTCGAAATGGGTGGTGGTGGTGATGGAAGGGACTTTTGGAACACTAAGTTCACAGCGCCAGAATGATGGAAACATTAAGCTGGCAGAGAACAGGCCAGTTTTTGTGTGTTTTTTTCAATATTCTTGCAGGCGGAGATTGATCTCTTTGTATTAGACCTTATCAATTAACATCAGGAAGATAGTTCTTGAGTGTTACATAGAACCGACAGTCAGCGCGCAAAGTCAGAACAAAATTGAGGCAGCTGAAATGTTTATTAGAAGAATGTTGAAAGTTCCATGGATAGCAAAGAAAAAAAAAACACGAGAAAGTCTTGAAGGAGGCAGACACAAGATCATTAATAAAGAATATTAGAAAAAGACAAGCAACATCTATAAGGACATATGAGGAAAGCGGAATTAAAGCACCTGGTCACAACAGGAAAGCTAGAGGGAAAGAGAACACCAGGTAGACCCAGGGGAAAAAAACATTGGACGGACTTGTAGGGTGGCTGAGGACGGAGAGGGTGAGAAATGTACTTGCAGCGACAAAGGGTAGATTCGTATGGAAGGCCATGATCGCCAACGCCATGCGTCAGGGTACATGATGATTATGATGATAATTATTAGCCCTTGACATGTCTCTAATGCTTCTGGGTATAATTCATGCATGACGTGTTTCAAGTAATTATGGCTGATCAGTGTTTCTAATAATTAATACTGACACTGCCCAAGAGAGACTGACACTTAATCTGCTACTCCAGGGAGTCGGTGCTAATCTAATCATGATTATGATTGAATGGGGGCTGATGTCTTGTTTTGCTGATTATGTTATGTCAGAAACTGTCTCTTGGTTAGCTGTTGTTATTTTTGTTGTGTGTGTGGGGGGGTGGGGTGGGGGTGGTTATTGTTGTTGTTGTTCCTATTTATTTTTTATTTCTGTATGTCTTTATAATGTCTTTTTTTTTTCCTTTGTTTGATCTTCTTTGAAAACAGGCAAACTGATTCAGATCGAATTGTGCCCGGTGTGTGTGTGTGTGTGTGTGTGTGTGTTCGTGCGTGTGCGTGTGCGTGTGCGTGTGCGTACGTGTGTGTGTGTGTGTGTCTGTGTCTGTGTCTGTCTGTCTCTGTTGTGTGTGTGTGTGTGTGTGTGTTTAGAAGAAAATGTGTCATTTATGGATTCTGATAAATCTTAATTTAATTCGAAACACAGCCCATGCTATGCTAATGGAAATTGTAGATAACATTAGTTTGCATGGGCTCTCAAAAGGTCTTGTAATAAATAAAAAAAGAGAATATTTTTGCTTGAAAATGTCTGCATATTTGGCACCATGATTCGTTCATTCTAAAGAGCACAGCTGCACAAAACGCGTTTAAACATGCGAGAAATTGGAGATTGTTAATATTGCTTGACGGTATTATTTTTTTGGCTTAATTTTTGTTTTATTTTGTTTTGTTTTGTTTGTTTTTACTTTCTGTACGTCTTCGTTGTGTGCTTAGATTGTTAACTCTATTCCATTTGTTTATCATTTTGGTATATCACAATTGTCTTAATGGCCATGGTATGGGGGACTATCCTCTTCATTTTGGTTATCGTCGAAGTTGTCATTATCATTGGTCATCATCATCATCATCGTCATCACGTAATCATCATCATCATCATCATCATCACCGTCACCATCATCGTCGTCGTCGTCGTTGTTGTTGCCTCTATCTTTGTCGTCCATTTTTTTCTTCTTCTCTCCATTATTCTGCTTATTATCAGTGTAATTACGAACTGGGTAGAAACTTCTATCAACATATTTTGTTCTGTCCTAAATTCGTAATACAAGGGACCATGTGTTTTTGTGTTGTTTTTTGTGTGGTTTTTTTTGTTTTGTTGTTGTTTTGTTTTGTTTTTCATTCTTGTATTCACCGCCTTATATGTTACGAAGCCAAGCTGGCGCAGAGGTAAAGGATCTCGCTTTCTGATCTGCCTGCACGAGTTTGTACGTCCTAGGAATTTTATGATTATTTATGTGTTCGTGCGGTTTCCTCTCCACCCAGCTGTGAAATAGCTAATTGACTTTTTAAAAAAACAAATTTTATTGACTTTTTTTTTTTTTTTACCCATGCTTTCAAAGATAAAGCAATGTGAGAGCAGAGTTGGCAATGCCATTGTGATGCTGGCCCCAGGAAAAAGTTGAGGTCTTTACAAAAACATATTTTAAACGTCTTTGCGTCTCTATCATTTCACTCCTAGATCTACGACCTCAGGGTTATGGGAAAGCTTCATCGTTTTCATCGTGCTGGAAGACATTTTTTCACACAGTCCGTACATTTCATTTACTTCTTATCAGACTTAAAACCCTCTGTTATTGTTTTGGGGGTAAGAGTGGGGTTGGGGTTTGTTGGTTCCAGTTGTCCTTCATTTGTCATTTGTGTTGCCGGCGGAATTGTATCAGTCTAATTCCACTTATTAACCCTTCAACTCCCGCACCCTGTCCACCAGGACCCTTGCATTGTCAAGCAAGCGAGCAAAGCGAAAACTTAACTCTTTTGACTCCTTCATCCTATCCACCAGCTTCCTGCAGGAAGTTGGTGGATAGGGTGACGGAGTCAAAGGGTTAGGTTTTATAGGGGTGCGGGAGTCAAAGTGTTAATAAAAATGTGTGTCTTAAAAAGTCGGTTGTGTTGCAATAATGACGTGTAGTTGTCGCTTTTGCTGGTCACATGTGACGTCTTGTGTCGTCATATGACGTGATGTAGAGGCTTGCTAGCTATTGGTTGCTTTCTTTTGTCCCCTCTTTCTAGCAAAAGACCACCTCGCTTTGATGTCTCTACGCATGCGCATCGTTGCCTGACCGCCATGTTTTTTGTTGTGAGTATGACGGGAAGGGGGATAACTTTCACAAGCTTGGTGGCTTGGTCTTTTTGGTACGTGTGGTGTTGGGGGAGGGATAAGGTCGGTGAGGGTGTAGCCCGGTGTAATTTGTGTGTGCGGGCGGATGTGTGCGTGTAACTTCGGTGCGTGCATGCGTGTGTAAACTGTAAGTGTGTGAAGGAATGTGTGTGAGAGAGAGTACGTTCACTCGCACACGAAGTTGGAAGTTTGTACGTGGTTTGTGCGCGCATTATTTTTCGGCACGGTCGTTTTGAATGTAATTTTGAAGGGCAAAGAGTGTGTGTGTGTGTGTGTGTGTGTGTGTGTGTGTGTGTGTGTGTGTGTGTGTGAGAGTGAGAGAGAGAGAGGGGGGGGGAGGGAGAGCGCAAACTTATCTGCTGGTACTGTCCTGCGCTTTCATGTAAACTTAATTATGTGGACAGTGAAAAAAATGCTATGTTCATGAAATATGTGAGTCAATAAATAACAAAAATAAATTAATGATAAATCAGTCGATCAGTCAGTAGGATTACAGTTGACTGACCATGCAGACAACTAAGCCAGGAAACGCACACACACACGCAAACATGCATACCCGCACGCACACAAGCACATAAACTCACACGCGTGCGCGCACACACACACACATGCGTACACACAAACACAAACACACACACACGCACACACATACACACATACACACACACACGCACGCCACACACGTGCACACACAACAGACGCATACACACACACGCACAAAACACACACACACACACACACGCGCACGCACACACACACACGTGCACACACAACAGACACCACACACACACACACACACACACACATATATATATATATATATATTGTACACACAACAGACACACACACACACACACACACACACACACACACACACACACACACACACACACACACACACAATATATATATATATATATATATATATATATATATATATATTACACCAGACCAAATCTACTAATACTAATCTCTCCAATCGTGTCCACAGACAAACACTATGCAGATGTGCAGTGCACAAGTGACAGCGGGACGTATGCAGAACGGAACCGGAA
Source organism: Monoplex corrugatus (assembly GCA_030674185.1). Taxonomy (NCBI): domain Eukaryota; kingdom Metazoa; phylum Mollusca; class Gastropoda; order Littorinimorpha; family Ranellidae; genus Monoplex; species Monoplex corrugatus. The sequence continues at coordinate 25,668,244 of JAPXFY010000035.1, forward strand.
ATGGGAGGGCGTTGGTGTACCGACAGGATGACGTCATGACCTTTTACGACATCGACCAGGACGCCTGGGAAACGCATCTGTGACGTCACGACGACTTGGACGGCGCTTTGCACGAACGAGCGTAGAATGGATGCAAGAGAGGGGATACATAGTGGTAGCTTTACGATGATAGAAAAGCTGTGTTTGGACTTGAATGGCTGGTGTAACCCCTTGACTCCCCGCGCCTAACCCATCAGCTGCAAAACCTTAACCCTTTGACTCCCTCACCCTATCTAGCAGTTTCGTGCGGAAGCTGGTGGATAGGATGAGAGAGTCAAAGGGTTAAGTTTTTGCTTTGCTAGTACGGTTGACGACACAGGATGCTGGTGGATAAGGTGTGGGAGTCAAAGGGTTAATATTTTTGAATGAACGCCCTTCCTCAGCATAAAAAAAGATTTGATGATTCAAAATGATATATACATGTATTTGTCATAACTTTATTTTTGGTGCATTTATGGAAAAAAAAGGAATTTTGTGAGGGAGGGGAAAACGTGGACCTGCTACATACATATCTCATTTCTTTTTCAGTGGAATGAGGATCATATGGATTTAAAACAAGTATCTGATATTAGTTTCGAGAAAAATAACATTTTTGTCCAGAAGTACCAAAGCTAAACCATTTGCCTGCTCTGCAAGATGGCAAAAATAATGTGTTCGGTATGGTATACCTATCAGCCTTGGTGACTTGATCTAAATTTGATGGAAGACAAACAATCT
>JAPXFY010000035.1:25673999-25708999 GCA_030674185.1 Monoplex corrugatus
TAACATATGGTGTGAATATCCATACTGGATAGAAGACATACTGGTCTTTAACATATGGTGTGAATATCCATACTGGATAGAAGACATACTGGTCTTTAACATATGGTGTGGATCTTTGTGTCGGATAGAAGGTGTACTGGTCTTTGGCATATGGTGTGGATCTTCCTGTTGGATAGAAGACACTGGTCTTTAGCCTATGGTGTGGATTTTCCTGTTGGATAGAAGACACTGGTCTTTAACATATGGTGTGGATCTTCCTGTTGGATAGAAGACATACTGGTCTTTAACATATTGGTGTGGATCTCCTGTTGGATAGAAGACACTGGTCTTTAGCCTATGGTGTGGATCTTCCTGTTGGATAGAAGACACTGGTTTTAGCCTATGGTGTGGATCTTCCTGTTGGATAGAAGGCATACTGGTCTTTAGCATATGGTGTGGATCTCCATGTTGGATAGAAGACACTGGTCTTTGACATATGGTGTGGATCTTCCTGTTGGATAGAAGACACTGGTCTTTGACATATGGTGTGGATCTTCATGTTGGATAGAAGACACTGGTCTTTAGCCTATGGTGTGGATCTCCATGTTGGATAGAAGACACTGGTCTTTAGCATATGGTGTGGATCTTCCTGTTGGATAGAAGGAGGCGTACTGGTCTTTGGCATATGACCTTGCCTCGTTATCTTGCATTATCTTTCGTAGACATCTTTGGAATCAGACTGCTGGTAGTAAGAAATATGGGGAGGGGGGTTGGGAGGGAAGAGTGGGTGGGGGTGGGGAGAGGTTGTCTCGACCGTAAAATCGTTAGATGTGGTATAAAGTTCTTCTCTCGACAAAGAGTCGAATTATGGCCAGTTCTCCTCGACAAAGAGTCGAATTATGGCCAGTTCTCCTCGACAAAGAGTCGAATTATCGTCATTCTCTGAACAAAGAGTCGAATTATGGCCGCGGGATATGTTGTTGATTTACGTGAAGTATGTAAGAACGCGGACATGGAATGTACAGATATTGACATGTGTTATAACGACGTGTAAAGCCACGCGACCCTTTCGCTTACTGCCCAAACATAATTCATGTATCGCACATGCTATGTTTTTTCCCACCTGATTTATCTCGTTCTTTATGCATTCCAGTCAAACAGACGACAGTCATGTGTGAGTGCTAATTGTGTCCCAGCTTTCATAAGTTTTTGCTTTTTCCACATCGTTTTTCATTCATTATATCGGTTTTTAGCATGCATGCTTTTCGTGGTCACTGATTTTTGTTGTTGTTGCATATTTTATGTTTGCCTTTGTCAGAAGTATGCATTTCCATAATTTGCCTGCGCGTGTTTGTAAAATGTAACGTGTATTGTAGTTTGCATACATTACGCCTGTGTAACTTTGTGTAGACGATTAACCTTTAAATTACTACTGCCTGTACTTTCCAATGTCAGATGTCGGTGTCGTTTTTTGACTTTGTCTCTCAACCAGTGATGGTGAATGGTGTTGTGAAAAGTAACCATCCCTTTTGGGTTGTGTGAACAGATGAAAGCATTTTGAACGCCTCTCTCAACTGTTTAGTTAATTTAACCCTTTGCCTCCCGCACCCTGTCCACCAACATCCTGTATGAAGCTGGTGGATAGGGTGAGGGAATCAAACCCTTGCGTAGCGGACAACTTTGACATTTTGGAAATAGTTTCTGCACAGAACTCTCTACCTAAATAAGGTTTAACTGTATTATTGACGTTAGGTTAAAAAAAAAAAAAAACCCAGTTACTTAAATTTCACTATTTAACTTCAGAAAATTGTCCTGTTGTCGTTTGTACATTTTTTTTTCTACTTTATGCAAAAGTTTGAACCGCTTCTGTTAGATATTGCCTTTAAATGAAAAACTATTATTATTATTATTATCTGTCTATCTAGCTACATATTTGTGTATTATTTTATTTTCTTTCGTTTTTTTTTTCTTCTTGACAAGAATAACTTTTATTGTTATTTATCTGTACTGTCTATCTACATATTCGTGTATTAATATTTATTTTCTTTCTTCTTTTTCCTCTGGGGAAGAATAAATTTTCCAAACATAAAACTACGGTTTCTGTTACTACAGTTGTACTGTTATATATAGAACCAGGCTGCAGTATACTCTACTTGTCTCAGTCCTGTGAGCTTTGTGCATGTCACAAGGAATGTTCTTGACTTCCTTCTCAGTTTCTATCTCCCTCCAGCCCCTCACCCTTCTTCTGCTCTCTTTGCACTAGAGACTGATAGGGTTTTGTGGGAAATGTTTTTTCTTTCAGGATTTGTTGATTCCTTTGTCTTTCTTCCTGTTTTCTCTTCTGTCTGTCTGTCTCTCAGATGGAAAAATAGTAATCATAATGATTGTCCCTTATCCTCGAAAATGAAAGATGTGTCCTCTCTCTGTCTTTGTCTCTCTCTCTCTCTTTCTCTTCTCTTCACTTCTCTCTCTCTCTCTCTTTTCTTCTTCTGTCTCTTCACTCTTCTGTCTGTCGTCTGTCTCTGTCTGTTCTGTCTGTTTCTGTCTTACCCTTTAAATGAAAGCTGTCTCCTCTCTCTCTCTCTCTCTCTCTCTCTCTCTCTCTCTCTCTCTCTCTCTCTCTCTCTCTCTCTCTCTCCTCTCTCTCCTCTTCTTTACCTTCGAAAATGAAAGCTCTCCTTCTCTCTCTCTCTCTCTCTTTCTCTCTCTCTCCTCTTCTCTCTCTCTCTCTTCTCTCTCTCTCCTCTCTCTCTCTCTCTCCTCTCTCTCTCCTCCTCCTCTCTCTCTCCCCCCTCTCTCTCTCTCCCCTCTCCCTTTTCTCTCCCTCCCACTCCCACTTTCTTTCTTCATATACATAATCATGTATGTCATTATACTTTTCGTCATTTTATCATTTACGTATTCATGTAAATTGTGGTTGATAATAATAATAATGTATACGCATATATAGCAGTGCGAATGGTTATCATGTAATTGGATAAACAGTATTGATGATAAACAAATTTCCATTTTCCATGCAATAAATTATTTTGATATAAAGTAATTTGAATGATGATGTGTTCTTTTGTAAGTCTGTCTCATTGTATTTCTCTTTCTCTGTGTGTGTGTGTGTCTCTCTCTCTGTATCTCTCTCTTTCTGTTTGTCTCGTCATGCTGCTTGTTTTCTCTCTCTTGTCTCTCTCTCTCTCTCTCTCTCTCTCTCTCTCCTCTCTCTCTCTCTCTCTCTCTCTCTCTCTCTCTCTCTCTCTTGTCATGCTGTTTGTTCTCTCTCTGTCTCTCTCTCTTTCTGTGGGTTTTCGTTGCTCTGCTTGTGGCTCGATGAACAGCTGTTTTGAAAAGTCAAGTTAAACTGTAGCAAAGAAGAGGTTTCACTGTTGTTGTTTTTTTTCCACGGCGTTCGTAAAAGTCCTTGGTGTAGACAGCGATCATGGCTCAACACGGGTATACAACACCAGATGCCAGTATAATGCAGCTGATAGACTGGAGATTTACACAAATCCAGCAAGGGCTACATTCGCATGCAGCCACAATCAAGAGACTCGTGACGATAAGTTCAGTGCCTTAGAGGAAAACTTATCACAGTTCTTTGAGGATGTTCGTAACCTAAAGGAATGTGTCCAAACAAATAAAGAAGAAATAGATGACCTCAGAGAATTCAACACAACAATCACGGACAGAATTGATAATCTGGAAAGAAAGCTAGAGTCCACGGAGCAAGATGTCAAGAGGTGCAACGTGTTGTTCATCAATGTGGAAGAGTATTCTTGGGAGGACAGTTACGCTACTACTGAGATAATCACATACATCTTGAATAACCATGCAACCAAACCCAATTGGCATCAAGAAGACATTGCAAGTGCTGTCAGACTTGGAAAACCTCGTACCTCTGGTAGCAATCCCCGTCCCATTTTAGTTCAGTTCTGCCGGTGGACGGACAAAATGCTGTTTTAGGAAACAGAGAACTCAGAGATAATCTCAGGGAAAGCGGGATCAAAGTTGCGTCTGACCTCACCTCGCGGCAGAGGCAAATGGTCGAGTTTCATCGTGGGCGTGGTAAAATCGCATACATATACAACGGAAAACTGCGTGTGAGGGACAGACAAAAATCATATGACGACTATGACAACGGTCATGACTACCCTTCAGCTGCCCCCCACCTTGACGAACATTGGCCACATGTTCAGGACAACAGACAATCTATCTATGCATGATGGCAAAAGAAATGAACATCTTCACCACGGATATCCTTCAAAGAACAAATTTGGACGTCACCACAGAAACCAGAGCATAAGGCGTCACACAGTTTCTATGCATGAAGACAACCTGGACCACTGGGAGACAGGACAATCTTACACAAAAGACCAACAATACCACTATGAGACCACCAGGAATCCGCACAGATCCAGCAGAGATCATGCTGATGTAGGAGCTGTCCACGTCGTCAGGGCGCACACAGAGGAGACCCGAGGAAGAACTCATAAAAGCTCTGAACGCCTGGATTGTGACAGGAGTAATTCCAGACCACTAGTCCCTGGTCCATACTCATATAGCGACGTGACCAGAAGACCAACGTCAAACCACAGAAGGTTTGTCTTCCTGAAAGAAAACACTGGCAGGGATCATTCAGTTCCATCTAAATCAAACAGAGTCAGTGCCAAACGGATGTATGGACATCAGCGGGATATAGAGCAGACGGTTGCCCCTTCCCCACGCCACGACACCAGACGTAGCAGGACAGACTCGGTGAACCCTTCCCCAAATGATGACTCTTGTCCTCACGTTGAACGGAGCAGGAAAGACCCAGTGGCCCCTTCCGCATGTGATGGCCCATGTACTTATGACATTTGCAAAAGCATGGACTCAGTGGCCCCTCCCCCACATGATGACCCTTATGAGGAAGTCAGCCATGACTCAAACAGTGACGTTCACGAAATCCAGCCTAGTGATCAAAGTGACGATCACACCGATGCCAGTGACAAAGTCACCTGTATCAGTGGTGAGGAAATGGAAATATGGGTGAGGTCCTAGCTGAAGATGTATGTGAAGCGACCAACGAATCGGGTAAAATTAATACTGAGAATGTGAGTACCGATGAGGTCACTGTGCTCAGTGTCAGAACAAAGTCAGCTGATCACACTAACGTTGTGGCACACACCTCAGATCAAGCATTAAATGATACACCACAATAACACAAAACGCGAACGCCAAAAGCTTGTCAGACTCGCATGCTGACAATCTAGTTCTAGATTCTGATGATCTAGACACAAACCAGAGCATACAGACACGTTCTGTCACCCATGCTCTGCGACCTAGACGTGCTGCCTCCCACACACGGATAGACGGTAAGAGCAGTGGCCATGCTCCACCAAGGTCTAGCAGTCAGAGCAAAATTACTGATTCGTTTAAGAAAACGCAGGCTAAAGATCTGCCAAAAACAAGAAGCAGGTCCCAATCTTCTAAGACCAAACCCAGTGTGAGTGAGGCCTCAGGTACTAACAGATAGGATATCGGCCGGGCCACAATATCAGGTAGACCTGTACGATTTGCCACAGGCGACGACAGTTATATTTGGAATCAGAACACAACATCACCATCGGAATCAAAATGTACTTTGCGTGTAAATACTGCAAATAAATTACATGTTAGTTTCCTTAATTATAATGTAAATGGCCTTTTGGAAAAATTAGAAAATAATGATTTTGCCAATTTTCTTCTCACTTATGACTTTATATGTTTGACAGAAACATTTGTTGCAACTGACTTTGAATCACCACTTTTCAGTGACTTTGTAGTGTTCACGTCTAAAGCCAAGAAGCTGTCTCATCAAGGGAGATATTCTGGGGGTGTTATCGCAATGGTAAGGAAACCATATTCTCGTTTTGTTGAGCAAATCCCAATAGAAACTGAAAATACTTTAGCTATAAAAATCCACAAAGATCTGTTTTCTGTAGAAAGAAACATACTGTGGATTTGTACATATCTTCCTCCGTGTGATTCTGTCTATTGGAATAGCCAGGAAGGTGCATATGGTATTGAAGTGCTGGAGCAATGCATTTTAGATCTATATGACTTGTGTGGTGATTCTTTTCTATTGGTAAATGGGGATCTAAACGCGAGAACAGCGAATACTAATTACAGTTTTAGTGGAGAGGTCGATGATTTCGATGTGAATGTTTATACCGAGAACAGATTTCCCAGAATTTCACAGGACAAAAACACAAATAAATTTGGTTGTCAGCTGATTGAGTTATGTAATATGTTTGAATGTATGATTTTAAACGGATTGCGTGAAACGGATTTTGACGATGGATGTACATATATTGCGTCCTCTGGGACTAGCACAGTAGACTATTTCATTACTTCCATTGATTTGTTTTCATCTATACACATCAAATCAATTGTTGTTGAGAACATGATGGATTCAGAACCTACCAGTTGTTATGATGGTTGAAATTAAAAATGATATCGTTGAGGCTGGTCATGTTAAAACAAGTCAACCCAAAAACGAGGTTTGTGAGAAATTTATTTGGAAACATGAACTGGAAGCCGAGTTCCACAAAACTTTGAAAAGCAGTGATATTCAAGACAGACTTACTTTGGCCACAACTCTACATTGCGATGTGGTGATATTCAAGACAGACTTACTTTGGCCACAACTCTACATTGCGATGTGGATAGTGGTTTGAATACTTTTGTACAATGTCTGAAAGATGCCAGTGCCTGTATGTATAAAACGTATAAAGTTTACTGGAACAAAAGATCAGAATGGTTTGACAAGGACTGTCAGCAAGCAAAAAAATGAAACAAGGCGTAAACTAAATTATTTTAGGAAAACTAGGAAGGAAGAAGATAGAATTTCATATGTGGAAGAGAGGAAAACGTACAGACGTTTACTAAAGACAAAGAGACAAGCATTTAGGAAACAGAAAGCAGATTCGCTAACCATGGAACTGACTAATTCATCACAGTTCTGGAAACTGCTGAGAAGTATGGGTTGTGGAAACAAAGACAAAGTCTCAAATGATATTGATATTAATGTCTGGTTCGAGCACTTCAAGAATATTTTTCAAAATTATGGGGGACATGTTGGTGAACATTGTGATATTGAGGTAGATCTATCTGAGGAAAGGGAGCATACTCTAAATAGAGATATATCTGAAGAAGAGGTTAAACGAGCAGTTGGTAAACTTAAGACTGGTAAAGCAAGCGGAATTGACAGCGTTTCAGCTGAAATGTTAAAAAATGGGGGAAACGATGTCAGCTTTTCTAACAAAACTGTTCAAAATAATTTTTGACTCGGGGATTTATCCAAAAGAGTGGTCCAAAGCCATTATCATCCCCATTTTCAAGAAAGGGGATCCTGAAAATGCAGATAATTATAGAGGTATATCTTTATTAAGCATGATATCTAAATGTTACACAACAATACTGAACAAGAGATTATACACCTGGTTAGAAGCTAATAATTTGATCTCAGAGAGCCAGGCAGGTTTTCGTAATAGATACTCAACTGTTGATCATATATTTACACTACATGCTATCATTCAGAAATGCATGCACAAGAAAGGGATGAAATTATATGTTGCTTTTGTTGACTTTAAAAAGGCTTTCGATTCGGTCAGACATGATAAACTCCTACATTGTATTAGAAAGGAGGGTGTTAAAGGGAAATTTCTCGCATCATTAATGGCAATGTACAAGTCATTGGTGTCATGTATCCGAGTTAACGATAAATTTTCAGAGATGTTTCAATGTCCGGTTGGAGTAAGACAAGGTTGTGTCTTGAGTCCTACATTGTTTTCGATATTTATAAATCAGTTAGCCAATTGTATGGGTGATAAAGGAAAACATGGCATCCAATTACTACCTGGGATGTTGGAAATATTTGTTTTACTCTTTGCAGATGATGTGGTACTTTTCTCAACTACACCAAATGGTTTATAGAATCAGCTTAACGTTTTAAGTACGTGTTGTAACAACATGAAATTAAAAGTAAATATTGACAAAACGAAGGTCATGGTGTTTAGAAACGGAGGGTTCCTCGGAAAACGTGAAAATGGTCATATGAAGAAAATAAGTTGGAAGTTGTGAATAATTATTGCTATTTAGGTTTTAATTTCACGACAATGGTAAGTGTCAAAAAAGATACTGCACATTTAGCAACTAAGGGGAAGAAAGCTGTTGTACAGCTAAATAGGGTTCTCCAAAAATTCAAGGAAATGACAATGGATACTTTCTTTAAAATATTTGACGTAAAGGTACAACCCATTCTGTTGTACGCATCAGAAGTATGGGGATTAAAACGAATGGAACACATAGAAAAGGTACATATGATGGCGTGCAAAAGATTTTTAGGCGTGCCTGTTAAGACACCAAACAAGATGGTGTACGCTGATCTGGGAAGATATCCATTATTCGTTAACTCTGTGGTCGCATGCTTAAGATATTGGCTTAAATTGCTACAAATGAATGCCGAAAGATGTCCGCATAAAGCTTACCAAATGCTTCTGGAATTAGATAGAAATGGAAAGGATTGTTGGGCATCAGAGGTAAGAAAAATCCTATGTGATACAGGTTTCAACATTGTATGGCTGCAACAGGGAGTTGGGGATGTAAAACTATTTTTAAACATATTTCGGCAAAGACTTGTCGATCTGTTTATCCAAGAATGCACTAGTATTATTAGAGATGGTGACAGATATGAGTGCTATAGATCATTCAAAACAATTTTTGAAAAAGAAAAATATATTTCTGACATGGATACATACTGTCTCAGAGTGGCAATCACACAACTAAGATTTGATGTACTACCGCTGAATAACAATTCACATCGTTATAGTGAAAGTATTCACAAAAGGGCATGCCCTTTTTGCAAAACTCATATCGAAAATGAATATCACCTTATATATGACTGTCCCACTTATACAGATATTAGAGTAAAATTCCTCAAAGATTCAGCTAGAATGCCACTTTATCTACTGTCAAAGCAGAAAATTCTCATGATAGATACAATGTGTCCAGATTTGTTTTTCATGCCATCAACAGACGCAAAAAAAATCATGAATGAATAAACTAACGAAAATAAGTCATCACCAGTACTATATTACTGTATTACATTAGTAATTATACCATGCTGTATAGGTATAATAAATGGTAAAACTATTAACGCTTGTTCCATTATATTTTTGTAGTCATTTCGATATAAACTGTGTACAGACTGTAAATTATGCACAAAAACGCGGGGGTAAAGATAATTTTGAAAAATCGAATTGTTTATTGATACTTGTTTTACAAATATTTGGTAAATTGATGATTCATTGATTGACTGCTTAACTGATTGTTTGATTAATTCATTGATTGATTGATGGATGCACTGACTGAATGATTGATCCATTAATTAGTTGCTGACTAAATACTGATCGGGAAAATGATTTATATGAAACTGATCAAATTGTTCGGTGACTCGCTAACTAGTTTGGTTTATAGATGAGTAATTGTATTAGGCGACAAACTTAACTGGTAGAGAAACGGTTCAGTATTTTAACTGATCGGATTCAGATGGCTAATTAAATGATAGAATGGCAGTTGATTGATTGATTGATTACCGTTGCCACGGTACACTGAATGTACTAAGTATTTGTTTGATTAGATGGATAAAGTGAAGTATGTTTCGCAAGCAAGGTGATTTACCAATTATTTGTTGATTGTGTGATGATTGTATTACTTGACCGGCTGTTAGAGAGACTAATTGCTTGACCAGTAGATGGAGGAATGGAACGATATATGTATATGTATTAAATATCTTTATGACTTGTTTGATGCCTTAATGCACTGATGAAGCTTAATTATAATCAAGTACTATTTAGTGTATTACTTCATTAAATGTTAGATTTAGTCAGCAAAAGAAAGATCTGTTGACTGTTACACCAACGAAGTATTCAACTGAGGAAAGCGCGGAAAGTGTCAATGTTCGACGATGCAATCATACGCATTGCAATATTGGTGTAATCCACAACCCCCCCCCCCCCCCTCCCACCGACTATTGTATTGTGGCCTAAGGCCGATGTACATTAAAAAAATTCTGAGTTCTGAGTTCTCTGAGTTCTCTCTCTTTCTGTGTGTCTTGTCATGTTGCTTGTTCTCTCGGTCTCTCTGTCTGTCTCTCTCTCTCTGTCTAGTCATGTTGCTTGTTCTGTGTCTCTGTCTCTGTCACTGTCCTGTCTCTCTCTCTCTCTCTGTCTGTCTGTCTGTCTGTCTGTCTGTCTCTCTCTTGTCTGTCTGTCTGTCTGTCTGTCTCTTTCTGTCTGTCTGTCTGTCTGTCTGTCTCTCTGTCTGTCTGTCGTCTCTCTCTCCTCCTGCCTGTCTGTTTTCTGTCTGTCTCTCTTTTCTCTCTCTCTTCTCTCTGCCATGCTACTTGTTTTCTCTCTGTCTCTGTCTGTCTGTCTCTCTCTCTTCTCTTTCTCTCGCCATGCTACTTGTTTTCTCTGTTCTTCTGTCTGTTTTTCTCTCTCTTTGTCTCTCGTGTCGTCTCTGTCTCCGTGTCTCCCTTCTCCCCCCCCCCCCACCCCCTTGTATGATGTTTTGTAGTTACTTGCCTTTATTACTGTTGTTTGATCATTTACCTCACAGCTAGTCTTTCAACAAAAAAAAACTTTTTTTTTCAAACACATATATTTGTGTACAGTACACGCACATGGTACTCATTACATACAGTAGTTGAAAAATTCACATGTGTTCACCATGACTATTCCCATGCAGGGTTCCTGCTGAATTTTACACTTTTGAAACTCAACTGCTTTTCGAGTGTTACTGATGAGGATGTTTTCTTGTTCGTTTTTTTGTTGAAAATGCTGGTGTGTACATTCACACACCTCAAGTCTCTCCTTTTTGCCGGGATCGGCGGTAAGAACCACGCTCGACGTCACAAGTCTTCTCCAGGTCACATGATGAAGACATCTGTGGACGACCTCCTGGATCCCCAGACCAGACATCAGCGATGTTGTTGAAATAGGGGTGTGCGGTCGTCCCTTTCTTCTCCTCGCCTCAACTTTCCCTGCAGGACCGTTGATATACAAATCTGTTTTGCTGTTTCTGATCGCATGGCTTACGTATTTCAGCTTTCTTTTGTCGATCTCTGTCAGCAGCTGGCGCCTGACATTCAGTTCCTTTAACACGATATCGTTTGTTCTTCTGTCTGTCCCGTTTTGGCCACATTTCTGCTGCATTGATTCTATTTTCTTCGTCTTTTCTTAGTGTCCAGGCTTGGCAAGTGTATCTATTGGCAGTGAAAAAATAGATGTGATCAATTTTTTCAATGTTGCTTTCTTTTTAATTGAACAATTAAAGCTAAAGAAATTGTCTGTGGTTACTAAAAGGGATTCTTTCGCCAGTTTCTGTAAAAATATGGGTTTTTTTTAAGATCATTGCACTCAGGGAGGTTACCTATGTGCTCACCTTTTTTTTTTCGTCCCATTATCTACGCCACCGTAATGACCACAGAAGCTGGCACAGTTTTTACAGTACGATGATGATGATGTCGATGAGGATGATAATCATGATGCTATGGAGTTCCATCTAGGATTTAGACTGCGGTGACAGGACTGTACTCTACACTTAATATCATAACATATCCTGACGTCAACCAGGCCCGAGACATACGGACACCTGCTGTATAGTGCTGGTCAGAACATTGGATCAACACCCTCAATGACGCATCCGTGAAGCGGACGAGACTCGACCGTGTGGTCCCAGTCTTCCCAATGAGCCCACAGCATCCCCACTGTGGGTGGGAGCCGGTTAGAGCCGAAAACCCCTACAATGATATATTTTTGAAGGGACTGATGGGGATTCGAACCCATAACCTTCCAATCGGTAGTCCGTCGCGTTAACCACTACACCACGGCGACTGGTTACAACTCCGAGTCAAACCGTTAAAAATCAAACGTATGATCATCATCAAGTGCCTTGCCACATGGCGTTGGCGATCATGGCCCTCCATATGTTTCTATCCCTTGTTGCCGCAAGCACATCTTCCACCCTCTCTGTCATCAGCCACTCTGCAAGTCTGTCCAATATTTTTTCCCTGGGTCTACCTGGTGCTCTCTTTCCCTTCAGCTTTCCTGTTGTGACCAGGTGCTCCAATTCCCCTTTCCTCATAAAATGGCCTATAAATGTTGACTGTCTTTTCCTAATCTTCCTTATGAACGATCTTCTTGTGTCTGCCTCCATCAAGACTGTCTCGTTTGTTTTCTTTGCTGTCTATGGAACTCTCAACATTCTTCTCAGAAACCACATCTCGGCTGCCTCAATCTTGTTCTAGCTTTCTTTGTTGACTGTCCACGCCTCACAACCGTATAACATTATCGGTTCTATATATCATTCAAGAACTCTCTTCCTGATGTTAATTGATTGGCATTTGTTGGCAAGAATGCTTTTCGTCTTCTCGAACGCTGTTTTGACTTGGCCGATTCTGCTGGCTATTTTTGGAGTGCATCTGTCGTCTATTTATGACACTGGAAAAATCCCCAAAGATATGTCAAAATCAATTTTCATTGAACTTCCAAAGAAGCCAGGGGCTATAGAATGCGAACTCCATCGCACAATCAGTTTGATGAGTCGTGTAACAAAAATCCTGTTAAGAATAATCATGATGAGGACAAGGAATAGAATCAAAAGAGAAATAGCAGAAGAACAGTGTGGATTTGTGGAGGGGAAAGGAACTATTAATGCCATATACATCCTAAGAACTATCATAAAGAGGTCAATTGAGATGAATAAGGATTTGTATTTATGCTTTGTTGACTATACCAAGGCTTTCGATCGGGTACGACATGAAGAATTGATCAACCAACTGGAGAGACTCAATGTCGATGGAAAAGATCTACGAAATATCAGGAATATGTACTGGGAACAAACAGCTGCAATGAGAATAGAAAACAATATAAGCTCTTTTCAAAACATCAAAAGAGGAGTCAGACAGGGTTGTGTTTTGTCACCAGATCTGTTTTCACTTTACAGCGAAAACATCATGAGAAACCTAGAAGAAGACCCTGGATTAAAGGTTGGAGGGAAAATGATAAACAACATTCGGTATGCAGATGACACCGTGCTAATTGCAGAAAATGAAAGGGACCTACAAAACCTTGTGAATATACTAGAAACAGAAAGCAAAGGTAAGGGGTTGGAACTAAACAGCAGGAAGACTGAAGTCATGGTGATCAGTAAAAAACATTAAATCCCCTCATGCAAAATAACAGCAAATGGCACAACCTTGACACAGGTTAATAAGTTCAAATACCTGGGAACGGTCATTTCATCAGACGGCAGATGCACATCGGAAATATCTGGCAGAATCGGCCAAGCCAAAACGGCATTCAAGAAGATGATAAGCATTCTTACCAACAAATGCCTATCAATTAACATCAGAAAGAGAGTCCTTGAATGTTATATAGAACCAATACTGTTGTACGGATGCGAGGCGTGGACAGTCAGCAAGCAAAGCCAGAGCAGGATCGAGGCAGCCGAGATGTGGTTGCTCAGAAGAATGTTGAGAGTTCCATGGACAGCAAAGAAAACAAACGAGACAGTCTTGATGGAGGCAGACACAAGTGGATTACTCATAAGGAAGATTAGGAAAAGACAAGCAACATTTATAGGCCATTTTATGAGTAAGGGGGATTTGGAGCACCTGGTCACAACGGGAAAGCTGGAGGGAAAGAGAGCACCAGGTAGACCCAGGGAGAGAATGCTGGACGGACTTGCAGAGTGGCTGGGGATGAGGAGGGTGGGGGAGATGCTGGGAGCAACGAGAGATAGAGATGGTTGGAAGTCCATGGTCGCCAACGCCATGCGGCAGGGCACCTGATGATGATGATGATGATGATCTGTCGTCTGGTGGTGTATGATCATGCAAGATGAAATCTGTTGTATCTCTTGTAAAAACTGAAAAAAACTTTCAAGTGGAGGAATATCTCTGAAGAGGTTGTATGGAGTCGGCTGTATAGTGCTTATGTCTCACGTCGTACAAGTCCCATCATTCAGTAAGAAGATGTTTGACGCCAAAGGGCTCATCACACGGTATACACCGTGGTGCTTTCTTCGTTTTCTGAAGGGTGTGAGTGAGTGTAGGATGTGTGACCTGTGCGTAACCTGCACAACACTCTTTCCTGTGTTACCAGGAACAGATGGGAGGAAATGTTTAAGGTCGGGGCGGATTTGGAAAAGCGTGTCGTCTGTCTGGTTGTTTTGGTCTTAGGAGTGAACACACACGTACATGCCATATGTTGGGGCAGTGTAATATTTCCATATATATGTCTATATACAAAAAGAAGAGGAAACGGACATTGTGCAAAACTTTTATTTTGCTGCATTGGCTGGTTTCCCAAATACGGAAAGAATAATAAAAAAGGTATCAATACAATACAAGATGAATATACAATTCATATATATATATATATATAAAACACTACGTATTTTATTTACAAGTATACATGTCTTGTCCAATGCCCAAAATAACAACAAACAACAACAAAAAAACTCCCACAAATTTATTATTTTAAAAAGCCATGCCATACTAATATTCTTCCTTCTCCAACGTGTTTAGATATTGCTGTTTTTTCTGTCGGTCACCTACCAACAGAACGATTGATTGATTGATTGATTGATTGATTTGGCTTAGTTTTTATGTCGCCACTCACCTCAGGTGATATGGCCGACGGGGGTAACCATCCCAGGGAAGTGGGGGAAGGGGGACTTATCTAATTCTCTACCGACACCACCAGAAAACAATGATGTTAAGATAGGACTATGAGAAGGCCAGTTTTAATGGGGAGGATTTATCTAATCCTATACTGACACCACCAGAACAACAATGATGTTAAGATGGGATGGTAAGAAGGTCAGTTTTAATGGGGGGACTCATCTAATTCTATACTGACACCACCACAACAATGATGTTAAGATGGGACAGTAAAAAGACCAGTTTTAATGCGGAGGGCTTATCTGATCCTATACTGACACCACCACAACAGTGATGTTAAGATGGGACAGTAAAAAGACCAGTTTTAATGCGGAGGGCTTATCTGATCCTATACTGACACTACCAGAACAAAGATAATGTTAAGATGGGACAGTAAGAAGACCAGTTTTTAATGGGGGGGACTTATCTAATCCTAAACTGACACCACCAGAACAATGATGTTAAGATGGGACAGTGACAAGGTCAGTTTTAATGGGGAGAACTTATCTAATCCTATACTGTTACCACCAGAACAACGATGATGTTAAGATGGGACAGTGAGAAAGCCAGTTTTAATGTGGCGCACCCCGGGGATTCGAACCCACTACCATTAGCGTGTAAATCCGACGCTCGACCAACTGAGCTACCGGGACCTGCAAACAGAACAATTCCCATAATTGGACATGTATACCAGGTTTGGCAGCAGATGGCATGGACACAGGAAACGACACACCTGAACATTAAAGAAACGTAATGTCAAATTAACCGAGAGGTAGCCGAGGTTTCAACATTTGCGTCATCTTGTCCTTATACTCATGCGTACGTGCAAAAGACACACGTCCACAAGCACATGTGCGCGTGTGTAACAAAACCACCACAAACTAGTCACGAAAAACATTGTTTCTATTATCGTAAGACATCGTCCTTGTACAGCCCTTCCCTCCGAAGTCATATAGACTCTGCTAGCAGACTTCTGTGGATGGCGTATGGAATGTCCCGAGTGCAACAAACACCTCTTGTTCAAACTCCATTCATGTTTCAGTTTCAATTTCTCAAGATGACGTCTCCGCGCTCGGAATGAATTCCATATGCACTAACGTCACAGGTGCCGTGTGATGGAGGAGATCCAGAATGATCACGGCACAAGCCTTAAGCCTGCACATAAACCCATGAGCTGACCAGATCCTAACGTCCTACCTAGATAAATCCACAACCCTGGGGTCGTAGGGGAGTGAGGTGACAGAGACCTCAATTTTTCCCGGGGCCAGCACCACGAGGGCGGCACCCATCCCCTCTCCCTCGCTTCAAATTCATATTCATATTCACTTTTTTTCTACCAAGACTTCAGAAAGGCAAGAAGACTAATTGGTCTTCAAGGGGTGGGACATGGGAAATCAACCTATCTCTCC
The DNA here is from genome assembly GCA_030674185.1 of Monoplex corrugatus. NCBI lineage: Eukaryota > Metazoa > Mollusca > Gastropoda > Littorinimorpha > Ranellidae > Monoplex > Monoplex corrugatus. The sequence continues at coordinate 25,690,125 of JAPXFY010000035.1, forward strand.
AATTTTTTTTTTACCGAGGCAGCCAGGCAATGCCCTGCTCTTCACGATTTTCAACTGCTGTGGGAACTTTAGCGTGCGCAGCCAGAAAGCACACGGGTCCGACTCGTTTTTCGACCCCTTCCGAAGGACTAGACGATCAGTTCGATTTTCAGGTCAAACTGAAGAGAAAAGTCGAGGCGTCTATGGTGAGTGAAGCCAGGAACCTCGAGCTTAGTTATTGACAGGCGAATGTCTGAACCATTCTGCCACTTTTCTCGCTTAGAATCTCTGCGTATTATACATATTTAGACTTATTGTTTAAGCGAAGCATGGACAGTTCAAGCTGTAACGCGAGCTGGCCACATTCGTCTGTTATTGCTTGTTATTGTTATTGTTGTTTAAAGCCCAACAGACTGCGTAGAGCCATATCAGGTCTATAACCAGTTCAAAGCATACACCATACTTCTACATGAAAAAAGGAAAAGAAAATTAAGTACACAGCAGCCCAATAAATACACAGACAAGACAGATAAACAGATAAACAGACTTGACAGATTGACTGATAGATTCACAGAAAACAAGCTACCTAGCCAGCTACCTAGCCAGTTAACTCTTTTGACTCCCTCATCCTATCCACCAGTATCCCAGATTGTCAGCCATGCCAGCAAAGCAAAAACTTAACCCTTTGACTCCCTCATCCGATCCATAAGGTAAGGGACTCAAGGAAGCTGGTGGATAGGGTGAGGGAGTCAAAGGGTTAACTTTTTGAAGTTGGTGGATAGGGTGCGGGAGTCAAAGGGTTAATCAGAGTGTCCCTTTCTGGTCCGAACACTGGACTGTCACATGTAAAGGCAAAGATTGCGCCGACGCCCTGAGGAGCCGGCCCCAGTAGCGCAGTTGGTTGAGCGTCGGATTCACATGCTAATGGTTGTGGGTTCAAATCCCGGGGTGCGGTACATGAAAACTGGCCTTCTCACTGTCCCATCTATACATCATTGTTGTTCTGGTGGTGTCAGTATAGGATTAGATAGGTCCTCCTTCCCCCACTTCCCTGGGATGGTTATCCCCGTCGGCCATATCACCTGAGGTGGGTGTCGACGTAAAAACTGAACCAAATCAGTCAAGACACCCTGTGCTCGTGGAAATGGGAGCTGGCAGAGATCTTCATTTTTCTCGAAACCAGTGTTTAGGAAGGCGTTCCATTCTCCTCTCCCTCGTTGCTTTATCTTCCTCAACACTGTTTGAAACTGAATTTTTGTATGTGTGTGTCTGTGTGTGTGTTTTGTTGTTGTTGTTGTTATTGTTGTTTAAAGCCCAGCCGACTGCGTAGAGCCATATCAGGGCTGCAAACATTCAAAACGTATAAATAAATACTTCAACAGGAAAAAGAAAAGAAAATTAAATACACATGTCAGTGCATTCGCGCTCATAATCTAAGAACATGCCCCTGGCATCGACCACTCCGTCCAATTTATCACACACGGGGAGTTAAAAAAACAGACCGGAATACAGATTTAAACATAAATAAGGACACTTAAATATATACATTAAAAACGGGCCCAAATTGCCTAAAATTGCTTCCGCATATCTCATATCCCTATAGATATAGAGCCAAAAATGCACTTAACACATCTACCCAGTTATCAAAGAGAAAATACGTAAAACTTTATCGAACATGTACAGCTGAATGGACCTGCAAAGCAGAAAATGATAGGAAGAAATGTCAAAAGCAAAGATGGAAGAAACAAACAAAGAGAGTGACAGAAAACAGAAAATTTCTAGCAAAGAATTTCTAGAAGGTGGGAATGCTATTTCTATTGAAAAAGCCCCCGGCATCCCCAGTGGAAGGGGATGTCGAGGGAGTGAGATGGAAGGGAAGACAAAAAAAAAAAAAAAAAAGGAATAATAACATTGCAGAATGGATAGAGAAACAGTTTTCAAAGACCCAGGCTTTGCCAGACAACTGACATAGCTAGAGGAATCTTGTGAACAGTTCTTTAGTGCAGTGTCCCAATAAATCTTCATGGAATTGAGGGAGAAGACGAAGACGAAGAAGAAGAAGAAGAAAAAAAGCAGCAGGAGAAGAAGAGGAAGAAGAAGAAGAAGAAGAAAAAGGAGGAGGAGGAGGAAGAGGAGGAGGAGGAGAAGAAGGAGGAGAAAGAAGGAGGAGGAGGAGGAGGAGGAGAACAAAGAAGAAGAAAGTCCATAAATAGTTGAGAAATCCTTGCGAATATACCGACTTTACAAAAACAGACAGATACAGACAGACAGAGAGTGAAACACACACACAGACGGCACAGTTCAACTTGAATCATTCTGCCAATGTTTAATTTATGTATAAGACACACAAAATAAAGGAAAGCGGAAGGGAAAAAAACGAAGAAGAAAAAAAAAAGCCCTGGTACATATCAACACAATATACTAAATGACGAAAAAAAAAAAAAAAAAAAAAAAGTCACTCCCACGCTGAGGACAGAAAACATTTCAGCTGCCTCCGGCGGCCATCATCAGCATCATGGTGTTCTTGTCTAGCTTGCCGCCGGTTTTGCCGAACAGATTGCCGAAAAGACCTCCTGGTCTTGCGTTCTTGTGCCGACAGACATTTCGGCAGCCATCGAAGCAGCAGGTGTAGTCTTTCCGGCACGCCTTAATGGCGTCACACTCGTTGTGCGTGCCACGTGACGGGGACCACCACGTTCCTGAACACTGCGGGTTGATGCAGGGAGCTGTGTGACAAAGATACGTACAGCAAGGTCAGGAAAAGGTTAAGGCAAGGTAAAGAACGAGCCCCCCCCCCCCCCCAACCAAGATTATTCAGCGGTAGGCTGATAAAATACCACTATAAAATATAGACCAGGTAAAACATAGTCTAGGTAGGGCCTCAGGACCTGGTCAGCTCATGGGTTTATGAGCAGGCTTAAGGCATGTGCCACGGTCACCATACACGTGGCACATGTGACGTTAGTGCATATGGAATTCGTTCCGAGCGCGGAGACGTCATCTTGAGAAACTGAAACTGAATACAGGAAAGCTGGAGGGAAAGAGAACACCAGGGAGAAAATATTGGACGGACTTGCAGGGTGGCTGAGGACAGAGAAGCGGGTGGAAGATGTGCTTGCGGCGACAAGGGATACATGCATATGGAGGGCCATGATCGCCAACGCCATGCGGCAGGGCACTTGATGATGATGAAAGAAAGGTCAGGTCGGATCATGTCAAGGTTGTCCTCCTAAACTTCAAAACGCTTAAGGTCCTACAACTCAAGGCAGGGGCGATAAGTCCCACTGGACTTACAGCTAGTTCTAACCATTGTACGTAAAGAAACATCAAGGGGAAAAAAGGTAAGAGAAACATCAGAATGCACAAAGGTGGGGATGGGGGTGGGGGTGGGGGGACACGTTAACTCTCTGATGAAAACAGATGCACCATAGCACACACGATGTCAAAGAAGTTAAAACATGAACAACAACAAAACATCGATGTCTATGTCAGATGGCCGGGTGCTTCACAAACGTATGAGGACCAGAAGCAAATACACGCACAGCAAAACACCTGTTAACCCCAAACAACAAAAGCAACAACAACAACAACAAATAAAGAAACAACAATGATAACACAACGATAATAGCAGTGGTGGCAATAATACATACGCTCCCCCCCCCCCACACACACACATACACGCACATATAAAATGTGTATTATGTATGTAAGCTATGTACGTATGTGTATATATATATATATATATATCGTGTGTCTGTAATATATATATATATATATATATATATATATATATATATATATATATATATATATATATTACAGACACACGATAAACATAAATTACAGATAAAAATTCAATGTAAAAGGATTGTTGTTATTGTTATTGTTATTGTTATTGTTATTGTTGTTTGAAACGCAGCCGACTGCATAGAACCATATCAGGGTTATAACCAGTCCAAAACATACACAGTACTTCAGCAAGGAAAAGTAAATACACACATCAATGCATTCGTGCACATAATACAAAGAGATGCCCCTGGCGTTGACCACTCCGTCCAGTTTATCGCACAGGGGATTTAAAAAACATACCTAAACACAAACTAAAACACAACTAAGGACACTAAAACATAAGTAAAAACAGGCCTAATTACATAATATTGCTTCCGCATATCTCATTTCTCTAGAGCCAAAAATGCACTTTATACATGTACCCAATTTCAGTCCTAAGAGAAAAGTACGTAAGACTCTATCGAACACATACAGGTGAATGGACCAGCAAGGCAGAAAATGATACGAAGAAATGACAGAAAGCAAAGGAATAAGGCAGAAACAAAGAGAGTGACAGAAAAGAGGAAATTTCTGTCAAGCCCAACCCAACACAACGTAGTGCAACCTGATCCAGACCAACCCAAACAACTTGTCCAGCCCTCCCAACCAACTCTATCCAGCCCAACCCAATTCCAACCCCATCTAGCCAAACTCAACACAACCCTATCTATCCAAGCTTAACCTAACAAAGCCCTGTCTAGACCAACCCAATTTCAACCCCATCTACCCCAACCAATCTAACCCAACCCAATCCTATCTAGCCCAACCCACTCACCTCAAACCCATCCAGCAGGGCCAGCACGACCCTATCCAGCCCTACCAACAAAACCCTATCCATCGAACCCAACACGACTCTTATCTAGCCCATCACTCACCGACCAGCTCAACACAACCCTATCCATCCTAACCCACACAACCCTAACCAGCACAACAAAATTCTAACCAGCCCCAAAAAATCCCAACCAGCATAACACAACCCTATCCATCCCAACCCAACAAATCCTAACCAGCACAACACAACCCTAAACCAGCCCAACCCAAAAAATGCTAACCAGCACAACACAGCCCTATCCAGCCCAACCCAACAAATCCCAACCAGCACAACACAAGCCCTATCCAGCCCAACCCAACAAATGCTAACCAGCACTAACACAACCAAATCACCCGCACAACAACAAATTTCCCAACCAGCACAACACAACCCTATCCAGCCCAACCCAACAAAATTCTAACCAGCACAACACAACCCTATCCAGCCCAACCCAACAAAATTCTAACCGGCACAACACAACCCTATCCAGAACCCCTGCTTCAGCACACACATCCTATCCAGCCCCAACCATCCAATTCTAACCAACACACAACCCTATCAGCCCAAACCAACGAATTTAACCAGCCTTTCTAGCCCACCCAGCATTTTTCTAAGCCTAGCTAGCACCAGCCCACCAGCCAAGCCCAATTTCAACCAGCCCAGCCTTTTCAAACAACCCTTTCCAGCCAGCCTTTTCCAAGCCCAGTACAGACCAGCTTTTCCAGCCCAAGTCCAGCCAGCCTTTCCAAACCCAAATCCTCCAGCCACAACAATTTCCAGCCAGCCAACCTTTTCCAGCCAAGCACATTTACAGCAAACAGCCCTTCCAGCCAGCCCACCTTTTCCTCCAGCCCACCAGCCCCGCACCATGTTCAGCCACTTTTCATCCTAGCCGAACCATGCCCAATCTCCAGCCCAACCATCTAGCCCAAGCCACCGATCACCCAGCCTTTTCTAGCCCATGCCCAGCCAGCCTGTTTAGCCCCGCCAGTCAGCCCAGCCCAGCCAAGCCCAGCTCCAGCCCAGCCCAGCCTTTTCAACAGCCTAGCCCAGCCCAGCCTAGCCTAGCCCCAGCCCAGCCTTTTCCAGTCCAGCCCAGCCCAGCCAGCCTAGCCAGCCAGCCCAGCCTTTTCTCCAGCCAGCCAGCCTTTCCAGCCCAGCCCAGCCTTTTCCACCCTAGCCCAGCCCAGCCTAGCCCAGCCCAGCCTTTTCCATCCTAGCCCAGCCACAGCCTCAGCCCAGCCCAGCCTTTTCCATCCTAGCCCACCCCCAGCCCAGCCACCTTTTCCATCCTAGCCCAGCCCAGCCTCCTAGCCCAGCCCAGCCTTTTCCAGCCTAGCCCAGCCCAGCCTTACCAGCCCAGCCCAGCCCTTTTCCATCCTAGCCATACCCAGCCCAGCCTTTTCCAGCCTAGCCCAACCTTCCAGCCCAGCCCAGCCTAGCCCAGCCCAGCCCAAACCTATGCCTAAAAACTAGGAAGCGTACTTACGAAGAAGCAGAGAACCAGGCAAGATGGCGTCATCGACTGGCATCGCTGTTTTGCAGATCTTTCCACAGGCGTCAGGACAGCACTTGGCCCCTGTAAGCACACACACGGGGACACACACACACACGCACGCACGCACACACGCACACACGCACGCACACACACGCACGCACGCACGCTCTCACGCACACACACACACACACACACACACACACACACACACACACACACACACACACACACACACACACACGCAGATGAAACAACATTACACAATGTACAAGTAAATCATCTTTTTTTTCCCCGTTCCCCTGACCCCATGCCCCGTCTCTTTAACCATTTCGTGAACATACACTTTTTAAAAAAAATCTTTTTACATGTTTCTTTTCTTTTGTGTGGTTGTGTTTGTTTGTTTGTTTGTTGCTTAGTGCCAAAGTTGAGTTGTTGTTTTTTTTCTCATTTATTTCCTGCGACTGTGAACCTCTCCGTCGACAGGTTCTCATATGTCTTCTGGTTGTTTGGGATGTTGCCTTGAAGGACGGGTAATTAAACAAACACTACTGTCGTTGCTAAAGAAGCAGAAGAAGAAGAAAAAGAAAGAAAAACGAGGAGAAGGGAGCGAGGAGATAAAGAAGAGAGGAGGAGGAGGAGGAGGAGAAAAAGGAGAACATGGAGGAGGACGAAGAGGAGAACAATTTGAAAAAAAAAATGTTTTCCAATTTCAATTTCTCAAGATGACGTCTCCGCGCTCGGAATGAATTCCATATGCACTAACGTCACATGTGCCACGTGCTGGAGAAGATCCAGAATGATCACGGCACAAGCCTTAAGCCTTCACGTAAACCCACGAGCTGGCCAAGTCCTGAAGTCCTACCTAGATAGTTCCATAACCCTGAGGTCATAAGGGAGAGAGGTGACAGAGTCTTCAACTTTTCCAGGGGCCAGCTTTATGAAGGCGGCGCCCATCCCCTCTCCCTCGCTTCAAATTGATATTCATATTCACATTTTTTTGTTTTACCAAGACTTCAGAAAGGCAAGAAGGCTAATTAGTCTTCAAGGGGTGGGACCTGGGAAATCAGCCTATCTCTCCAATGCTTTATATCCAGACAGCCGGGCAATGCCCTGCTCTTCATGATTTTCATCTCCCATGGGATCTTTAGCGTGCACAGCCAGAAGGCACGCGGGTCCGACTCGTTTTTCGTCCCCTTCCGAAGGACTAGACGTACAGTTCGATGTTCCGGTCAAACTGAGGAGAAAAGTCGAGGCCTTTACGGGGAGCGAACTTGGAACCTCGAGTTTAGTTATTGGCACACAAACATCTTCACCCCATTCTGCCACTGTTAGGAAGTCAGAAGAGGAGGAAAAGAGATACGGGGTCCTCATGGCTCTATCAGAATGGCCGGCCAGCCCACAGTCTAAACATTATCAATGCCGACACAAATTTTCCATCAAATAACTAATAACAAACAAAGCCAGAACAGGATTGAGGCAGCCGAGATGTGGTTTCTAAGAAGAATGTTGAGAGTTCCATGGACAGCAAAGAAAACAAACGAGACTGTCTTGATGGAGGCAGACACAAGTAGATCACTCATAAGGCAGATTAGGAAAAGACAGGCAACATTTATAGGCCATTTTATGAGGAAGGGGGATTTGGAGCACCTGGTCACAACGGGAAAGCTGGAGGGAAAGAGAACACCAGGTAGACCCAGGGAGAAAATGCTGGGCGGACTTGCAGAGTGGCTGGGGACGAGGAGGGAGGGGGAGATGCTAGGGGCAACGAGAGATAGAGACAGATGGAAGTCCATGATCGCCAACGCCATGCGGCAGGGCACCTGATGATGATGATGATGATGATTGTTATTGTTATCTTATTTTTGTTTACAGCCCAGCGAATGCGTAGAGCCATATCAGGGCTATAACCGTTTCAAAACACAATACTTCAACAGGAAAAAAAAAAGGAAAGGAAAATTAAGCACACATATCAATACATTTGCACACATAATCTAAGGAGATGCCCCTGGCGTTGACCACTCCGTCCAGTTTTATCGCACAGGGGATTTAGAAAACATGCCTCAATACAAATGTAAACATAACTAAGGACACTAAGGCAAATATAAAAGCGGACCTAAATCATCTAATAGTGCTTCCGCACATCTCATTTCCCTAGAGCCAAAAATGCACTTAATACATATACCCAATTATCAATCCTAAGAAAAAGTACGTCAGACTTTATCGAACACATTCAGGTGAATGGACCATTAAGTCAGAAAATGATAGGAAGAAATAACAGAAAGCAAAGGAACAAGGCAGAAACAAAGAGAGTGACAGAAAAGAGGAAATTTTAGCACAGAATTAATTTCCAGAGGGTGGGGATACTATTTATACCGGAAGAGCCCCCGACATTCCCACGCAGGAAAGGAAGCTGACGGATAGGGTCAGGATTAAGTTTTTGCATTTGATGGATAGAGTGCAGGAGTCAATGCCACCAATTATCTGGCATACTCCTTAAGCCCACGCAAAATTCTACATGTGTACATTGGCAAGACCTTGAAATGAGGATGGTGGATGGTGGAGGGGGGGGGGTCTATAAAAACATTAAACTGACACCACAAGAACGATAGAGACATGTAGATGGGCCGCAGACAGACCAGTTTTTAATGTTGTGGGCTGGGATTGAACTCGAGATGGCAGATCTTGAGCCCAAGGCGCTATCAACAGAACCAACCAGCCCATCAAGAAACACTGAGGGAATCGTGTTAACCCTTCGACTCCCGCACCCTGTCCACTAGCATCCTGCATTGTCAACTATGCTGGTTGGATCGGGTGAGGGAGTCAAAGGGTTAAGAGATTCTCCCGTGGGGATGTCGGGGGCTCTGTCAGTATAAACAGTATCCCCACCTTCTGGAAATTCTGTGCTAGAAATTTCCTCTTTTCTGTCGCTCTCTTTGTTTCTTTCTTCCACCTTTGCTTTCCTGTCAAATATCAGTACATTAGGCTGTAAGTGTATTGCATTACGTATTTTTGTGGCCACCACACCCCCACACCCCCAGTGGGGACGCCGGGGTCTCTTTCAATATAAATAGTATCTCCACCTTCTGGAAATTCTGTGCTAGAAATTTCCTCTTGTCATTCTCTTTATTTCTGCCTTCCCTCTTTGCTTTCTGTGATTTCTTCCTATCATTTTCTGCCTTGCTGGTGCAGTCATCTGTATGTGTCAATAAAGTATAAAGGACTTTCTGTTAAGATTGATAATTGGGTACATGTATAAAGTCCATTTTTGGCTCTGGGGAAATGAGATATGCGGAAGCAATTTTAGATAACTTAGGCCTGTTTTTATAGATGTTCAGTGTCTTTAGTTATGTTTCAGTGTCTTTAGTTATGTTTCAGTGTCTTTAGTTATGTTCAGTGTCTTTAGTTATGTTTCAGTGTCTTTAGTTATGCTTGAATTTGTATTCACGAATGTTTTTAAATCCCCTGTGCAATAAACTGGACGGAGTAGTCCACGCCAGGGACATTTTCCTTGGATTATGTGCCCGAATGCATTGGTACGCATACTTAATTTTCTTTTTCTTTTTTCCTGTTGAAGTATTGTGTACGTTTTGAAACGGTTATAGCCCTGATATGGCTCTACGCAGTCGGCTGGGCTTTAAACAAAACAACAGTAACTGTGTTAAGAGAAAAACGCACATTGCTGATAAAGCACAGATCTTTGGCATGGCTTAACCATCCCGATTCAAGTGCTGAACTAAGATCGTGCGCTCGTGACCTCTGTCAGCTGACCAGGCGGACCGCGCGTTTGACCCGGAAGTACTTGTAGGATGTGAGCGTATAACTTGTCGTAAATCAGGAAAGCCACGTCAGCGTCGCTCCTATAGGATATTTATTTTCCCTGGTCATGCTTGAAAAGACTGTGTGTTTGCTGTATGAGTACTCTTCTCTCTCTCTCTCTCTCCCCATCTCTCTGCCCTCTCTGTCTCTCCACATCTCTCTCTCTCTCTCTGTTTCTCTATTCGCATCTCTCAGTCTCTCTTTCCCATCTCTCTGTTGCCGTGGAATCTTTTAACGTGTGCTGAGTGAGTTCTGCACATGAAACCTCGGTTTATTATCTCATCCGAAAGACTAGTACAAAGACCTCCACTTATCTAGTCCATGGGGAGGATGGTGGCGGGGATAAGGGAAAACCCCTTTTCGATCAACCTAGATAAATCTCTGAGTGTTTTAAAAGTCGGTGGACCACTGCAACAGCAGGTGGATGTATTTCCCGGGTCCAGTTAACGGCATGCTGTGTTAGTCAGGGATGGGACTGAGCCAGCTAAAACAAGAGGAAATCTAGGTGTTCTGAAGGCATTATCATCATCATGTGCCCTGCCTCATGGCGTTGGCGATTATGGCCCTCCACACGAATCTATCCCTTGTCGCTGCAAGTACATCTCCCACCCTCTCTGTCCTCAGCCACCCTGCAAGTCCGTCCAGTATTTTCTCCCTGGGTCTACCTGGTGTTCTCTTTCCCTCCAGCTTTCCTGTTGTGACCAGGTGCTCTAATGTCTCTTTCCCTCGAACAGTTTTTAAAAGTTGAATTGAAAATTGTACAATCTGGCGCATTTTGAGGCATACGAACATGCATAGCTGTATTATTCTATAACTAAAATTTATGAAATAAATTCAACTTTCATTAAGTCTAGGTACTTTTCTTTAATTCACGTAATTTTTTTACGAAATGATTTTGGGCTTACACTCATGTGAAAAAGACAGGCAACATTTATGGGACATTTTATGAGGAAAGAGAAATTAGAGCACCTGATCACAACAGGAAAGCTGGAGGGAAAGAGAACACCAGGTAGACCCATGGAGGAAATACTGGACGAACTAACAGGGTGGCTGAGGACACAGAGGGTGGAAGGTGCATTTCCAGCGACAAGGGACAGATTCGTGTGGAGGCCATAATCGCCAACTCCATGCGGCAGGGCACATCATTATGATGATGATGATGATGATGATGATGATGATGATGACTCATGTGAATTCAACATAAGCTTACATAGGGGGATGATAGCCAAGGATATATCAAAACTGTAAAAAACAAAAAACAAAAACAAAAACCAACTTTAACAATCATTAAAACTTGAAGAAACCACGATGGGCAATTTGCTGTTTTGACTTTGCGGTGTGGCTTGTTGAACGCACATGATCATGAGGATAATCTGCACCAGGTTGCCACAACCAGAAGAGCAGTTCTGCAGTGGATTCCAGCCCACTGCGGCGTCTCCGGGAATGAGCGAGCTGATATGCTTGCTAAGGAGGTTGCCAGAGAAGAACAACCTAACAACAGCGTCAGCTACAGTGAGAAGAGGGCATCATCAGGGCGCTTTCCATGCCGAGACGACACAGGGATGACTACCACCTGTTCTCTAGAGAGCAGCAAGTTGCCCTGGTGAGGTTGCGCACTGGTCACAATAGGCTGAACAGCCACATGTACCGCAAACTGAAGCTGGCGCCTTCCCCAACCTGTCCCTGCGGTCAAAGAAGACCAAATCACGGAGCACATACTCCAAAGATGTCCCCTTCACCAGGTGGCAAGACAGGACGTGTGGCCGACAGACACTCCGCTGACAACCAAACTCCATGGCTGCAGACAGGAGCTGGAAAAGACGGCTGCATTCATCGCCCGGACTCAGATGATTGTGTAGCAGCGTACGCCAAGAAGAAGAAGATCTGCTGGACAAAGTAGAGTAGTTTAACTTTCACTGTTCTTCTGTTTGTACAGTTGTTTTCAAATGGCAGAGGAGGCAATACGCAAGCCCGGGAGTTTTAACTTTTTTTTTTATCAACCCACCGAAAGTTTCTTCTCCTAGAGTGTGCTCCGTGGACCAATACCACCTCCACATATTTTTCACTTCGTTTTCTTTTAAAGTTTCTCCATGCTTATTAACAATGTCCGACATCGCCTTCAAACTAACTGTTCCCAAAATGCTCACTAATGGTACGAATTTGCAGATGGAATGATTCGCGGATAAAATCGCTTTCCGTTCATATCTTGTTGAAATCTCTCTCCCTCTCTCTCTCTCTCCCTCCCTCTCTCCCTCTCTCTCTTTCTCTGTCTCTCACTCTGTCTGTCTGTTAGTCTCTCTCTCTCTCTCTGTCTCTGTCTCTCTGTCTGTCTCTCTCTCTATGTCTCTGTGTGTGTGTGTCTCTCTGTCTGTCTCTTTCTCGCTCGCTCGCTCTATCACTCTTCCTCTCTCTCTCTCTCCCTCTCCCTCTCGCTCTTTCTCTCTCTCTGTCTCTGTCTCTTTCTCTGTCTCTGTCTGTCTCTCTCTATCTCTCTCTCTCTCTCTCTCTGTCTCTCTGTCTCTGTCTGTCTGTCTGTATGTCTGTATGTCTGTCTGTCTCTCTATCTCTCTCTCTCTTTTTTTTTTTCCTCTTCCGCGGAAGCAAATGAAAGAAACGCGGAAAGAGTTTGGTTAAAGGAAGAGTCCCACCCCTAGTAAAGAAAATTGTTTTTATTAATGAATTTTCAGTGATAGAATCAGAGAGCTATGCATGTTTTGTAAAAAAGTGCAGGCTGACCCCCGTAAGCCAATGAGTAGTTGACTGATGGGCAATCATCGGTGGTCATACGTACAATTATCGATTCTTACGTTTCCATCACTCGTCTTGAACGTACGTGTGTGTGTGTGTGTGTGTGTGTGTGTGTGTGTGTGTGTGTGTGTGTGTGTGTGTGTGTGTGTGTGTGTGTGTGACGACACTTTGGGAAAGATCTGTCACGTCCGGATACATAGCTGAGAACATCTCTTAATTTTTTTTGTATTTGGTGTTTGTTTATTGGTGATCTTACGTCTACGCTTAACAAAGGCCAGTTGGCCGAAAATTTGCGCCTGTCCTGTTTTGTCTGGTTGTATGAAATTCATGTTCTGATTTTTTTTTTCTCGTGTTTTTTTTCTTCTGGTTCTTGAGAACATCTTGCTAACATTTTTTGTCACAGACACACTTCGCTGGTTGATATGGAAGAATCTCCCTTAAAAAAAACAACACAAAATAAAACAAAAAAGGGCCTAATATCACATTATGTGGATAGACATTAGATAAAATTGAGGGGGACCCAAAAAAAGACAAAAACAACAACAAAAACAACAAAAAAGACAACAACAACAAAAAAAGACAACAACAACAAAAACAACAACAAAAACAACAAAAAAGACAACAACAACAAAAAAAGACAACAACAACAAAAACAACAACAAAAACAACAAAAAAGACAACAACAAAAAAAGACAACAACAACAAAAAAAGACAACAACAACAAAAAAAGACAACAACAAAAAAGACAACAACAACAAAAAAAGACAACAACAACAAAAACAACAACAAAAAACAACAAAAAAGACAACAACAACAAAAAAAGACAACAACAACAAAAAAAGACAACAACAACAAAAAAAGAACAAAAAAAAAAAAGACAACAACAAAAAAAGACAACAACAACAAAAAAAGACAACAACAACAAAAAAAGACAACAACAACAAAAAAGACAACAACAACAAAAAAAGACAAACAACAACAACAACAAAAAAGACAACAACAACAAAAAAAGACAAACACACACAACAACAAAAAAAGAACAACAACAACAACAAAAAAAGACAACAACAACAAAAAAAGACAACAACAAAAAAAGACAACAACAACAAAAAAAGACAACAACAACAAAAAAAGACAACAACAACAAAAAAAGACAACAACAAAAAAAGACAACAACAACAAAAAAAGACAACAACAACAAAAAAAGACAACAACAACAAAAAAAGACAACAACAACAAAAAAAGACAACAACAACAAAAAAAGACAACAACAAAAAAAGACAACAACAACAAAAAAAGACAACAACAACAAAAAAAGACAACAACCAAAAAAAAGACAACAACAAAAAAAGACAACAACAACAAAAAAGACAACAACAAAAAAAGACAACAACAAAAAAAGACAACAACAAAAAAAGACAACAACAAAAAAAGACAACAACAACAAAAAAAAGACAACAACAACAAAAAAAGACAACAACAACAAAAAAAGACAACAACAAAAAAAAGACAACAACAACAAAAAAAGACAACAACAAAAAAAGACAACAACAACAAAAAAGGCAACAACAACAAAAAAAGACAACAACAACAAAAAAAGACAACAACAAAAAAAGACAACAACAAAAAAAAACAACAACAAAAAAAGACAACAACAACAAAAAAGACAACAACAACAAAAAAAGACAACAACAACAAAAAAAGACAACAACAACAAAAAAAGACAACAACAAAAAAGACAACAACAACAAAAAAAGACAACAACAACAAAAAAAGACAACAACAAAAAAAAGACAACAACAAAAAAAGACAACAACAAAAGCAACAACAACAAAAAAGACAACAACAAAAAAAGGCAACAACAACAAAAAAAGACAACAACAACAAAAAAAGACAACAACAAAAAAAAGACAACAACAACACACAAAAAAGACAACAACAACAAAAAAGACAACAACAACAAAAAAAGACAACAACAAAAAAAGACAACAACAACAAAAAAAGACAACAACAAAAAAAGACAACAACAACAAAAAAAGACAACAACAACAAAAAAAGACAACAACAACAAAAAAAGACAACAACAACAAAAAAAGACAACAACAACAAAAAAGACAACAACAACAAAAAAGACAACAACAACAAAAAAAGACAACAACAACAACAAAAACAACAACAAAAGACAACAACAACAAGACAACAACAACAAAAACAACAAAAAAAGACAACAACCAAAAAAGACAACAACAACAAAAAAAGACAACAACAACAAAAACAACAACAAAAGACAACAACAACAAAAAAAGACAACAACAACAAAAAAAAGACGAAAACGGAAAGAAGTATAAAAGGAAATGCACGTGATAGACCAAAACCCTGTCATCACTATTGCCAAGAACTTGATTTATATTATAGCATACTGGACGGTCAATGGTTTATGAACTGAAAACTGACAGTGTTTAGATGGGGAATAATATTTACAATGTGTGCGTGTGCTTGTGCGCGTGTGCCGTGTGACTGTGTGCGTGGTGTGGGGGGGGGGGGGGGAGGGGGTTGTTCATGTGGGGAATACCATTTCTAGCCATGGCCCTTGACAACAGGTATAGACACATCCCTTGTGGTCACGTCGAGAAATATCATTGATCATATTATGGACCGTTCGTAGGGACACGTCAAACAATCCCCCCTCCCCCCCCCCCCCCTCTGCTCTCTCTCTGCCTCTCGGTCGGTCTGTCTGTCTGTCTCTCCTCTCATTTTCTCTCTCCCTCTCTTTCTCTCTCTCTCTCTCTCCCTCTCTGTCCCTCTCTCTCTCCCCTCTCTCTCCCTCCCTCCCTCTCTCTCCCTCCCCTTCTCTCTCCCTCTCTGTCACTCCGTCCCCTCTCTCTCCCCCCTCTCTCTCCCCCCTCTCTCTCTTTCTCGCTCGCTCGCTCGGGAATAGAAAAGGTCAACAAAGCAGGATGGAAGAGCATAAGGTGGAAAGAAGGTCAACAAGAAGGTGGGATTAAGAAAGGTCAACAAGAAGGTGGGATTAAGAAAGGTCAACATGAAGGTGGGATTAAGAAAGGTCAACATGAAGGTAGGGATTAAGAAAGGTCAACAGAAGGTGGGATTAAAAAGTCAACAAGAAGGTGGGATTAAGAAAGGTCAACATGAAGGTGGAATTAAGAAAGGTCAACAAGAAGGTGGGATTAAGAAGGTCAACATGAAGGTGGAATTAAGAAAGGTCAACAAGAAGGTGGGATTAAGAACAGGTCAACATGAAGGTGGGATTAAGACAAGTTAACATGAAGGTGGGATTAAGACAAGGTTAACATGAAGGTGGGATTAAGACAGGTCAACATGAAGGTGGGATTAAGACAAGTTAACATGAAGGTGGGATTAAGACAGGTCAACATGAAGGTGGGATTAAGACAAGTTAACATGAAGGTGGGATTAAGACAGGTCACATGAAGGTGGGATTAAGACAAGTTAACATGAAGGTGGGATTAAGACAGGTCAGCATGAAGGTGGGATTAAGACAAGTAACATGAAGGTGGGATTAGAAGGTCAACAAGAAGGTGGGATTAAGACAGGTCAACAAGAAGGTGGGATTAAGACAGGTCAACATGAAGGTGGGATTAGAAGAGGTCACCAAGAAGGTGGGATTAAGACAGGTCAACATGAAGGTGGGATTAAGACAAGTTAACATGAAGGTGGGATTAGAAAGCGTCAACAAGAAGGTGGGATTAAGAAAGGTCAACAAGAAGGTGGGATTAAGACAGGTCAACATGAAGGTGGGATTAGACAGGTCAACAAGAAGGTGGGATTAAGAAAGGTCAACATGAAGGTGGGATTAAGAAAGGTCAACATGAAGGTGGGATTAAGACAGGTCAACATGAAGGTGGAATTAAACAGGTCAACAAGAAGGTGGGATTAGAAGCGGTCAACAAGAAGGTGGGATTAAGACAGGTCAGCATGAAGGTGGGATTAAGACAGGTTAACAAGAAGGTGGGATCGCAATACACACACACACGCGCGCGCGCACAAACGCAAACACATAATCACACAGACACATACACACACACACACACACACACACACAACACACACACACACACACACACACACACACACACACACACACAACACACACACACACACACACACCAGCACCCACTAATACCCAGTTCCTAATACCCCTGCACACCTCTACTGTTCTGTGAAGAGTGATGCACATCCCCCCCCCCCCACACCACACACACACACAAGCCATAGCACTCACCAACAGAGCAGTGGTCATCTTGACGACAGGAATAGAAACGTCCTGAACAGGCCTCTCCGTTCACCTGTCGTGGACACACAGTCGCCACAGGCCTACTGGACCCCGCGGACAGAGGCTTGAAGATCTTATCCAGCATCTTGGGATCCCCGCCTCCCAAGCTTCCCAGGGTCCTCTTGGGGCCTTGAGCCTGGGCCAGAGCCGATAGCAGAGAGGGTCGTCCCGGCAGTGGCGAGAGCGGAGGTGAGCGTCCACCTTGGCCCAGAAAGTGCGGAGGCCGTGGACCGCCTCGAGGGGATGAAGACAAATGCGGTTGTGCAGTTTGGTGAGCCGTCTTCAGCATTTGGATCATCAGTTCTGGTGGTAATGGGGCTTGTCCTGGGGCGGTCTGCGGCTTCGTCTGTCGTTGTTGTTGTTGTTGTGGTGGTGGTGGTTGTTGCATCTGTGGAAGATGAAGTCTGGGTCGGGATAGTCGTGGTGATTGTTGTTGCTGTTGCTGTTGTTGTTGTTGTTTTTTGTCTTTGGAGAAGAAGTTGTTGTTGTTGTCGTTGTTGTTGTTGGAGGGCTTGTTGACGTTGCAGTGTCCCTGGTTGTTGTTGTTGCGTGTTGTTGTTGTTGTTGTTGTTGTTTTTGTCTTTGGAGAAGAAGCTGTTGTTGTTGTCGTTGTTGTTGTTGGAGGGCTTGTTGACGTTGCAGTGTCCCTGGTTGTTGTTGTTGCTGTGGTTGTTGTTGTTGTTGTTGTTGTTGTTGTTGAAGCTGGAATTCTTTCATCACCTGTTGTTGTTGCTGAGGAGGTAGCATGGCCATAAACGCCGCCGGCAAGGGACCTTGTTTTCCGGCAGAGGTCTTCTGGCCAGGGTCTGCACCGGCAGGAGACGAACCCCTGGCCACTGACAAAAATTCCGCAAGCCGGGGAGACTTTTGCTGCGGAGACATCGGCTGACCCCCCGCCAGAGAAGACCCTGTCAGCTGAGGGCTGCTGCCCCCTTCAGGGTGGACCATCTGGGGTCCTGGCTGGGAGGGGGGCCCCGAGACGAGAGCGGCCCCAGGTGGGGGTGGAAGAGGGAACGGGGACGCCTGAGACGGGGACGCCTGAGACGGGGACGCCTGAGACGGGACGCCTGAGACGGGGACGCCTGAGACGGGGACGCCTTACGCTGCAGGTTCTCCTGCGCAACGGAGCCTTGCTGGGTGTTGGCGGCAGACAGCAGATAAGGCGTCTGCGGGGGCGCCTTCCCCGGCTTCCCGCCCCCCGTGAAACCGCCCAGGAGGGCGTCCTTGGCTTTGCTTGTGGGCGTCTTCTGCTGCGCCAGTCGCACCTGCCGCTGCAGGTGCTGCATCATCCGCATCTGTTCTTGCTGTTGCCGTACCATCAGGTGCTGTAGCTGCACGCGCTGCTGGGGGCTGAGGGAAGCCATCTGCTGGGGAGTCATCGAGGACAGCAGCTCCACCGGGCGAGGGCCGTTCTGGACTGCGGCGTCCGTCTGCGTCCCCGGGTTAGGGGAGGGCATCGAGTGAGGACCAGGAGGTAACCCGTCTGGGGGATTGAGCTGTTGACTGCTCGGCTGGATCAAGACTGAAATGTTGGACAACAAAGATGAAAGATTAGGTAGGGGGTGGGTGGGGGTGTTGTGTTTGTGTTGTGTTTGTGTGTGTGTATGTGTGTGTGTGTATGTGTGTGTGTGTGTGTGTGTGTGTGTGTGTGTGTGTGAGTGAGTGTGTGTGTTTGTATGTGTGTGTGTGTGCTTGTGTGTGTGTGTGTTTGAGTGTGTGTGTGTGTGTGTGTATGTGTGTGTGTGCTTGTGTGTGTGTGTGTTTGAGTGTGTGTGTGTGTGTGTGTGTGTGTGTGTGTGTGTGTGTGTGGCAGAGAGACAAAGACAGAGAGACAGTGTGTGTGTATGTGTTTGTGTGTGTTGTGTGTGGGTGTGTGTGTATGT
>JAPXFY010000035.1:25718999-25726499 GCA_030674185.1 Monoplex corrugatus
ACATTAAAGACCTTTTTGAGGATAACAGAAACGAAGAACACATTATAAAAAAGAACTTGAAGACCACCCATAATGAAAGATGAAGTTAGAGCGGCACTGAAAAAGATGAAACCAGGAAAAGCCCCAGGACCAGACAACATTACTACAGAGATGATTGAAGCCCGGAGGAATTTGGCATAGAAATAATAACAGTCCTCCTAAATGAAATTTACGATACTGGAAAAATCCCCAAAGATATGTCAAAATCAATTTTCATTGCACTTCCAAAGAAGACAGAGGATATAGAATGCGAACTCCATCGCACAATCAGTTTGATGAGTCATGTAACAAAAATCCTGTTAAGAATAATCATGATGAGGACAAGGAATAGAATCAAAAGAGAAATAGCAGAAGAACAGTGTGGATTTGTGGAAGGGAAAGGAACTATTAATGCCATATACATCCTAAGAACTATCATGGAGAGGTCAATTGAGATGAATAAGGATTTGTATTTATGCTTTGTTGACTATACCAAGGCTTTCGATCGGGTAAGACATGATGAATTAATCAACCAACTGGAGAGACTCAATGTTGATGGAAAAGATCTACGAATAATCAGAAATATGTACTGGGAACAAACAGCTGCAATGAGAATAGAAAACAATCTAAGCTCTTTCCAAAACATCAAAAGTGGAGTCAGACAGGGTTGTGTTTTGTCATAGATCTGTTTTCACTTTACAGCGAAAGCATCATGAGAAACCTAGAAGAAGACCCTGGATTAAAGGTTGGAGGGAAAATGATAAACAACATTCGATACACAGATGACACCGTGCTAATTGCAGAAAATGAAAGGGACCTACAAAACCTTGTGAATATACTAGAAATAGAAAGCAAAGGTAAGGGGTTGGAACTAAACAGCAGGAAGACTGAAGTAATGATGATCAGTAAAAAACATGAGGTCCCCTCATGCAAAATAACAGCAAATGGCACAATCTTGACAGGTTGATAAATTCAAATACCTGGGAACGATCATTTCATCAGACGGCAGATCCACATCAGAAATAGTTGGCAGAATCGGCCAAGCCAAAACAGCATTCAAGAAGATGACAAGCATTCTTACCAACAAATGCCTATCAATTAACATCAGGAAGAGAGTTCTTGAATGTTATATAGAACCAATACTGTTGTACGGATGTGAGGCGTGGACAGTCAACAAGCAAAGCCAGAACAAGATTGAGGCAGCCGAGATGTGGTTTCTAAGAAGAATGTTGAGAGTTCCATGGACAGCATAGAAAACAAACAAGACAGTCTTGATGGAGGCAGACACAAGTAGATCACTCATAAGGAAGATTAGGAAAAGACAGGCGACATTTATACGCCATTTTATTATGAAGGGGGATTTCGAGATCCTGGTCACAACGGGAAAGCTGGAGGGAAAGAGAGCACCGGGTCGACCCAGGGAGAAAATGCTGGACGGACTTGCAGGGTGGCTGGGGACGAGGAGGGTGGGGGAGATGCTAGGGGCATCGAGAGATACAGACAGATGGAAGTCCATGATCGCCAATGCCATGCGGCAGGGCACCTGAAAGATGAACGTATATATATATATATATACGTTATTTTTTATTTATTGGCAAACCATGTTTGAAATTCTTCTGAAATTCTGAAATTTTTCGAGCTTTTCGCACATCATCAGAGTTCTAGAAAAGGAGAAAACAATACAAATGTTATCAAACCAAGTAGCAGAAATCAGCATTAAACACGAACAACATTAGAATGTGAAGTGATCATACGATTACAGCTTAATTGTCAGCTGTCGGCTTCGATACTCTTCCCTGGTGTTGATCGTAGGTCCCAATTCTCTCATATGCAATGCTTCAAGCGTCATCAAAAACGTTTCTCCCCGGGTTGTTGCGTCTAATATCGTGACATCATTCACGTCCATCGTCTTCACTCCGCATTGGTCCCTACACACATGTATATATATATATTTAACATTCTCAGAAGCGTAACGGGTGCTCAGAACAGCTGACGGGAGACCTTAGGTATTTTACGATGGATGAGAGACCACGAGCGCGCCGTTTACCTTGACAGTCAGGAGACTAATTATCAACTGGAGACATGCACTGTCAGTCTCGTCAAATTTTAATATTTATGAGTCAAAGGTCGAAAGGCCAAAAGGTGGAAGTTCGGGCGAGAAAAACGGATTACGCTTGTCTTCGTGGGAGACATTTTCGACGGTAAAATTTTCGGACGGTTTGGAAGCAGGGGGAAGTGTGAGGGTGTGTGTGTGTGTGGGGGGGGGGGGGGTTAACCGTTGTTAAATTCTGCTTTATTAAGGAGGAGGGTAACCCGTGTTAGAATCAATAAATTTCCTCTTTTCTATCACTCTCTTTGTTTCTTTCTTCCTCCTTTGCTTTCTGTCATTTCTTCCTATCATTTTCTGCCTTGCTGGTCCATTCACCTGTATGTGTTCGATAATGTCTTACGTACTGTCTCTTAGGATTGATAGTTGGGTACATGTATTAAGTGCATTTTTGGCTCTAGGGAAATGAGAGATATGCGGAAGCAATTTTAGGTAAGTTAGACCCGGTTTTACATGCGCTTTCGTGTCCTTAGTCATGTTTAAATATGCGTTCAGGTATGTTTTTTTAAATCTCCTGTGAAATAAATTGGACGGAGTGGCCAACGGCAGGGGCACCACCGTCAGTAAATTTATCTGAGGCATGTAGCGATACAATAATAAACTGTTTTTGATACCATAAGTATGGACTTTATCAAATCGGCAAGTTTCATTTTGGCCCCAAATTTCAGGGTCATATGCCAGGATAGGCTCAGTTTGAATATCAAGTAACTAACTGATTGAGTGTGAGTGTGAGTGAGTGAGAGTGAAAGAAAAAGAGAGAGAGAAAGAGAGAGAGAGAGGGAGACAGAGACAGACACACAGAGAGGGACAGAGAGAGAAAGACAGACAGACACAGAGAGAGAGAGAGAGAGAGAGAGAGAGAGAGAGAGAGAGGATGGATAGATAGATAGAGAGTGACAGAGACAGAGAGTGACAGAGACAGAAGACAGAGAGAGGGAGAGACAGAGAGAGAGAGGAGATATAGATAGATAGATAGATAGATAGATAGATAGATAGAGAGAGAGGATGGATAGATAGATAGAGAGTGACAGAGACAGAGAGTGACAGAGAGTGAAAGAGACAGAAGACAGAGAGAGGGAGAGACACAGAGAGAGGAGATATAGATAGATAGGTAGATATATATATATATATATATATATATATACTACTATCTATCTATATCTCCTCCCATTCAGCGGCCCATTCCAGACAGACAAATGGACAAATGGACGAACACGGGGTTACAAGACAAAAGCTAGGAGCACGAGCATTAAGACAGACAGACAGACAGACAGACAGTGGGCTTACATATGTCAACAATTCCTGGCCCCCCTCCCGCCCTCCCCCCCTCCCGCCCTCCCCCCCCCCCCTTCTACTCCCTCTGCCCCACCTGTCCCCACTTCTCAGGGCAGAAAACCTACATCTCACTAACTAACGTAACTGACAAACTTGCTGGCTGGTATCATGCATCTAGATTAACCCATTGTCAGGGGGGGGGGGGGGGGGGAGGGGGAGGGGAGGCTGTCTGTTTCAACAACAACAACAACAACAACAATATCAGAACAATTGTCAAGGAATTTCAGCGTCTTTTGGTGGCCCATTAGCACAATTGTGAAGTTATGTGGCCCATTAGCACAATTGTGAAGTTATGTGGCCCATTAGCACAATTGTGAAGTTATGTGGCCCATTAGCACAATTGTGAAGTTATGTGGCCCATTAGCACAATTGTGAAGTTATGTCATCATCTGTTGGTGGCCCATTAGCACAATTGTCAAGTTACTTCATCGTCTTTGGGGATGTGGCCCATTAACACAATTATCAAGTTATGTCATCGTCTTTGGGGATGTGGCCCGTTAGCACAATTGTCAAGTTATGTTACCCATTAGCACAATTGTTAGAGCGCCATGTTTGTAAGGCAAGGGCTGTGGGTTCAATTCCCAGGCTCCAGACCACTTTTTTGTTACACGGCCTGACTGTTTCTTTTGATAGAGCCATGAACTCGAGTTCAATTCCAGTCCACAACACCACCACCACCAACAACAACAACAACAAATCCTAGCCTGTTCACAGCCTGTCTTAATCTTTTGACTCCCGCATCCTGTCCGCAGGCATCCTGCATTGAGAACAATGTTAGCAAAGCAAAAACTTAACCCTTTGATTCCCTCACCCTATCCACCAGCTTCCTGCAGGAAGCTGGTGGATAGGGTGAGGGAATCAAAGGGTTAAGTTTTTGCAGTTGGTGGATAGGGTGTGGAAGTCAAAGGGTTAACATGTCCATCATTCTGATGGTGTAAATGGTCGACTATCGTGGTTGATAAAGTCCAACCTAGCACTTTATTTATGTGTGTACCGTCATGTGGGATCTCAGGCCAAAGTCTGGTGTACACACAGACGGCCACATACTGGACACTCAATGGAACGCTCTGCAGAGTTGGTTCTGGCCTTTATTGCTGCACGCTTTTCCACTTGGCTGCTTCGTCTTTCATTTTCACAAACTTCTGTTCCCTTGCGAAAAGCTTGCCTCCGTTCAGACCTCTCGGTAAGAAATCCAAAAACAAGTGTGACCGCCTGTCTTGCCTGGTTGTATTGAACACGCGTTCTGATTCTGTTTTCGTGTTTTTTTCTGGTTCCATTCTGATTGTGACAGCTTAAGTGTTTGATAGGTCCTTTCTCTTCACCTCCCCCCCACCCCCCACCCCCATTTCAAGACTTTGCATAGGGTTTGGCGCAGGCTCAGGGAGTCAGTCAGATAACAGCTGGCAGATCTGGATGGAGCGCATACGGAATTTTTCCATGTCTGACAAACACCTCTTGAACAAACTCCAAGCTTACGCTGCATTTTAGATCACAGTGAAATTAAAACACGATGGATTTTTGTTGTAGTTATATTTCAAGACCTTGCCAATACATAGGGCTCATCATCATCATCGTGTGCCCTGCCTCATGGCGTTGGCGATCATGGCCCTCCATACGAATCTGTTCCAAGTACATCTCCCACCCTGTCTGTCTTCAGCCACCCTGCAAGTCCGTCCAATTATTTCTCCGTGGGTCTACCTGGTGCTCTCTTTCTCTCCAGCTTTCCTGTTGTGACCAGATGTTTATGTGTAAGCTTAAGGCTTGTTGTGCCATATCCAGAACAAGTGTGACTGCCCACATTCAAACAAACAGGAACCAGAAAAAAAACACGGGAAAAAAAAAACCAACAAAAACAAAACGCGTATTTAATACAACCAGACAAGACAGGCGCAAAATTTCGGCCAACTGACCTTTGTCAAGCGTAAGATCACAAACAAACAAACAAACAAACACCAGATATAAAAATTAGGAGAAAGACTGAAAACTTCCCTGCTGCTCTTTCCTTTTCTCACACTGGACAGAGCAGCAGGGAAGTTTCAGTGAAAATTTGATCCTGTCTTGTCTGGTTGTGTTAAATACGCGTTCTTATTCTTTTATCGTGTTTTGTTGTTGTTTTTTCCTGGTTCTTGTTGTGCCATGATCATTTTTGGACAACTTCCGTCATCACAATGGCTTTAGTGGCGTGAATTTGCACATGGGATTCACACCGAGAGCGGAAACGTTACCTAGAGCCATACAACCTGAGAATTTAAGGAAAACAAAACTATAACAAAGACCAACCTGCGATAGTGAGTAGAAGCGGGAGGAAGAGCGCAGAAGGGTTGGCCGCTGCCGACAGAGCCATGATGCCAAGGGAAGGCGACCTACACGAAGTACTGTGTGAATCCCTTGTCTTCACAGCAACCCACACTCCAAGTCTGACAGGGGATGACACCATAGTCCCACTCGGTCCCTTTTCGCTCGCTCGCTCACTGTCTTTCTCAAAACCTTTCCCCACCCGCTCTGTGTGTGTGTGTGTGTGTGTGTGTGTGTGTGCGTGCGTGTTGGTTGTGTGTGGTGTGTGGTGTGTGTGTGTGTGTGTGCGTGTGTGTGTGTGTATGTGTGTGTGTGTGCGTGTGTGTGTGTGTGTGTGTGTGTGTGTGTGTGTGTGTGTGTGTGTGTGTGTGTGGTGTGTGTGTGTGGGGTGTGTGTGTGTGTGTGTGTGTGTGTGTGTGTGTGTGTGTGTGTGTGTGTGTGCTGTGTGTGTGTGTGTGTGGTGTGTCTCCCCCTACTTCCGCACCCCATCCATGTTGTTTGTCCGCCTTCTCTCTTCTCTCTCTCTCTCTGTGTTCCGTCTCCTCCCCTCTCTCTCTTCTGTTTCTGTCTCCTTTCTCTCTGTTCCTGCTCTTCTCCTTCTCTCGTTCCTGTCTCTCTCTCTCTCTCTCTCTCTGTTCCTGTTCTCTTCTCTCTCCTCTCTGTTCTGTCTCTCTTCTCTCTCTTCTCTCTCTCTCTCTGTTCCTGTCTCTCTTCTCTCTCTCTCTGTTCCTGTTTCTCTTCTCTCTCCTCTCTGTTCCTGTCTCTCTTCTCTCTCTCTCTCTGTTCCTGTCTCTCTTCTCTCTCTCTCTCTGTTCCTGTCTCTCTTCTCTCTCTCTGTTCCTGTCTCTCTCTCTCTCTCTCTCCTCTTCTCTGTTCCTGTCTCTCTTCTCTCTCTCCTTCTCTTTCCTCCTGTCCTTCTCTTCTCTCTCTCTCTCTCTCTGTTCCTGTCTCTCTTCTCTCTCTCTCTTTCTCTTTTCCTGTCTCTCTTCTTCTCTCTCTCTCCTGTTTCCTGTCTCTCTTTCTCTCTTCTCTCTCTGTTCCTGTCTCTCTTCTCTCTCTCTCTCTCTCTCTCTCTCTCTGTTCCTGTCTCTTCTCTCTCTCTCTCTCTCTCTGTTCCTGTCTCTCTTCTCTCTCTCTCTGTGTTCCTGTCTCTCTTCTCTCTCTCTCTCTCTGTTCCTGTCTCTCTTCTCTCTCTCTCTCTCTCTGTTCCTGTCTCTCTTCTCTCTCTCTCTGTGTTCCTGTCTCTCTTCTCTCTCTCTCTCTCTCTCTCTCTCTCTCTCCCCTTTCCCCATCTCTTACTTTCTCTCCATGTTGCATTTTAAAGTGCATGAACAGATTCATTACAGCAAAGCAACCCGGCAAACTTCAGGGGTGATTACGTCAGAAATGGTGATGCATTTCAGGCTACATACAGCTACTGTTATCAAAGACATGCCAAGTATTTTGTGTAGCTCTGGAATCGAGGATAAAGTCCATTTTGTTCTGCTCTTTGTGGCATAAAGAAAAGAACTGATTCAGCAAACATACCAGGAATTCCCCGTAAGAGTCAAGCTAGGCCTGTTTTGATATGTTTTAGTGTCCTTAGTTATGTTTCAGTTTGTGTTCAGGTGTGTTTTTCAAAATCCCCTGTGTGATAAATTGGACGGAGTGGTCAACGCCAAGGTGTATCTCCTTAGATTATGTGTGCATATGTATTGATATGTGTGCCTTGTACTGAAAAAGAAAAAAGCTGACCACATATCTCC
>JAPXFY010000035.1:25728999-25731499 GCA_030674185.1 Monoplex corrugatus
TGTGTGTGTGTGTACCTGTGTGTGTGTCTCTGTGTGTGTGTCTGTGTGTGTGTGTGAGAATGTGTGTCTGTATGTGAGCGTGTGGTGGTGGCCTTTGATTTAATGTCTATTCACTAAAGTGATTTTAGACACACACAAAACAAACAAACAAACAAACAAAATGGGGATTCATGAGGAGTTAAGAGGATATTTGGAAATGGTTCATCTTTAGGAAAAAGAAATGAACCAGAAAACAACTGTGCCGAAGACGAGAAGGAAAAATTAACAAATGACATTATCATAATTAACGACTGAAACAGTAAAATTGACCAACCATAACATTGAACATGTGAAATAACGGCGTGTTAAAGATAATTCGCTATGGGACTTTTTGACAGGCTAACAAAAAATTCATATGTTAAGGATGGTGAGGCAAATATGTCAGAAATTGTCTTCGTAGATAGTGTAGGAATATGTCGTTTTACCCGAACGCATGAAAGAATATGACTATGTGTTATCTTCCTTCCACACAGACACACTATATTCCTGGTGTATTTTGTTTTGAATGCGTCAAGTTTCCACCTATACATAAGGGATCGTATAATTCTGCTGGCAGGGAACCGCTTAGGTGTTTTGCTAATTTCAAAATTCATATAACAGTTTTCATACTTTTCTGTTTATCTTGAAACTGCTTCCATACGTAGGTGTCCACTAAGGTATAACACTCATGCAATGAGACAGAAAGCTGGATATGATTTGAATCTGGTGAGGTCTTTGCCCCCCGTTTGGCAGCCCTATCAACCATATCATTGTAATGAAAAGAACTATGATATGGTATCCAGGAGAAAGTAATATCAATGCCTCTTATGGACAAACTATGAATCAAGTGAGTAATTTCCAGTATCATTTCAGATCTTGTTTGTGATTTTGATAATTCAAGAGCTTGAAGTACAGATTTTGAATCAACGCAAAAAAGAATCTGGAGAACTGTCCTAGGAAGATTTATCATATAATTCAAAGCCATTAAGATTGCAAAGAGTTCAGCGGTAAAGACAGATTTATTAAGTCCTATATAGAAAGATTTCTCAATTTTGAGAGCAGGTATTAAAAACGCTGAGCCTGCTTGTCTTTCAATTATTGATCCATCAGTGTAAACTTTCAAGTGATCGGAATAAAAGTCGTCTATATGACATTTAACGTGACTTGCCAGTAAGTTGATATTATCTTCTCTTTTTAAGTCAGTGTGGTGTATGTCGAATCGTGCTCTTTGAAGTTCCCATCTGGGAACTGGTGAAAAGGAAGGTCTTAAAGTTACAGGATCTGCTTCTAGATCAATTCCAGGGCCTTTCATAACATCAGCTGTATATGTTGCAAGTGTGACCTGTGAGGATATTGACTTAGCTATTTTTGGAAAGTCGGTGTCTGATCTTACTTTTGTCTGTTTCAATGCTGTTTTCTACGGTGGTGTTTCTTAACAGAAATTTAGTAGAAGCGACTTTCCTTTGTTCCTCAGAATTTGATTGCATTGTATGTGCAAAAACAAGAGGCATGCATTGGAAGGCCCAGCGCAAGTTTGAAACCTTTACAATCTAATTAACTAAGCAACCTAAATCTTGAGAGTCACGGAGTTATCTCCCATGTAGAATTTCTCAAATCTATGCTAGCTGAATGGGAAGCGCAAACTGTGTTGGATTTGAGAAATTCTACATGGTAGATAACTCCGTGACTCTCAAGAATTATGTTGCTTAGTTAATATTTAAAATTCTCCCTGCTTCCCTCTTATTTCCTTTGGTTTTACAATCTAAGCTCTGCAGTTTTGTTAGTAAGTGTTTTGGTGCACTGAAGATTTCTTGGGCATAGGTTAAGTTAGATCTAATAAGCAATTTACAAAGATGAACAAGTGTTGATGTATCTTGTCCCCATGTCTGTTTGCAAACTATTTTCAAGAAATTTAAACTTTTTTGAGCATTTGTTAATAAGTATTCAATATGCTGATTCCAAGATAATTTCGTTGTAAGGAAAACTCCTAAGAATTTAATCGATTTGTTATACTGAAGAAGAGAATCTCCCAGTTTGAACGTGGGAATATTTGCCGGGTTAGCTCCACTGTTAAACAAAACTATCTTTGTTTTTTCCACGGATAGATGCAGTCCATTTTCTACCATATATCGTGCTATTTTATCATGCTCTACTTGATAACATTTACACATATGATTAAGACAGCGCAAAGGAGTTTTTCTTTTTATATTTGCTTGCATCCACATGCATAAATCGTCAGCATATTGACTTAAAACTACACGTTTAGAAATTTTACTGGGTAAGTCATGCAATAGTATCATGAAGAGAAGGGGAGCAATAACGGATCCCTGAGGGATACCCATTTGAAGAAGTCGTTTTGTGGAATACACATTTTCAATCCTCATTTGAAATACTCAGTTTTCTAAGAAACCTTTGACATAATCAAAAATGTGACCTGTCAGCCCAACACTTTTCAATTTGAGTAATAATCTGGAGTGCCATA
>JAPXFY010000035.1:25741499-25743999 GCA_030674185.1 Monoplex corrugatus
AATATTATGTATGTGTGCGAATGAGGATATTTTTGCTTTTGGCGGCAAGATAAACTAAGGGAGGTTGAGGTTGACAGGACTGGTTTAACATTTGAGAAGAGCTAAAGAGCGGTCCCCGAATACTGAAGATACTAAGGGAAGAAGAGTGGCAGAATGGTTCAGACGTTCGCCTGCCAGTAACTAAACTCGAGGTTCCAGTATTCGCTCTCCGTAAGGCCTCGACTTTTCTCCTTTGTTTGACCGGAAAATCGAACCGAATGTCTAGTCCTTTGGTAGGGGACGAAAAACGAGTCGGACCCGTGTGTCTTATGGCTGCACACGTTAAAGATCCCACGGCAGTTGAAAGTCGTAAAGAGTAGGGCATTGCCGGTTGCCTTGGTGAAAAACATTGGAGAGATAGGTTGATTTCCCAGGTCCCACCCCTTGAAGACAAATCAGCCTTCTTGCCTCTCTGAAGTCTTGTCAATATGAATATGAATTTGAAGCCAGGGAGAGGGGATGGACGCCGCCCTTAGGGTGCTGGCCCGGGATATGTTGAAGTCTTGCCGCCTCACTCCCCTACGTTCCCAGGGTTATGGCACTGTCTAGGTAGGACATCAGGACCTGGCCAGCTCATGGGTTTATGTGCAGGCCTAAGGTGTATGCCGTGATCATTCTGGATCTTCTCCATCACATGGCACCTGTGATGTTAGTGCATATGGAATTCATTCCGAGCGCGGAGACGTCATCTTGGAAACTGAAATTGAAACTGGAACTGAAGATGAAATGGAATAAAAAATATTTTTCAACGGGATAGAGATTAGCGCGCAGGCCAACTTCCATGTGGCTAGTCTGCTTGAATTAGAACAACAGAAAGTAGGATAATGAAAAAGAATCGAAAATAAAATTTTAAGACAACAACAAAACAAAACAAAACAACCCTCAACACCTCTGCCACCTTAAAAACAAGACATTTGATCGCGTATTGACAAACGTCAATACACATATTCGTGTGAGTGTGTGTATGTGTATATGTAGTGGTGTGTGTGTGTGTGTGTGTGTGTGTGTGTGTGTGTTTTGTGTGTGTGTGTGTGTGTGTGTGTGTGTGTGTGTGTGTGGTGTGTGTGTGTGTGTGGTGTGTGCGTGGTGCTTCTGTGTGTGTGCGTGTCGCGCGCTTTCTTCTCTCTCTGTCCTCTCTGTCTCTGTCTGTCTCTCTGTCTCTGTCTGTCTCTGTCTCTCTGTCTGTCCGTCTGTCTGTCTGTCTGTCTCTCTCTTCTCTTCTCTCTCTCTCTCTCTGTATGTGATGTGTGTGTGATTGCACTTCTCTTTGTCTCTGTCTCTGTCTCTCTCTCTCTCTCTCTCTCTCTTCTCTATCTCTGTGATTGGCTTCTCTCTCGCTCTCTCTGTCTCTGTCTCTCTGTCTCTGTCTCTCTGTCTCTGAGCTTCTCTGTTGTGTTGTGTGGTGTGTGTGGTGAACATATGTGTGTGTGTGTGTGTACATATGTGTGTGTGTGTGTACTATGTGTGTTGTGTGTGTGTGTGTACATATGTGTGTGTGTGTGTGTGTACATATGTGTGTGTGTGTAAGTGTGTGTGCGTTTCTAAAAAATTTTTTTAAATCAGGTGAGGATAGTTTTGTACACGGTTGTGGAGGGGGAGGGGGTGGCGGGTGGTGGTGGGTTGTCTCACCTGACAGGGAGTGTGATGAAGGGCGGTGTTACATCAAGACAGGTGATCGTTCCACAACTGGCTTGTTCCTTTATATTTCAGACTTCAGTGGAAGCATTTTGTGTTCATCTTTTGCTTTCTCTACATCTCATCTTTTCCTTGTACAACTCGCTAGGTTTTTGAAATGTGAAGCATGAGGCTTCTGGCTTGTGTGTGTGTGTGTGTGTGTGTGTGTGTGTGTGTGTGTGTGTGTGTGTGTGTGTGTGTGTGTGTGTGTGTCTGTGTGTGTGTGTCTGTGTGTGTGTGTACGTGTGTGTGTGTGTGTGTGTGTGTGTGTGTGTGTGTCTGTGTGTGTGTGTATGTGTGTGTGTATGTGTGTGTGTGGTGTGTGTGTGTGTGTGTGTGTGTGTGTGTGTGTGTTGTGTGTGTGTGTGTGTTGTGTGTGTCCGTTCCATCCTCCATCTTTCTGTTGGCGGTTGGTGTGTCTTCGTCTTGCCAGTGAAATTAGAGGATCCTTGTGAGACGCTGTTGATGAAAGTTCTGCAGTGTGTTGGGGGTAGTTGTTGTCGTCCTTCGTGTTCTGGCACCATTATAGATACACTAACATCGCTGACTTCATGTTGGAATTTGTACAGTCGGGTTGGGTTTTGTGTGTGTGTGTGTGTGTGTGTGTGTGTGTGTGTGTGTGTGTGTGTGTGTGTGTGTGTGTGTGTGTGTGTGTTCGGTTTCATTTAATGTCCATCCACATAATGTGATATTAGACGACGACGATGATGATGATGATGTGTGTGTATGCTTGCGTGTGTGTGTATGTGTGCTTCAGTGTGTGTGTGTGTGTGTGTGTGTGTGTGTG
>JAPXFY010000035.1:25753999-25756499 GCA_030674185.1 Monoplex corrugatus
AAATCTAAGCGCTGAGCGTATACATGCATACATACCTACATACATATGAGCGTATACATGCATACATACATGCTTACATACTTACATACATAAATCTAAGCTGAGCGTATACATGCATATATACATACATACATAAATCTAAGCGTATACATACATACATACATACATACATACATACATACGCACATGCATACATAATAATTACAATATTTATATAGCGCAAATCTCGACAAAATCAAATCCAAGCGCCGAAAAGACACACACACACACACACACACACACACACACACACACACACACACACACACACACACACACACACACACACACACACACATGCATGGCCACAAATGGGGAGAAAAGAATAAAAGCAATAAAAGCAAGAATAAAACCAATGGAAAACCACAGAGAGCACATCATATACAATTATATATTAAAACAAAGTGATTCCCCTCCGAGCGGAGACAGGCTGCAGAGGGGGGTTGAGTGAGGTTAGGATTTTATGCAGAGGAGAAAAGGTGAGTTTTGAGAGCGGACTTGAAGGAGGCAAAAGTAGGTTGCTGACGGACTGAGAGAGGAAGTTTGTTCCAGGAGAGTGGACCAGAAACAGAGAAGGCTCGTGGACCATAGGTATTGAGCTTAGTGCGTGGAAAGCGAAAAGTCAGAGGATCAGAGGCAGAGCGGAGGGTACGTGAGGGAAGATAGATCTCAAGTAGGCTTGACAGGTAATCGGGGGCTGCGTTATTGAGGCTTTTGTAGCACATGGTGTCTAGTTTGTACTGTATGCGCTTTGATACAGGGAGCCAGTGAAGTTGTGCCAGGAGAGGAGATATGTGGTCAGCTTTTTTCTTTTTGAGTACAAGGCGTACAGCATTGTTTTGAATGCGCTGTAGGATGTGAATGGTGGAGGCAGGAAGACCAGACAGGAGTGAATTGCAATAGTCAATGCGAGACATTATGAAGGAGAGAACGAGTTTTGCAGTTGTTTCGACAGAGAGATACTTCCTGATCAGGCTTATACGATGGAGATGATAGTAGCAAGATCTGGCAGTTTGAGAAACAAAGTTGTTCATGGACAGGGTAGAGTCAATGCAGACACCAAGGTTTTTAGCTGAATCAGAAATTGGGACTGATGTGTTACATAATGGGAGAGAAAGAGGAGGCAGCTGGGAAAGTTTCTGACGGGTGCCAATGAGGATAGCTTCTGTCTTGTCGTCATTAAGCTGAAGTCTATTGTGTGTCATCCAGTTCTTAATGTCCGAGTAACACTCAGTGGTGCGAGTCAACAGGCACTGTATATTATCAGGTGAGTCACTGTCTTGAAGTTGGGTGTCATCAGCGTAGAAGTGGTGTTTATTAGAGTGGGAGTTGATGATGGTGGACAGGGGGGAGGTATAAAGAGTGAAAAGAACAGGGCCAAGGACAGATCCTTGTGGAACACCACAGGTCAGGTATGCAGGTTGAGAGTAAGTGCCATTGATGAGAACAGTTTTTGAACAGTTTGTTTTCTGTTTGATAAATACGAAGTGAAAAAGGAGAGAGCAATGTCAGAGATGCCAAAAGTATGATGAAGTCTAGAAAGGAGAATACCATGGTCAATGGTATCGAAGGCTGCAGACAGATCAAGGAGTGTGAGGAGAGAGACTTTGCCAGTATCAGTTGCAAGGAGGAGATTGTTGAGAATGTGTAGTAGGGCAGTTTCAGTGCTATGGCACTGGCGGTAGGCTGACTGGAAAGGATTGAGGAGATTGTTGGCAGACAGGTGAGAGTTCAGCTGGTTGAGGACGATCTTTTCAAGGAGTTTTGACAAGAAAGAGAGATTAGAGATAGGCCTGTAATTTTTCAGTTCATTTGGGTCTAAATTGTGTTTCTTGAGGAGAGGGTGAACAATAGCAGACTTGAAAGAATCTGGGACAGTTCCAGTTTGAAAAGAAGTGTTGATGATGTCAGTGATGAATGGGAGGAGAGTAGGGAGACAGTCGGAGTAGAGAGAACCTGGAAGAGGATCCAGTTCGCAGGTTTTGAACGACATGGATCTGATTGTGTTGAAAATTTCTTCTACATATACATACAAACTAACTACACACAAGCAACGACATGAAACATGTCCTAACACTTGTACAAACTGTAGTTAACCTATAGATATCAAAGGGTGCATTTCTCGCATGCTGCATCCCATGCACGTGTCCACACACAGCCACACGCACACGTGATCATCAAATGCCCTGCCGCATGGCGTTAGCGATCATGGCCCTTCATACGAATCTATCCTTTGTCGCCTCGAGCACATCTTCCACCCTCTCTGTCCTCAGCCACCCTGCAAGTCCGTCCAATATTTTCTCCCTTGATCTACATCGTATTCTCTTTCCCCCCAGCTTTCCTGTTATGACTAGGTGCTCCAATTCCCTTTCCTTATAAAATAACCTATAAATGTCACGCACACCTACATACACATACACACTAACTACGCACAGACGATGACATAAAACATGTTCTTAAT
>JAPXFY010000035.1:25761499-25783999 GCA_030674185.1 Monoplex corrugatus
TGACACAGTCAGGTATTTCACAGGACTGACTTTATGTGTAATCAGGATGACACAGGAATTTCACAGGACTGACTTTATGTGTAATCAGGATGACACAGTCAGGTATTTAACAGGACTGACTTTATGTGTAATCAGGATGACACAGTCAGGAATTTCACAGGACTGACTTTATGTGTAATCAGGATGACACAGTCAAGTATTTTACAGGACTGACTTTATGTGTAATCAGGATGACACAGTCAAGTATTTCACAGGACTGACTTTATGTGTAATCAGGATGACACAGTCAGGTATTTCACAGGACTGACTTTATGTGTAATCAGGATGACACAGTCAAGTATTTCACAGGACTGACTTTATGTGTAATCAGGATGACACAGTCAGGTATTTCACAGGACTGACTTTATGTGTAATCAGGATGACACAGTCAAGTATTTCACAGGACTGACTTTATGTGTAATCAGGATGACACAGTCAGGTATTTCACAGACTGACTGACTTTATGTGTAATCAGGATGACACAGTCAAGTATTTTACAGGACTGATTTTAGTTTATGTGTAATCAGGATGACACAATCAAGTATTTCACAGGACTGACTTTATGTGTAATCAGGATGACACAGTCAAGTATTTTCACAGGACTGACTTTATGTGTATAATCAGGATGACACAGGTATTTTACAGGAGTGACTGACTTTTATGTGTATAATCAGGATGACAGGTATTTTATATGAGTGACTGACTTTATGTGTATAATCAAGATGGACACAGGTATTTTACAGGAAGACTGACTTCATATGTTAATCAGGATGACAGGTATTTTACAGGATAACTGACTTTATGTGAATAATCAGAAAAACACAGTCAAGTATTTCACGGACTGACTGACTTCATGTGTATAATCAGGATGACACAGTCAAGTATTTTACAGGACTGACTTTATCATTTATGTGTAATCAGGATGACACAGTCAAGTATTTTACAGGACTGACTTTATCAGTTTATGTGTAATCAGGATGACACAGTCAAGTATTTTACAGGACTGACTTTATCAGTTTATTGTAATCAGGATGACACAGTCAAGTATTTTACAGGACTGACTTATCAGTTTATGTGTAATCAGGATGACACAGTCAGGTATTTTACAGGACTGACTTTATCAGTTTATGTGTAATCAGGATGACACAGTCAGGTATTTTACAGGACTGACTGACTTATGTGTATAAATTATAATCAAGATGACACAGGTATTTTACAGGACTGACTGACTTTATGTGTATAAATTATAATCAAGATGACACAGGTATTTTGCAGGACTGATTGACTTTATGTGTATAAATATAATCAAGATGACACAGGTATTTTACAGGACTGACTGACTTTATGTGTATAAATATAATCAAGATGACACAGGTATTTTACAGGACTGACTGACTTATGTGTATAAATTATAATCAGATGACACAGGTATTTTACAGGATGATTGACTTTGTGTGTATAATGAGGATGACACAGTCAGGTATTTGTACAGGACTGACTGACTTTTGTTGTATAATGAGGATGACACAGGTATTTTACAGGACTGACTGACTTTATGTGTATAAATTATAATCAAGATGACAGGTATTTTACAGGACTGACTGACTTTAGTTGCGTATAATGAGGATGACACAGTCAGGTTATATTTACAGGACTGACTGACTTCATGTGTATAAATTATAATCAAGATGACACAGGTATTTTACAGGACTGACTGACTTTATGTGTATAATGAGGATGATACAGGTTTCTACAGGACTGACTGACTTTATGTGTATAATGAGGATGACACAGTCAGGTATTTTAACAGACTGACTGACTTCATGTGTATAATGAGGATGACACAGGTATTTTTACAGGAGTGACTGACTTTATTGTATAATGAGGATGACACAGGTATTTTACAGGAGTGACTGACTTTATGTGTATAATGAGGATGACACAGGTATTTTACAGGACTGACTGACTTTATGTGTATAATGAGGATGACACAGGTATTTTACAGGAGTGACTGACTTCATGTGTATAATGAGGATGACACAGGTATTTTACAGGACTGACTGACTTTATGTGTATAATGAGGATGACACAGGTATTTTACAGGAGTGACTGACTTTATGTGTATAATGAGGATGACACAGGTATTTTACAGGAGTGACTGACATTATGTGTATGCTCAGGATGACACAGGTATTTTACAGGAGTGACCGACTTTATGTGTATAATCAGGATGACACAGTCAAGTATTTTACAGGACTGAATGACTTATACAGCACTGTCACTTTTGTTTGATTTTCTTGTTTCTCACCTTCCTTCAATCCTTGGCACAACAGATGAACTCTCACTTATGTTTAGGCTGAGATGTTGACTGTGATCCAGGTTTAAGTTAAACCACTTTTTTTTTTTTTAAACAGAGAAAGCTGGTATTTGTACAGGTTTGCCAGTTCAGCTCAAGGAATATCCACAGCAATGGTTTGTCAGTAACTGACTTTTAATTACACTTACTTAGTTACTATATACCCTGGCTCACTAATGCAACTAGCGGCAGCGGTTTGCCATTTCTGCCTCGTAACAATAAAATCCGAAAGGACCGTAACTCTGAGAGTATCTTCATCCTTGTCTTGTGCATGGCCGTAGTCGTCCTCTTTTCTGGCAGCCATCTTCCAGCTCGCCTCGTATGCTCTGACCTGAGCGTAAGTATGGATGTAGTAACCAGATTCCATTCCATTCCATTTCCCCACTTTTCCTCCCGCTTTTTCATCACGCTCACACAGCGCGCGCGTACACACACAACACACACACACACACACACACACACACACACACACACACACACACACCACACACAACACACACAACAACCCACACCACCACCACTGACACACACACATGCTGCACATACTATGTATGAATGCATGCATGCACAGACACATACACAAACATACACACACATACGCATACACACACACACACACACACTATACACAGTACAGTGTGTGTAACACACACATGCATAGGATCTGGCCATATCAACATTTAGTCTTTTTATAGTGTGCAATCTGGGTAAAACATGAACTGTTTGGTTTTGTTTTTAGTCTTTAGAACACATACAAAGGAAACCAACCACTCCAATGGCTGTATTCAATTATCAAAGCAACCATGGGCCCATATTCTCCTTGTTTGCTAAAACAAAACATTAAGACTTTTGTATGCCCAGAATTTAGGCCAAAGTTAACAAGAAACACCCTGAGGGTGTGGATGGGACCCAGAGCACCAGTGGCTCACACTGTACGGACAATCGCCTCACAAGCTCCAAATGCCACTTGACAGTCTTTCATCAAGCAAAAGGGGCTGTCCATGTGTTGCATGACCCATTTGATGATATGTAATACATTCATGTATTGTATATTCTTTGTGAATTAGTGACCTTATTTCATGCTTTTCTCTGTTGTTATTTTGATGAACAACTATGTACTGTTTATCCAGCATTAATATTAATTTATAATAATGATTTTTTAACCACATTAGACTATTAATATACTGACTGATAACGCCCATATATATATTATATATATATATATATATATGTTGTGTTGTGTGTGTTGTGTGTGTGTGTGTTGTGTGTGATGTGTTTGTGTGTGTGTGTAGTGTGTATGTATTAAGACCAGTGAACTGAGAGATGAAGCACATGATATTAGAGAGACCATCCATGATCCTATGCATAAACTGCAGAGAACAAAATGTATGTGTGTGTGCATCCCTCCCATGTATATGTATGTGTGCATGTGTGTCTTTGTGTCTCTTACATTTTTCTTCCATGTATTTTTGATGACTAGTGTTTGCTGCTTACTGCTGAATTCTGATTTATGATCTGCTATTACTTTTCATTGATGAACTGACTGTATTTGTACTATATTAACCCTTTGACTCCTGCACCCTATCCATCAACTGCAGAAACTTAACTCTTTGACTCCCTCAACCTCTCAACTATCCTCCAGCTTCCAGCAAGAATGCTGATGGACAGGGTGCGTGGAGTCAGAGGGTTAATCATGATTAATGGAACATCTATGTTGATTCTGCGTTTATGTATGGACATGGCACACACACGGCGTGCGCGCGCGCCACACACACACACACACACACACACACACACACACACACACACACACACACACACACACACACACACACACACATGAGCGTGCGCACACACACACACACACACACACACACAAACACACACACACACACACACACAACACACACACACACACACACACACACACACACACTACACGGACACACACACACAAACTTCTGCATAATCTCCTTTTTTGTGTAAAGTGCAAAGAATATGACATGTATCTTTCAGTCTTTGCCTAAGATCTATATACAAATGGAATTATTATTAAATATTACTATTATTAATATTCATTATTATGGTTGATTATGTACAATTCATTTTATGTGTGTGTGTATGGAGCTTTATCAATAAACACATGTGTGCAAGTGCATGCATGCTGTTGCTACTGGAAACATTTGAATTTTTTGTTATATTACCATTGCTACAATTATTAAATGATGCATAATCTTTATTCTTTGTGTTACTGTTATGTTGACAAGATTTTCTTCCAGTTTTAATTTTTGAATCATTGTATTTCTTTGCTTTTTTCTCTGTTCAGTGTTTGGGTTTAGTTATGTGCATGTATTTGATTTGGTGTCCTTCCTAAATTTCCCAATTTGTCGCATTTTACTTCTATCCCACCGATCTAATTTGATTAGTATCTGTCCATTATGACTATATGAGTTACTGATTTGTTTACCTTGTTTATGTAAGCGATTATGACAGTGGTAATGAGAAAGCTCACATGATTTCTTTCTCTCCTCCTGTCTCCCTTTTTCCTCTTGATATGATAGGTTGAACTCTTATTAGTGGAAAGAAGCAGAACAGTTTTCAGACCTCTGCACTTAGTTAACAAGATTATGTTAATTGTGTAATACCTTATTGATATTGACCCCTGAAGATTGATGTAACTCACCATGATCATGCCTCTGGCAGGAGTAGAATGTAGAGTTTGATTGTGGCAGCTTTGTTGCCCGTCTACATATGTTTCATGGTCAAGCGAGGTAAATTTAAGTTAGCCATGACACTTTGTGTTTTGACAGTTCTGACTCACATGACCGTTGTCAAGATAGGCTTTGTCCTCACCATTTCTTGCTTTACTGACCTGTTGCTTCATTGCAGTGATGTGGAGCAGAACCCTGGGCCTGAGTCCAGCCAGAGCAGGAGCCTGAAGCAGGTCTGACTGACCAGTGATGGTGCCACACGTCATACCAGTATTGACTGCCCTTCACTGCCAGATCATGACCGTTGTTCGTCAGGTGAGGGATTGTCAAATGACCCAAAAGGGAGTGATGTTATGATGTTTTCATTGCTTTTCTTCTTTTTGCCCATTTATAGCCATGTGTATGTGTGTGTGTGTGTGTGCGTGTGTGTGCATGCGTGCATAATGTGTATGTTCAGCGCTTAGAATTGATTTTTATCAAGATTTTGCGCTATATAAATTTTGTAATTATTATTAATTATTACTTCTGTCATCTGTGTCATGCATGCATACCAAATTTGACCACATGACTGATGAACTAAAACAATCTACATGAGACAGTCAGTGAGCTGAGAGATGAAGTGCATGATATGTGAGAGAAAATCCGTAATCTTATGCGAAACTGACTCTTTCAAACCAGAGAACAAAATACTAAAAGACAGACTTGAACAGGTTGGGGAAAAGGGACACCTTATGGTCATTCCAGAATCAATAATTTCATACAGGAATAATTCGATATTCTACAGTTTTCAAAGAAGAGACAGTGAAACAAAAGACAACCTTGAAGGTCATTCCAAAACGAGTAACGTTATATTCTGCAGTATTCATAGAAGAAACAGTGAAACAAGGAAAGGACTTTGGAGATTGTGTACTGGACATAAACTTAGAACTACCAAAAAAATACAGATTGACTGTGTACAGCGCCTAAGCATGAAACCAACTCCCCAATCATTACCAGGTGTACCTACTATAAAGATAAAGAATAAATCTTCAGTACGAAGAAAAACATTGAAAAACAGTCAAATCTTGTTCAAGTTTAATCCTATGCTGTGTGACCTTAATGTCATGATTTCAAAACTTTGGTATTCACGATTCATCTGGAAAGAGCTGAGAAAATACTGCTGACAGTTGTATATCAGAAAGAAACACAGGTCTCTGATTTAGCACAATCTCATTGTGAACATGGTGGTACTATATTTCTGTGATGAGCTGTTGCTAGGGAGTGTAGCCCAAATATCTCTTGATAAATCTAATGTGATAACAAGAAATGAAATACAAAGTGCAAGAATACATGTCCTTGGCATTGACGATATGTGTTCAATATGTTGACAGATATGGGAGAAGGCTTCATCAGTGTATTTGGCATTGAGGACATGGCTACTTTCAAGATATGGAGATAGCAGAAACATGAAGAGAAGAGGAGTGGGACTGGACTGAAGCAGGAGCAGAGGTGGGCTGTGACAGAGAGAAAGGGGTGGTGTGTGTGTGTGTGTGTGTGTGTGTGTGTGTGTGTGTGTGTGTGTGTGTGTGTGTGTGTTGTGGGGACAGGGGATTGTAAGGATAGGCCTAGTTTTGAGAATATAGAAATATTAATATAGTACGTAATGAGAAAGATGGGACTTTGAATTTTGAGGACAGTGGATTAGTTGTTGCAAGTGGAGACTTCATAGTCATGGACTAAAGTTGAACACACAGTGTGAGTTGCAAGGTTGTAGAGATGTTGAAACTGAGAGCATGGAGGTTTGTGTGGTAGGATTGTGAGGGTAGTGCACTGATGGATAAGTGAAGAGGCCTGTTAAAATAGTAAGATCTTGTTTGGATAGAGTAGATAACAAGAAGGTTTTCGTCGTTTGTTCGCTGTCTTACATGGTCAGGTCCATTTGTTTATCCTTCGTTCCTGCCATGAAGCACGCTGGTCAGAGGAGTTGTAGTCTCTTGTACTCCATTTGACTTTTGACAGCAGCAACATCATTGCAATCTGTGTTAAGCTGTCTGTCCTCTTTGACAGCAGGGCCATGTTGATGAAGGTGTCAGTTTCATCTTGTGGTTAATATGGACGTTAAGCCAGTTGTAGCTGGTCCAGTCTCTCAGGATCACTTGTTGCTCTCTGGACAGACGGTAATAGTCATCTCTTTTTGTCTGTAAAATTATTGGACAGAAAGTGATAGTCATCTGTTTTGTCTGTGAAATCTGTGGACAGACAGTGATAGTCGTCCCTTTGTATCCATGGCATAAGGGTGATCTGATGATGCTCCTGTGTTTCTGTGTAGCTGACACTGTTGGGTTTTGTTTCATCTAGTGTTTACGGATTATGTGATTGATGGAGAGGTGTTTTTCATGAATTGAAAGTATAGGTAAGGAGTTGTTTTATTTGAATGGTTGTGGTTGCACACTCGTGTACTCTTGTTGAATAAGAGGCCTGATTGGCGCAGAGATCGAGCACTTGCCTTTCAGTTTGACTGCACAAGTTTCTACTTTTTCTTAACGTTGTGAATAGTCATTGAGGCACTGCAGTAAAGAACTGTTCTCCAGATTCCTGCAGCTCTGTGGGTTGAGTGCCAAACCCTGGGTCTTTCCAAATGGTTTCTGTGTCCATTCTGCAGTGTTGTCAGTCCATTGTTTTTTCCTGTTCTCCCTCGTTAGTTCCCAGTCAGACTTATTTGGCAAGGCCATTGGATCTTCTTACATCAATACATGGCCATACCATGTGGTTTTGTTTTCCTAACTGAAGATAGCTGATCTTCCTGTAGTCTGATGTTCTGTGTGATGGTTTGGCGCACATTTTCATTGGTGATATGATCAGTGTATGTGATATTCAGTATCATTTCCGTGACTTGGGGTCGTCTTTACACATTGGCTGTGAGGGTCCGTGTTTCATTTGCATTGGGAAGATGGAATATTTCTGAGTCTGATCTTGTGTGTCATGGAGATGTTCTTCCAGCTTTCCTTACAGGTTTGAGATGGTATAGTGTTGTTTTTGCTGCACCTCATTTGTGTTTCATGGACATGTTCTTCCAGTTTTTTTTATACAGGTTTCAGGCTGTATAGTGTTGTTGTTTTTGCTGAGAGGATTTCTGGTTTGGATTCCTCATTGCTAATGGTGAACCCCTGGTAAGATAATTGTTGAACTGTTCCTTGCTTCAGCTGCAGCTCATGGACATTTACATCAGTAGTGATGGTGGTGGTGTGGCTGGCCATCAGCTTTGTTTTCTTGGGGCTGATTTCCATGGTGTAGTTTATTGCTTGTTATCTAGTTTTTCTTTTTAACAAGCTTTGTGAGTTCTTGCTCACAGACTGTTAGGCCATCTGTGTTGTCTGCCAAGTGAAGTTCATGATAGTTCTTCTCTATTGATGACTGCTGAGTTCGTCATTCGCGGTGTGTTTCAGGAATATGTTAAAAAGCGTGGTGAACAGAAGGCATCCATGGTGAACTCCAGTAGTAGCCTGTGTTAAGTACATTACTGGTTGTTGTGGAATAGAGTTGATGGATGGTGTAGAATAGTTTTTGTCTGGTGATAATTTTCTTCATGTAAGTACATTACTGGTTGTTGTGGAACAGACAAGATGGTGTAGAATATTTTTGTCTGGTGATAATTTTCTTCATGTAAGTATATCACTGGTTGTTGTGGAATAGAGTTGATGGATGGTGTATAGTTTTTGTCTGATGTTAATTTTCTTCATTTAAGTACATTACCAGTTGTGGAATAGAGTTGATGGATGGTGTAGAATAGTTTTTGTCGGATGTTAATTTTCTTCATTACAGCCTACAGTGCCTTGTGCATAACTGAAATGTTTTCTTGAAGTCTGTGAAGATGTGGTAGAATTGTCTAGTGTTGGAGGCATTTTTTGCAAAGGTTCAGTGGTTCTGTCTTTGTGGAATTCTGCCTGCTGTTCAGCAATAATGGTATCTGCAGCAGTCGGTGATCTATTCACAATGATTTTGAGCATTGTTGGTATGGGCGATCAGATAGTGCTGTAGTTCTAGCGGTGGTAAAGATATCCTTTATTGCATTGGGTAACTTTTTGTGATTGGGTTTATGGCTTGGGCCACTTGCCTGTGTGCCAGATGTTCTTGGTGATGGCTGGCAGGTTTTCAGTTACTGCCTTTTTGCCAGAGTTAAAAAGAATTCTGCAGGCCCCACAGGCTTTCTCAGTTTCTGCTGGTTTAGTGACTGTTGTATATTGCAAAGCCATCTTGGTTTTTCATGTTTTTTCCCTTTCATCTTTGTCTTGAATGGTGCCCTCTTTGCTTTTGTTTGATTGCCCTCTTTGCTTTTGTTTGATTAAGTTTGTAAATCTTTAAAGCTTTCTCTTGTATTTATTTCTTGACCAAGCCTGTTTTTGATTGTAAATGTGTAATTTAAAACATTCCACTGTGTAATGACAAATTGTAAATAAATGTGTAATGTAAAACATTCT
Source organism: Monoplex corrugatus (assembly GCA_030674185.1). NCBI lineage: Eukaryota > Metazoa > Mollusca > Gastropoda > Littorinimorpha > Ranellidae > Monoplex > Monoplex corrugatus. The sequence goes on from JAPXFY010000035.1 coordinate 25,771,063, forward strand.
AATTTTTTGTAGTATATACATGTGGTGATCACTTATGTCCCCTACTCTTACCACCATCCCCATACTTCTAGTCACCTTCCTCTATCCACCTTTGACTCCCACACCCTTTCAGCCAACTGCAAAAACAACCCTCTGATTCCCTCACCCTATCCACCAGCTTCCTGCAGGAGCCAAAGGGTTAAGCACATCTTCCCACCATCCTGGTTTTAACATTTTGTATAGTAGTGTGTAATCCCCCACTCCACCACCCTCCCCTCCCCACTATCTTCCCCTCCCCCACCTTCCCCTCCACCACCCTCCCCAGTGCCCACCCTCCCTCCCATCATCCTCCCCAGTGCCCCTTAAATATTGCTCTAAGTCGAAATTTACAATTCATGCAAATCCTCTTTACTTTGAAATTCCCAGTTGCACATCAAGAAAAACAAGGTCTGGTTTTAAAAACTTTATTGGAAACCAAACTCCAAAATATATATAACGACCCCCCCATGATTTTTCCACAAGTTGTAAATTGTGATTTTTCTTTAAATTGTCTTCATTTTGGGGTCCTAACTATTGAGGGTTCAGCAGATTGACAGGTTATTGGTATTGAACCCAGAGCAAAACTAGTTTCAAATGCTGGGCGTTTACAAAAAAAAGTATTTGAAACTGGTGTGACTGGGTTCAAAACCAATAACCCCTTCTGGTAAAAATTGTCAATCTGTTGAACCCTTAATACTTGGGACCCCAAAAAGATAATCTAAAGAAAAATCACACTTTATACAATTTGTGGAAAAATGTGAGGTTCAATAAATCATGGATACATTTACATGTGTATAACATTTCAATAAACCACAAAAATCAGCAGTGTTGTCATGTATAGTGGATTCATTGTTGAAACTATGGCCATAAATTTTGCTGTGCTCAACCCATGCTTGCAACAAGTCATCTGAGCAGCATTCTCAATGATTACTTGAAAAAAGTAATAGGCATAACAGTGTTCTAGAATATGTTCCCCCCCCCCCCCCTCCTCTTTGACAGTGTGCAGTATACTACAGTTTACACTGAAAACCAGCTTTCATTCACTGGCACATGTTTCAGTGTTTTCTGATTAACATGTTAAGATCATTCACTGTAATGCCAAAAAACATGGGCTGAATGTTTTTCTGGCATTGTGTTCTGAAACGTGCCCAGAGATGATTGGAAACAGTCTCCATGTGCCTGTGAATGAAGCCAAGTTGTCAGGGCAAAATAAATGCTGCATACAACCCTGTCAGAGTGAGGATGCAGGAAGCTGGTGGATAGGGTGAGGGAATCAAAGGGTTAAGTTTTTACAGTTGACAGATAGGGTGCGGGAGTCAAAGGATCAAAGATGGAGGCCCTTATGAAGGCAAAGCACAGGGAAAAATTTATGGCTCAAAGTTGTATTTACATATGCATAAAATAAAATAAACATTTCTAACAAAAACGGTATAAAAAGCTTAGCAAAAAATGCTGGGCACAAAAAATATACATTCAGACTGCTTCAAGGGAGATTACAATGTATTTTATACCTGGGCCCGCCAGGCCTTTGTCGGCAGACTAGGGCAAGACCACAGAACAGCAAAATGAATGCACTGTACTGACAAATATACAAGTAGTTATGACAAAAGTCAAGACAGAGCAGCTTGTATAGAAGTGGTGGTGTCAAAGAGTGCAGAGGCTAACACTGAACTCTGTGAGGCCAACAGGTGAGACTGAATTAAAGGTGTTGGTGATGTTTCAGGGTTAGTTCAGTTCATTTTGCTGTCCTGTTTTAAAGGCAGTTGGCAGTTTGGAAAACATCACTTGCAATCTAAACAAGGACAACTATCACCTGAAAACAATCTTTGGTCAAATGTACATGTAAAAATATTCAGTGGTAACATTTGGGCTGACCCAAAAAAAAATCAAAATATCAAAACTACACAAACGGAAAAGAAATTCATAAAAGACCTCATTCTGTGACAATGACTTTCAAAAAATTACTACCATGACAATCAGCAAGTTTCATTCTGGTCAGTTTCAGATGACAGGCCCCACTCCACTTAACTGTTCCATAATCCCCTAACTGAAGGGAGCAAGGGCCATTTCTTCCTGCCTGCTTCACTTCGAAAAACCCTCCACATTCACTCATTCACAATATTCTCGTTTAAAGCCCAGCCAACTGCGTAGAGCCATATCAGGGCTATAACTGCTTCAAAACATACAAGAAGAAAAGTACACACATTTGTGCACATAATCCAAGGACATGCCCCTGGCATTGACCATTCCGTCCAACTGATCACACAAGGGATTTAAAAAACATACCTGAATACATTTAAGCATACCTAAGGACACTAAATCATAAAAATGGGCATAAATTACCTAAAATTGCTTCTGCATACCTCACCTCTCTAGAGCCAAACAAGCATTTAATACATGTACCCAAATATCAATCCTAATGGACCAGCAAGGCAGGAAATAGGAAGAAATGTCAAAGCATAGGAACAAGGCAAAAACAAAGTGACAGTGGAAACGATCAAGTGTTAGTCCACTGGAGGATGCAAAATAAGATCACAATGTCCAGTTACAAATCAGGTCCAACTCTAAATAGGAAAAAAATGAACTTCACTGGTCCCAACCCTTCACTGGCCCCAACCTCCCCTTTCAAGATTTAGAAATTTCCCCGTGCTCTGTGCATTTGTTATCCATACAACATTTTCACAAGATGCGATGATGTTCATCCAAACCCGATACACAACAGCTGTGGTCAACTTTCGATCTTGATCTTGGAAGTTGTTGCCAGTAATGTTTGAACTTTATGGAATCTGTAGAGGTGGGACTGTGTGGACTGTCCAAGGTTCCTTGTTGATGTTTGTGTCAGATGTAGATCTGTAAAAAAAACAAAACATTGTGTTTTCAGTTATAAAACCTTTACATGTATTCTGACAGTGTACATTTTGCTACAGTCTTCACTGACATTCAATTTATTCACAGAAAATTCATCAAATTAATCCACTTATCAATACAAATCAAAATGAAGCCTTCAGATCTGTTCATCCACATACCAATTTAATGTAGGCCTATATGCCGATATTGATCTTACCTCAAGATTTCAGCATACTGGACCATTGGTAAATACTCCTAATTTCATGATCACCATGACCATACACCAATATACTGTCAGTCCTTAATTTCATGTTCAGCATGATTCAAGTTCAAGTTCATATTGCTTATAGCCCAGCCAATTACTAGAGCCAAATCAGGGCTAACAGTAACATCACATCACATCAAAAACAACAATCTGTTAAAGACAAAAGACAAGTTAAAAACCATGATCACTATTCACCTTGCAAGTCTAAAATGCAGTTAAGAAAAAACAGCCGTAAAATCATATGGGGTGAAATCTATTGATCTCTTATAAAAACTGGAAAATTGTGTCAGGGGGTGCATAATGGTTTTTCCATCTGGCTTGTGCAATGTGTTCAGGCAGAACTGTCCAAAACAAGGTCCTTTTTCGCAAGTTTCCGCTTTTCCGTTTGCGGCCAAGCTCAGTAGTAGAGAATCCCGTGCAATTTTCGCACTAACACAACATCGCCCACTTACAGCTGAACAAGAATTCATAACAATTTGGCTGGACTGAGAAATAAATAACAGTAGCGAACTGAGTTTATTACGCACCTGTTTTCTCATAGTGATCCTTAACTTTTTGTGCGTAGCTTAGTATGGGTCGCTGCAGACCCTACGACGTGCAGGAACGGATCGTTTCTTCATATATTATAATAGTATGGGTCGCTGCAGACCCTACCTCGTGCGGGAACGGATCGTTCCTTCATTAAAAAGCATGGGATGATAAATACCCACGACGGACATGACGCAAAATTTTAGGCGACGTACGGTAAAGGATATAAAGTAAATAAATAATTAAAGGGTTAGGTTATTCTGTATAAACTCGTCACATGACAGAACCCACCCCCACCCCCCTTTTGTCAATGCCCAAATGCTCAGCAATCTATCAACTAGGTGTAGCCAATACTTTAATTGATAGATTGGTAAGTAGGTAGATAAGCAAGTAAGCAAGCAAGTGAGTGAGTAAGTGAATAAGTAAATAAGTAGGTGAATAAATGGAGTATGTAGATATAAATAGGAAGAGATGAAAATAAATAACAGTAAATACATGCATATATCCACATGCCCACACACATACATTCATACATACCCATACATACCCATACGTACCCATATCGACACAGCATGATGGCCGACAACAACAGCTACAGCAACAACACCAGCAAAGGATCCTGTGCCATCAGGAGTGGACATCAAGTAGGCTTACAGGCTTCACACAGACTGAACCTGTAGAACTGAAACAAAACACACAATGAGACACGCATTGAAGTCCCACTTTAGTACTTTTGCGTGCCAAATGGACAGGGCAGTTAACTTTTTACGAATTAATGCACCGTTTTAAACACGTGCTGGTAAACAAATCTTTCTGGCGATAGTCTTTGCAAAGTTATATCACTTTATATTCAGACACCCAAACGTAAACCTCTTCAATACCATTGTAAAGCTACATTTTCTCTTCATCATCATCATCATCAGTCCCGTAGTCTGGTTGACCGTTGGGGCACCACTGAAGATTTTGCAACCAACTTCCTCCATTCCTCACGGTCCTCAGCTTTCCGCAGAATGATATTCCATTCAAGGCCAGTCCACTCTCTGATATCGTCTTCCCATCTTTTTCTCTGTCTGCCTCTTCGTCTCCCTCCCTGAACTGTTCCCTGCAAGACGGTCTTGGCCAGTCCAGATGATCGTGTGACGTGCCCGTACCACCTCAGTTTGCGTCTTTTCACTGAGGTCAGGTGGTCTTCATACCACCCGATGGCGTTTTCGATTCGGGTTTTCACTTCCTTATTGGTTATATGATCTTTGTATGAGATACCAAGGAGTTTGTGGAAGCATCTCATCTCCATTGCCTGTATCCTCCTTTCAATGTCTGCTGTTATGGTCTATGTTTCACATGCATACAAAAATATTGACATGACCAGGGAACGCATCAGTCTGATCTTGGAGCTGATAGCGATATTCTTGTCGTTCCAGATGACTTTTAGCTTTTTCTCTTCAGTGATACTAATTACGTAATTATTAAAATAATTTGACACAGCCAAGTCAGTTAGTCACTTATTCATTGTAAGTTGGCCTAGTATAGTTAGCGTGTAATATAATTACAAATACAAAACATACATGCCAATTCATCGAAGTACCGGAAGAAGGGACGTTTAAGGCCGGCCATGGTTTTGTTTGTTTTTAAATTAAAGATTTACTGACAACTTGCTGCAGTTCACGCTACAACGGACAGCCACACTAGGCACCCGTTCACGCCGTTGCCATTCAACAGTTTTGCAGAGTAAATAGCATAACGTCCCCTGAATGCAGGTCAACAGCATAACGTCCCCTGAATGCAACTAGCTTACTTGACACGGACATTCTGGACACTTAATCTCGGAAACTTAAAAAAAAAAAATTGCGGGGTGGGGGTGGGGGGTTGCTGTTTATCATGTTAGCAACGCGCGACGTACAAAACAGCCATTTACTGAACATGTCACCAAGGCTGTAAGTCACGCTAACCTTACAAAAATAAGGGGGTGGGGGTGGGGTCCTCTCAAAATTATAAAGAGACAGAAGCATACGCCACACGCAAGATTGTCAAGGTGAAACCAAAACTACTGTCAACCACCACCCTCATATTGCTAATCTGATGTCCAGGATCAGGACTAACTTTTGGACATTCAAGTTCACTCCAGCACGGTGTTCTTGTATGAAGGAATTTGTCTCCTTCCAGCACTGTCTTTTTGATTGCGTGACCTTACGCAATCATTTTCAACCTCTAAGGACTATCTTTACAGGACAAACAAACCCTCTTCAATTGCTTCAACTCTCAAATCACAACAGTATCCACGGATGGGCTCCTCTCATCTTGGCAGCTACTCTCTCCCACTCTTCGGCAGTTGGACCATACTTATAAAGATTCTCCGTCACCTCCAGACTCGTCGTCCTCTTCTATGACTTGAAGGTCTCCACACCCCAGACATGGAAATTATAAGACAACGCTTATCTTCTTTAACTATATGACAAGATTCACCTTACGACAGTCCCTAATGTTATCACACTGGGACGTTAATACAACTCTGAAGAAGAACGCCACGCGCTAGATTCTTTCCAAAACTGCATTTCAGGGTCAGCATTGTAAGTTGCAAGAGGGAATCAGCACTGTCCATGCAATAATACTGGCCTGTTGGCTGAAAGTCTTGACTAACCCAGTTTTGATTCAGCCTTTATATCCCATTTTAAAAGGGGGATCAAATCAAACTCTATAGGCCTACTTAAATTGTACCTGGCAAATACAAAACCTACAGGCAGAAATAGATTCGTTAAATCCACATATAAAAGATTCGCTCCGATTTGCAACATTGGACTAACAAGCTTTCTTCAACTACCTACGCACAAAAAGTTAAGGATCACTATGAGAAAACAGCTGCGTAAAAACTAGTCGCTACTGTTATTTCCGTCCCCAATTGTTGATTCTGTTCAGAGTAATGGCGCTGTCTGTCTAGTGCGAATGACGGGATTCTACATGAGCTGCCCAAACGAGAAAGAAACTGCGAAAATAGAAGACTTGTTTGGAAGTTCTGCGAACACATTGCACAGCCAGTTCGGAAAAACATTATGCAGTGCAAGCACTGCTGTTTATGTGTGAGATCTGTCTTGCTTGGCTTTAAACACATCCACTGTAGTAGGCCTATCTGACAATGCTCACGACGGAAATTGAGCGAGTTTGAGAGGACGAGTGTTGCATGTCAAGAGTGTTCACCAACGAGAGTGGCCGCGACTTCGGTGTCCATCTGGCCCTTTCAGACTGATTCAACGCTACTAGCCACTGGGAGGTCCATGACCCGCAATCGGGTCGACCGAAGAAGACAAACAGTGAAGATCGTTCTCATTGAACGACAAGGCCGCAGAAAAAAACGCCTCTTCCCATATTCGAGCGCTGAGGTGCTATAACATCAATCAGCAGCAGCCAACGAACGCTTCATGGTTAACTCCGTTCTCGCGCCAGGTACGGCCACCTTAACTCCAGCCATTAGGCAGCACGCCACGCTTCGTGACGTCAGGAGGGACACGTCAGCAATGGTCCCAGTCCTGTCAGTGATGAACACGCTCACCATGAAACCAACGACGCCGACTGAGGTCTGAGCCCCAGGCACGCTTTATTGACACCACTCAGAAAGTGGTCTGTGAGTTCTGTAATGGTCTGGGCCTTCAGCCTTCACCACAGACCCCTTGTATCAGTACAGGTACCTGACTGCCCCGATCCGGATGGTCTCGACGCTGCTGTGCCTACACTGCAGCAGATGGACCGACGGCTGCTTACCAGGAACCGCTCCCCCACAGGCAAGGTGGTCAACGACTCCTGCACATTCTGGAGTCCACAGAATGGAGTGGCCAGCATGCATCCTGATCTCAACCGTGAAACCTCTGTGAGTGATCGCAATGGGAGATCCACCCCTCCAGGATGCCCACACCTCTGCAGATTGCAGCTATGCAGGCCTGCCAAGACTTCACCACCTGGTCACCGATGAGACCCGCTGCGCGAGTGCCAACAGCCATGGCGGTTACAGCATTACGAACTTGACTCAGAATGCTGTTGTGATTCAAGACTTTGGAATCAATTTCGATACGTACCCATTGATCAAATGTACACCAAACGATTGTCGAAATGAAGGCAAGTGTATCTTATCACTAGCATGAATTAATGTTTCCAACTTCAACGCTGGCTTCTTATTTGAATAGAATTTTTTGCAATGTCCTACTTGTGCGTAGCTTAGTTTTCACCAACATCTCTCTCGAACAGATAATGACGTGACGCTCTGTAACAGTTTACGGTTTTGTGCTTCATTATCAATTTTGTCTTTACACCACACCTGGAAAACATGTACTAACACTGAATTACAATCAGTTTTGTGCTTCACTATCTTTCCGCCTTACACCATACCTGAAAAATGTACGCAACACTGAATTATAATACTGGAAAAATGTACTGTAACACTGAATTATACTCAGTTTTGTGGTTCATTATCTGTTCTGTCTTCCACACTGTCCCTGGAAAAAATATACTGTAACACCCTAAGTTATATTCACCCTGGAAAACTATACTGTAACACCCCAAGTTAATTCACAGTTTGGTGCTTCAATATTCTGCCTTCAACACTGTCCCTCGAAAAATGGACTTTTCAGCTCATGATTCAGGCTCAATCTTCTGCTGTCAATATCTTAACCAGGGTTTGTCTTTTTGACGGCTAAATATACCACGGCACAACCAACATGAGAACATTTTCTTCATCTAATGTTCTAGAACGCTCTTACCTGCGTTACGGGTTCCAGCTTTGGGTGCAACCATCACATACACACCCACATGTGGCCCTAAACCGTCCCCCCGTTCCAAATGAGAACAGGGGATCACTCACTCACCCAGACACACATGTTCCCTTACCCGGAGCTGTCCATGAAGTGCACGCTTTGCTGAAAATGCACAAACACTCTCAAAGTGCAAGAAACACACTCAACTTTTGTGCACAAAACACACGAGATTCACGGGCGTGCGCACACACACACACACACACACAACACACAACACACAACACCGTGCTTAAATATATACAGGGGGTGCAAAATGAACAGTTATAAACAAAAACACGTACAGTACTCATTGCATTGCTTTACAACAAATGAATATCATATCATGTATAAAACAACCTGAATCCTCAGACACACCACACACACACACATCACACACACCGTCTAATCAAGCGAATTAAGACATTAAATCAATGATAGTGATACACTATACATACTGCTTTCACCCCTATATTATAACAATCCTATAGACACACACACACTCCACACACGAGTTTAAAACATTTGAAAAATCATATGGATTAGTTAGACCTTCATTTCTGCTTTCTATTCTATTATATCACAAGACTTTGTATGTCTTTCTGTTTTCTGCAGTTAGAGTGTCTTCTGCATTGTTTATCATTTTCCTTCACCTTTAGCTCAGGATTCTTCTAGTTTTTAAAAATTTTTGATAGTTTTACCGTAAAGTGAAAACAAATTTGGTGACAGAACATATCCCTGCCTAATCTTCTTTTGATATTTTTTATTTTTTAAAATAATTTTTAATAATTTTCTACTCCTCAATGATGTTTATTCCCAGTACATATTCCTTTTTTTTTTTCGTGTTTTGGATGGCCATGATAAGAATAATTAGAAATATGTATTAGGAACAAACGGCAGCAATGAGAAAGAAAACGATACAGCTCTTTCAAAATATCAAAAGAGAGACAGGGTTGTGTTCTGTCACCAGATTGTTTTCATTTACAGTCGAAACCATCATGAGAAACCTAGAAGAATGCCCTGGGATAAAGGTTGGAGGAAAAATGATAAACAACATTCGTTATGCAGATGACACCATGCTAATTGCAGAAAACGAAAAAGACCCACAAAACCTTGTGAATATAATTGAAATAGAATGAAAAAATAAAGGGTGGAGCTAAAAAGCAATAAGACAGAAGTCATGGTAATCAGTAAAATACAAGAAAACCCCCCCCACCCCCCATGCAAAACAACAGCAAATGGCACCATACTGAGACAACTCGATAAGCTTAGATATCTGGGAACAGTCATCTCACCAGACGGTAGGTGCTCATAAGAAATAGCCACAGAATTGGCCAAACTAACAGAGCATTAAAAAAAAAAAAAAGCTTTGTTACCAACAAACGCCTATCAACTAACATTAGGAAGAGAGTTTTTCAGCGTTGTATACAACCGATACATTTGCATGGTTGTGAGGCGTGGACAGTCAACACGCAAAGTCAGAACAAAATGGGGCAGTTGAAATGTGGTTTCTAAGAAAATGTTGAGAGTTCAATGGACAGCAAAGAAAACAAACGAGAAGTCTTGAAGGAGACAGACACAGAAAGAACACTAATGAAGAAGATCAGGAAAAGACAAGCAACATTTATGGACATTTTATGAAACAAGAGAAATTTGAGCACCTCGTCACAACAGCAAAGCTGGTGGGAAAAAAGAGCACCAGATAGACCCAGGGAGAAAAGTATTGGACGGATTTGCGGAGTGGTTGAGGACAGAGAGGGTGGGAGATGTACTTGCAGCGACAGGGGATAGATTCGTATGGAGGGCCATGATCGCCAACGCCATGAAGCAGGGCACATGATGACTACCACCACCACCCCCCACTACTACTACTACTACTACTTACTACTACTACTTACTAACTACTACACATAACGAACTAACAACAACAACAGCAATAATAATAACAATAATGATAATAATAATAATAATTGATGATGAATGATACGAAGAAGAAGAAGAAAACATAACAAAATAAAACAATAATAATAATAATAATAATAATAATAACAATAATAATAATAATATCATTGTTATTATTATCGTTATTATTATCATCATATTATTAGTAACGCATTCTGAAGCCCAAGAACAAATACAGTACACCAAAGGTGAACAGGCCTACACGATGATGACAACTTCAAACACAAAATGAAATCATGCTAAACGTCATTACGACTTAAACATACATAATCCATTATGCTTCACGATAATATCTTCTCCGTCTATCGTCTCTCTGTCTGTCTGCCTGTCTACCCACCTGATAAGCTATAGTGTGTTGTTGTGTGTGTGTGTGTGTGTGTGTGTGTGTGTGTGTGTGTGTGTGTGTGTGTGTGTGTGTGTGTGTGTGTGTGTTAATGTTTGTGTGTGTGTGTGTGTGTGTGTGTGGTGGTGTGTGATCTTTGATTTAATGTCTATTCACTAAAGTGATTTAGACAAATTTTAGACAAAGTGTGTTTTGTGTGTGCGTGCTGTGTGGTGGTGTGCGTGGTGTGTGTGTGTGTGTGTGTGGGTGTGCAGTCTTTGATTTAATGCCTACTCACTAAAGTGATTTTAGACAAATTTTAGACAAATTATGTGTGTGTGTGTGTGGCATGCGTGCGTGCGTGCGTGTGCGTGTGTGGTGTGTGCGTGCGTGCGTGTGTTGGGGTGTGTGTGTGTGTGTGTGTGTGTGTGTGTGTGTGATATCTTTGATTTAATAATGCCTACTCAATGATTTTAGGCAAATTTTAGACAAATTGTGTGCGTGCGTGCGTGCGTGTGTGTGTGTGTGTGTGTTTATGTATGTGTGTCGCGGCGCGGGGCGTGCGCGCGTGTCTTATTTTTTGTCTGTTGTTTTTCCCCCCTCTTCCGTATGTCTCTCTTGGTTTCATCCTCGCGTCATAAGGTAACCAGGGAGAAAACTCTTGTATGCGTGAGGTAACGGAAGGCGATGCCAGTATACGAGTTCCTTCCCTTAACCCGCGAGTCCCTTACTGACACCCCGCCTCAAACGCAGTGGGTTGAAATGGTTTTGTTTTGTTTTCGTTTTTTGTGGGCTTTTTCCTCCCCATTGTCTACGCCAATAGAGTAGTCACAGAGCCTGTGTCGTTTTACACACCATGGACAGCAAAGAAAACAAACGAGACAGTCTTGATGGAGGCAGACACAAGTAGATCACTCATAAGGAAGATTAGGAAATGACAGGCAACATTTATAGGCCATTTTATGAGGAAGGGGGATTTGGAGCACTTGGTCACAACGGGAAAGCTGGAGGGAAAGAGAGCACCAGGTAGACTCAGGGAGAAAATGCTGGACGGACTTGCAGAGTGGCTGGGGACGAGGAGGGTGGGGGAGATGCTAGGGGCAACGAGAGATAGAGACAGATGGAAGTCCATGATCGCCAACGCCATGCGACAGGGCACCTGATGATGATGATGATTATGACGATGATTACGACATCATGGGGTTGACGATCATAGCTCCCCACACGAATCTATCCCCTGTCACTGCAAATACATCTCCCACCCTCTCTGTCCTCAGCCACCCTGCAATCCGTCCAATATTTTCTCCTTGGGTCTACCTGGTGTTCTCTTTCCCTCCAGGTTTCCTGTTGTGACCAGGTGTTCTAACTCCCTTTCCTGGTAAAATGTCCTATAAATGTTGTTGTCTTTTTCTAATCTTCTTTATGGTGCATATGGAATTCATTCCGAGCGCGGAGACGTTATCATGAGAAACTGAAACTGAACTGAAACTTTATTAGTGACCTTCTTGTGTCTGCCTCCATCAAGACTGTTTCGTTTGTTTTTTTCATTGCTGTCCATGAAAATCTCAACATTCTTCTCAGAAACCACATTTCAGTGCCTCAGTTTTGTTCTGACTTTGCTTGTTAACTGTCCACGCCTCACAACCGTATAACATTATCGGTTCTATATAATATTCAAAAACTGTCCTCCCGATGTTAATTGATTGGCATTTTGTTGGTAAGAACACTCTTCATTTTCTTGATTGCTGTTTTAATTTGGTCGATTCCGCTGTCTATTTCTATGTACATCTACCGTCTGGTGAGATGACCGTTCCCAGATATTTAAACTTGTCGACTTGTCTCAATGTGGTGCCATTTGCTGTAATTTTGCATGAGGGGATTTCTTGTTTTCTACTGATACCATGATTTTAATTGATAGGCATTTGTTGGTAAAAACGCTTTTCATCTTCTTGAATGCTGTCTTGGCTTGGCCGATTCTGATGGCTATGATGCCATGGATTTCTGAAATTGTGGACTGAGACCGTGTGACTGGGCTTACTTCGGTCATGCAGGTGGGCTGTTGAGGCTGTGTATTATGTTGACTTTGGGGGCGATTTTGTGATGTGATCATACAGAATCATACAAGCCAAAACAGCATTCAAGAAAATGAAAACTGTTCTTACCAACAAATGCCTATCAGTTAACATCAGAAGAGAGTTAGTTTTCAGTGTTAGACAGAAC
>JAPXFY010000035.1:25808999-25811499 GCA_030674185.1 Monoplex corrugatus
TTACCTAAAATTGCTTCTGCATATCTCACTTCCTTAGAACCAAAAATGTACTCAATACATGTACCCAATTATCAATCCTAAGAGAAAATGCATAAGACTTTATCGAACACATACAGGTGACTGGACCATTAAGCAAAAAATGATAGGAAGAAAAGACAGAAAGCAAAGTAGGAAGAAAGAAACAAAGAGAATGAGAGAAAGAGGAAATGTCTAGCATATAATTTCCAGAAGATGGGGGGATACTGTTTATACTGAAAGATCCCCTGGCGTCCATCACGGGTGAAACAACAATCATCATCATCAGGTGCCCTTGCCGCATGGCGTTGGCGATCATGGACTTCCATCTGTCTCTATCTCTCGTTGCCCCTAGCATCTCTCCCACCCCCTTGTCCCCAGCCACTCTGCAAGTCCGTCCAGCATTTCTTCCTGGTCTACCGGTGCTCTCTTTCCCTCCAGCTTTCCCGTTGTGACCAGGTGCTCCAAATCCCCCTTTCCTCATTAAATGGCCTATAAATGTTGCCTGTCTTTTCCTAATCTTTCTTATGAGTGATCTACTTGTGTCTGCCTCCATCAAGACAGTCTCGTTTGTTTTCTTTGCTGTCCATGGAACCCTCAACTTCTTCTTAGAAACCACATCTCGGCTGCCTCAATCTTGTTCTGGCTTTGTTTGTTGACTGTCCACGCCTCACATCCGTACAACAGTATTGGTTCTATATAACATTCAAGAACTCTCTTCCTGATGTTAATTGATAGGCATTTGGTGAAACAACAACAAGAACAAAACAAAAAAAAAAATAAAAAATCAACAACACATCAGTGACATCCACATCAACGACAAGGGGTCTATGTCCATGAAGCACAGTCGTTGCACAGAACAGGTATTATCATTATCATTATCATTATCATTATCATTATCATTATCATCGTCTCTGTCTGTCTCTGTTTATGTTGTTGTCTCTGTTCGTTTCAATCGCGAACTGGACTGTCTTTAAGGGCTCTGTGTGTTTCTGTCTCTGAGAGAGAAAAATGCCCAACCACGCACTTCACCTACCCTCCACTATACACACACACACACACACACACACACACACACACACACACACACACACACACACACACACACACACACACACACACACACACACACACACACACCTACACTCAAATAATACAGACAATGATCAATTAAGAGAGTTGTGGAGAGAGGGACGGAGGGGAGAGAAGAGAGGAGAGGGACGGAGGGGAGAGAGAGAGGGAGGAGGAGAGAGAGAGAGGAGAGGGGTGTGAGAGAGAGAGAGAGGACAGAGACAGACAGAGAGAGAGAGAGAAAGGGGAGAGGAGAGACAGAGAGAGGAGCGGAGAGAGAGACAGAGAGAGGAGAGAGACAGACAGAGAGAGAGAGAGGAGAGAGAGATTTCCTGTCTGCTTGTAAAAATTAATTAGCCAAATTTTGATGGTATTTTTATCTGCAAAAACAACCACGCCTTTCACACTGAATGATATGATTACATGTATAACATGTACACATATATATATATATATATATATATATAAAATATATATACAATATATATATATATATATATATATACAATATATATATATATATATACATATACATATACAGAGAGAGATGCATTCAAACAGACAGACAGAAAGAGAGAGAGAGAGAAGTAGAGAGACACAACAGACAACAGACAGACAGAACAAAGACAAAGACAGACAGAGACAGACAGAGAGACAGAGAGAGAGAAAGACAGACAGACAGACAGAAGGAGACAGACAGAGACAAAGAGAGACAGAGAGAACAGAGAGACATAAACAAAAAACAAACAAACAACAACAAACAAACAAAAAACCATAACAAACAACAACGCACAAAGAGCGTCCTTCTGAATCACACCTTTGGGGAAAAGGGGGGAGGGAGGGAGGGAGGGAAGGGAAAGGAGGGAATAACGGAACGACGCAAAACGAACAAACGCCCACGTAATTCTGGAAAAAAGAAAAGTCAGACTGAAGTCAGCCAACAGACCATAAAATCAAACATCAGGAAGACAGTGACGACTCGGTAAAAACATCCAACAGAACTCGCTCCCACTTCCTTAACCAACTAAACCAACTTATCTAACCACCTCATCTCCCCCCATCCACCCCCTCGCTCCCTATACCTCCCCGCCACACACACATACACTCTAGATACTAAAAATGCCAATACTAATACAATTAACAAAACCACCACCACCATCACCACCATCAACAAAAACACCCATACACTAAATGACATTCCCGATCATCATCATCTTCATCATCATCATCATCATCGTCATGTGCCCTGCCTGCATGGCGTTGGCGATCATGGCCCTCCATATGCATCTGTCCCTTGTTGCCGCAAGCACATCTTCCACCCTCTCTGTCCTCAGCCACTTGCAAGTCTGTCCAATATTTTCTCCCTGGGTCTACCTGGTTCTCTCTTTCCCTCCAGCTTTCCTGTTGTGACCAG
>JAPXFY010000035.1:25838999-25841499 GCA_030674185.1 Monoplex corrugatus
GACAGATGGAAGTCCATGATCGCCAACGCCACGCGGCAGGGCACCTGATGATGATGATGATGATGATGAGCGCAAGCGTACATGTCAGAGAATGCTTGTCGCATTTTACAAACATTGCGCTGTTAGTTACAGTAATACGGCACAACCATAGGATGCATCACTAATAGTGTTAGCACTGATATGGCTCTTGTAGTCGGCTGGGCTATAAGCAATATAAACTTGAACATCACAGATACATCACTGCAGCAGAAACATTTCAAAGCCACACACGTCCTTACCATTCCATTTCAGGACCTTGCCAGTGCCTTGTGAGGACAGGTGGGGGTGTTCGAAGGTTCAAAGAATCTTCCAGATAATATGCTAGCAGATTTGCGCCCGGGCACGTATGGAACTGACTGAGCGCGATGAATCCATCTTCTCTTGAACAAACCCCAAACTCTCTTGAGGTCTGTAGGCCTGTGATTCTTCTTCTTCTTCTTCTTCTTGGCGTACGCTGCTACACAATCATCTGAGTCCGGGCGATGAATGCAGCCGTCTTTTCCAGCTCCTGTCTGCAGCCATGGAGTTTGGTTGTCAGCGGAGTGTCTGTCGGCCACACGTCCTGCCTTGCCACCTGGTGAAGGGGACATCTTTGGAGTATATGCTCCGTGGTTTGGTGATGACCTCAGTGCCTTTCCAGCACTGCGCCTTGTGGTGTGCTGCTCTGTACCTTGATCCTCGACCTCACCATGACCTCAAGCATCGTTTCTCGTCTCGGATCGTCCTGTACAGGGATTTCTGTGCTGACTTGCTGCCCCTCAAGAATGCTGCCTGCTTTGTTGTTGTTGTTGTTGTTTGATCAGAGTTCTTGAATGTTATATAGAACCGATAATGTTATACGGTTGTGAGGCCTGGACAGTCAACAAGCAAAGCCAGAACAAGATTGAGGCAGCCGAAACATGGTTTCTAAGAATAACAATGAGAGTACCATGGACTGCAAAGAAAACAAACGAGACAGTCCTTATGGAGACAGACACAAAAAGATCATTCATAAGGAAGATTAGGAAAAGACAGGCAACATTTATAGGCCATTTTATGAGGAAAGGGGAATTAGAGCACCTGGTCACAACGGGAAAGCTGCAGGGAAAGAAAGCACCAGGTAGACACAGGGAAAAAATATTGGACGGACTTGCAGACTGGCTGAAGACAGAGGGGTGGAGGGTGTGCTTGCAGCAACAAGGAATAGATACATACATGTATGGAGGGCCATGATCGCCAACGCCACGTGGCAGGGCACTTGATGATGATGATGATGATGTTTCATCAGAAGCTGTGTGAATGCTTCAGTAAATCATATGGACTTGTCGTTTGGCAACAGACGTGGTCCTTGAACTGACGATAGTGTCCGCGTTAACATCAGAAGCAGCAGTATTAACATTATCGTCGTCGTCATAGTCATCCCTCCTCATATTCCCCCTTCGCCTTTCTCTTCCACACGTGGAGATGCCGGTGTGTCTTTCAGTATAAATAGTATCTTTATCTTCTGGAAATTCTGTGCTAGAAATTTCTCTTTTCTGTCACTCTCTTTGTTTCTGCCTTGTTCGTTTGCTCTCTGTCATTTCTTCCTATCATTTTCTGCCTTACTGGTCCATTCACCTGTATGTGTTTGATAAAGTCTTAGGTACTTTTTCTTAGGATTGATAATTGGGTACATGTATTAAGTGCATTTTCGGCTCTAGGGAGGTGAGATATGCGAAAGCAGTTTTAAGTCATTTTATATATTGGTGTCCATATGTATGTTTAAACATGTATTCAGGTATGTTTTTTTTTAAATCCCCTGTGCGATAAATTGGATGGAATGGTCAATGCCAGGGGTATGTCCTTACATTATGTTGAGCGAATGCATCGAGATGCGTGCTTAATTTTCTTTTCTTATTTTTTTCCTGTTGAAATTTCGTATGTTTTGAAGCGGTTATAGCCCTGATATGGCTCTACGCAGTCACCTGGGCTTTAAACAACAATAACAATAACAATAACAATAACTTTTTTTCTTGTCTTGTCTCCTTCCTCTTTTTTCTCCTTTTCTGTCTTCTCTGGCTCTGCTCGCCTCATTGTGTTTATCGTCATCATAGTCATCATCGTCGTCGTCGTCGTCGTAAACATCCTTCTGCATGTCTCTGTATGCGTCTGACATCGTCATCATCCACACTTCTTCTTCCCCTTTATTTCTTCATCCTCTTCTACTTCTTCTTCTATGATGCATTACCAATTACTACGACTACTGCGACTACTACTACCACTACAACAACAACAACAACAACAACAACTACTACTACTACTGCTGCTGCTGCCGCTACTACAACAACTACTACTACTACTACAACAACTACTACTACTACAACTACTACAACTACAACAACAACTACTACTACTACTACTACAACAACAACTACAACAACAACAACTATAACAACAAGAACTACTACTATTAGCAACAACAACTACAACAACAACAACAACA
>JAPXFY010000035.1:25846499-25851499 GCA_030674185.1 Monoplex corrugatus
CGCTTAGATTTGATTTTATCAAGATTTTGCGCTATATAAATATTGTAATTATTATTATTACTTCAATACCAACGTTCAGAGCGCTATCTTTGAAAGGCCAACAACAGTCAGTGAGGTGTACATGCTACACAGGTCTGGTTCTTCTTTATCTGTGACAACATAGCAGTGTTGAGAGGACGACAAGGGCTGGTCAACTGAAAGCTGTGTCATTTTGCTGGGGGACAAGCTTTTTACGGGTCTCTCTTATCATTCTGTGTGTGTGTGTGTGTGTGTGTGTGTGTGTGTGTGTGTGTGTGTGTGTGTGTGTGTGTGTGTGTGTGTGTGTGTGTGTGTGTGTGAGAGAGAGAGAGAGAGAGAGAATGTTTTTATGTGTGTGTGTCTCATTCTGTGTACGTTCGTGTGTGTGTGTATGTGTGTGTATGTGTGTGAATGTTTGTATGTGTGTGTGTGTCTCATTCTGTGTACGTTCGTGTGTGTGTATGTGTGTGTGTGTGTGTGTGTGTGTGTGTGTGTGTGTGTATGTGTGTGTGTGTGTGTGTGTGTGGTTGTGTGTGTGTGTGTGTTTGTGTGTTGTGTGTATGTTGTGTGTGTGTGTGTGTGTGTGTGTGTGTGTGTGTGTGTATGTGTGTGTGTGTGTGTTGTGTGTGTATGTGCGTGTATGTGTGTTGTGTGTGTGTGTGTATCTGTCTGTCTCCCGCTGTGTATGTTTGCGGATGTGTGAGTGTGTATGTGTGTGTGTGTGTGTGTGTGTGTGTGAGTGAGTGTGTGTGAGTGTGTGTGTGAGAGTGTGTGTGTGTGTGAGTGAGAGAGAGAGAGAGAGAGAGTGTGTGTGTGTGTGTGTGTGTGTGTGTGTGTGTGTGTGTGGTGTGTGTGTGTGTGTGTGTGTTTCCCTCTGTGTTTGCTTGTGTTGTGTTGTCTTGTGTGTGTGTGTGTGTGTGCGTGTGTGTGTCATTGTGTGTATGATATGTGTGTGATTGTTTAAATGCGTATAATTGTGTATTTGTGTATCTGTGTGAGTGTGTGTGTGTGTTGTGTGCGTGTGTGTGTCATTGTGTGTGATTGTTTAAGTGCGTATAATTGTATATTTGTGTATCTGCGTGTGTGTGTGTGTGCGTGTGTGTCATTGTGTGTATGATAGTGTGTGTGATTGTTTAAGTGCGTATAATTGTGTATTTATGTATCTGTGTGTGTGTGTGCGTGTGTGTCATTGTGTGTACGATAGTGTGTGTGATTGTTTAAGTGCGTATAATTGTGTATTTGTGTATCTGTGTGTGTGTGTGTGTGTGTGCGTGTGTGTCATTGTGTGTATGATAGTGTGTGTGATTGTTTAAGTGCGTATAATTGTGTATTTATGTATCTGTGTGTGTGTGTGCGTGTGTGTCATTGTGTGTACGATAGTGTGTGTGATTGTTTAAGTGCGTATAATTGTGTATTTATGTATCTGTGTGTGTTGTGTGTGTCATTGTGTGTACGATAGTGTGTGTGATTGTTTAAGTGCGTATAATTGTGTATTTGTGTATCTGTGTGTGTGTGTGTGTGTCATTGTGTGTACGATAGTGTGTGTGATTGTTTAAGTGCGTATAATTGTGTATTTATGTATCTGTGTGTGTGTGTGTGTCATTGTGTGTACGATAGTGTGTGTGATTGTTTAAGTGCGTATAATTGTGTATTTATGTATCTGTGTGTGTGTGTGTGTGTGTGTGTGTCATTGTGTGTACGATAGTGTGTGTGATTGTTTAAGTGCGTATAATTGTGTATTTATGTATCTGTGTGTGTTGTGTGTGTCATTGTGTGTACGATAGTGTGTGTGATTGTTTAAGTGCGTATAATTGTGTATTTATGTATCTGTGTGTGTGTGTGTGTGTGTCATTGTGTGTACGATAGTGTGTGTGATTGTTTAAGTGCGTATAATTGTGTATTTATGTATCTGTGTGTGTTGTGTGTGTCATTGTGTGTACGATAGTGTGTGTGATTGTTTAAGTGCGTATAATTGTGTATTTGTGTATGTGTGTGTGTGTGCGTGCGTGAGTGTGTGCATATGTCTGTCTCTGTGTGTCCCTGTGTGTTTGTGTGTCTGGCAGTCTGCCGTGCTTGCTTTCCCTCTTGAAACGGCAGTTCATAATTCAAACGAACAGATAGCCAGTGTCAGGAAATTTCAAACACACATCGACAGACACATCAGCCACTGTTTACCACATCGTACCGTACATACATTTCAAAATCACTGAACAACCAACGGAATGGACGATGGACTCCCCCACCCTCCCCCTCCTGACAGATGACGGGGCATACTGGTCCGCAGTGCCTGGTGTGGGACTTCATGAGACAGAAGATAGACCCTGAAGGCACACGTTTCATGTCAGACAGAAGGTAGACCCTGAAGACACATGTTTCATGTGAGACAGAAGATAGACCCTGAAGGCACATGTTTCATGTGAGACAGAAGATAGACCCTGAAGGCACATGTTTCATGTGAGACAAGACAGACCCTGAAGGCACATGTTTCATGTGAGACAGAAGATAGACCCTGAAGGCACATGTTTCATGTGAGACAGAAGATAGACCCTGAAGGCACATGTTTCATGTGAGACAGAAGACAGACCCTGAAGGCACATGTTTCATGTGAGACAGAAGACAGACCCTGAAGGCACATGTTTCATGTGAGACAGAAGATAGACCCTGAAGGCACATGTTTCATGTGAGACAGAAGATAGACCCTGAAGGCACATGTTTCATGTGAGACAGAAGATAGACCCTGAAGGCACATGTTTCATGTGAGACAGAAGACAGACCCTGAAGGCACATGTTTCATGTGAGACAGAAGATAAACCCTGAATGCACATGTTTCATGTGAGACAGAAGATAGACCCTGAAGGCACATGTTTCATGTGAGACAGAAGATAGACCCTGAAGGCACATGTTTCATGTGAGACAGAAGATAGACCCTGAAGGCACATGTTTCATGTGAGACAGAAGATAGACCCTGAAGGCACATGTTTCATGTGAGACAGAAGATAGACCCTGAAGGCACATGTTTCATGTCAGACACAAGATAGATCCTGAAGGCACGTGTTTCATGTGAGACAGAAGATAGACCCTCAAGGCGCATGTTCTTTCCACAGACACTGCATGGCAAGGAATCTTGCAAACCAGTCTCCCTGGTTTAGTGGTTAGCACAACGGACTACCGACTGAAAGGTTGTGGGTTCCAATCCCCATCAGTCCTTTAAAAATACATCATTGTGGGATTTTTCGGCTCTAACCAGCTCTTACCCAGAGTTGGGAGTGCTACGGGGTCAATGGGAAGACTGGGACCACACAATCGAGTCTCATCCACTTGACGGAAGCTTCATTGCGGGTGTTGCTCAAAATCTTCTGACCAGCACTGCAGGTGTCTGTATCTCTCGGGCCTGGTTAATGCCAGGATGTGTCATGACAGTAAGCGTAGAGTACTACAGCCCTGTCACGCAGTCTCAATCCTGAATGGAACTCCATAGCATCATGATTATTATCCTCATCGTCATCATCGCATTGTAAAAACTGTTCCAGCTTCTGTGGCATTAAGGGGACAGACCTACCCAGATTTGGGTACCAAGATTTTGATGTTCAGTGTTTCAGTTCTAATTAACCAATCACCATGATATTCGGCAAGAAGATACCTCAGACAGTATTCTTTGGATTGAATATCTTTGTTGGGGTCTGTGAGTCATGAAACGTTGACAAAAATTAATTAATTAAAAATGTTCTCGCGAAAATGAAAAAATATAGTACATACTGTGACATTTATAACTACACATATATTCATGTTAGGAATTTGATATTTAGTGAGCAAACACATCTGTATAGTATGTATGGCATGTAGTAAAATCTTAGCTCTACTATCATTATTTTCTATACAACCATCACACCAATTTTAGACCAATTTTAATAAAAAAAAAATTATAATACAACTTTGATAAAAATGTTTCTTTCAAGCAGAACTACAAGATTTTACTACCGGCTATAGGTACCTGTCCCTGCTACATGTGTGCCAAATATCAAGGAAATCGATTGAAAACTTTTGAACATATTATGTCTGATTGGATAAAAAAAAAGAACGATTCATATTGCTCAGCAAGCAATAATTATCAACTTTTCACTATTGGATCTTTACACTTGGAGGACAAACACACGACCAAGCACAGCTTTTTGTGTACACGGGTTAATGGCGTGTCGATGAATGGTCCGTTGATTGCTCCCCCCCCCTACACACACACACACACACACACACACACACACACACACACACACACACTCACACACACACACACATATATATATATATAATCTCTCTCTCTCTCATACACTCTCACACACACACTCATACACCTCACACACACACATACACACACAGACACACACACACACACACACACACTAACACACACATACACTCACACACACATACATACACACTCACTCACTTACACACACACACACTCTTTCACACACACACATACATACACACTCACTCACTCACACACACACACACTCACTCACACACACATACACATAAACACTCACACACACACACTCACACACACATATATCCACACACTCACGCACACGCACACACACACACACTCACACACACACATACACTCACACACACACACGCACACACACACACATACACTCACTCACTCACACACACACACACACACACACTCTCTCTCTCTCTCTCGTCTCTCTCTCTCACACACACACATACTCACTCACACACACACACACACTTACACACACACACACACACACACACACTTACGCACACACACACACACTCACACACACTTACGCACACACAGTCACACTCACACACCATGAATGATCTCACCCGTTACCATGAGCGGCAGCAACAAAACCACAATCTTCCCTCAGGGGACCAGACACCAGCGCCTGCTGCCAGCAAATATGCCGACGGAAGGGGATGGTGGTGGTGGTGGGAAGGGGTGAGGGGTGAGG
>JAPXFY010000035.1:25856499-25868999 GCA_030674185.1 Monoplex corrugatus
GACCTCAGGACCTGGCCAGCTCGTGGGTTTATGTGCAGGCGTAAGGCCTGTGCCGTGATCATTCTGGATCTTCTCCATCACATGGCACCTGTGACGTTAGTTCATATGGAATTCATTCCGAGCACGGAGACGTCATCTTGAGAAACTGTTACTGAAACTTCACCGGTCCTTTCCTTTCAAACTGCTCGTCACCTTGCCTCCAATCCCCCATTCCAATACCCTACCGGCGCAGAGCTTCTTTTTGCGCAGGCTCAAGGACTCTGCCAAATAACGACTGGTCGATCTTGATGGAGTGCATATTGTTGTTACTGTTGTTTAAAGCCCAGCCGACTGCGTAGAGCAATATCAGGGCTTCAACCGCTTCAAAACAAACAAAACCTCAACAGGGAAAAATAAAAGAAAAGAAAAGAAATTTGAAAAAGAAAAGAAAAGAAATTTAAGTACACGTATCAATGCATTCGCGCACATAATCTACGGACATGCCCCCGACGTTGACCACTCCGTCAAATTCATCTCACAG
The DNA here is from genome assembly GCA_030674185.1 of Monoplex corrugatus. NCBI lineage: Eukaryota > Metazoa > Mollusca > Gastropoda > Littorinimorpha > Ranellidae > Monoplex > Monoplex corrugatus. The sequence goes on from JAPXFY010000035.1 coordinate 25,857,020, forward strand.
GGAATTTGAAAAACACACCTGAATACAAATTTAAGTATACCTAAGGACACCAAAACATGTATAAAAACGGGCATAAATTACCCAAAATTGCTTCAGCATATCTCATCTCCCTAGACCCAAAAATGCACTTAATGCATGTAGGCTACCCAATTATCAATCCTAACAAAAATTACGTAAGACTTTATTGAACACATACAGGTGAATGGACCAGCAAGGCAGAAAATGATAGGAAGAAATGACAGAAAGCAAAAAATGGAAGAAAGCAATAAAGAGAGTGACAGAAAAGAAGAAATTTCTAGCACAGAATTTCCAGAAGGTGGTGGTACTATTTACACTCAAAGAGCCTCCGGCATCCCCACAGGGGTGTGGGTGTGGGTGTGGGTGGGAGAATAGTGGGCTGGGTTTTAAACACTGATTACAGTCATAATAATGGTAACATTCGCAACCAATTTTTTTCGTTTGTTTGTGTGTTTGTTCGTTTGTTTCTTTGTTTGTTTGTTCGTTTGTTGCGTGAAACGATAGAACAAACACCACCACCACCATCACCACCACCACCACCACCCACATCCACGAACAAACCTTTAATTAACCAACCAACCAACCTCTCCCCAACAACGGCCCTCTTTCATCTTCACCCCGCACCTTCCCACCGCTACCAGCAACAGGAGGTCAGACAGAAGGGGCGTAACCTTTAGCCTCTGACCTCCAGCCGTCTCTCTACTTAGCGTATCTCTAGCCAAGGAGAGCAAACACGGGGCGTTATCAGTGAAGGAGCTTGGCTGCTTGCGTTGGGCGGCTTGCTCATCAAATACTTCACTTTCGTTACGGGCTTTCGGCTCCTCATCTGAAGCCACTTTTGGATGAAGTAGCCTTGTTTAGACAGATCTGACGAGACGGGGAAGGGAGAGGGAGGGAGGGAGAGAGAGAGAGAGAGAGACAGAGAGAGAGAGAGACAGACAGACAGAAAAACAGACAGACAGCACCAGAGAGAGAGAGAGAGACAGACAGACAGAGAGACAGACAGACAGACAGACAGCGCCAGAGAGAGGGAGAGAAAGAGAAGATGAAAAGATGGGAGAGAGAGAGGGAGGGAGAGAGAGAGAGAGAGAGAAGATGAAAAGATCAGGGAGAGAGAGAGAGTGGGGAGGAGAGAAGGAGAGAGAGATAGAGAGATAGCGAGAGACAGAGACAGAGACAGAGAGAGAGAGAGAGAGAAAGAGAGAGAGAGAGAAAGAGAGAGAGAAGATGAAAGATGGGAGAGAAAGAGAGAGAGGGAGAGAGATGAAAAGATGGGAGAGAGAGGGAGAGATGCGATGGGGGAAGAGAGGAGGATGGTGACGTCAGAAAAGGGAAGATGAGAGAGGGAGAGAGAGAGAGAGAGAGAGAGAGAGACAGACAGACAGACAGACAGAAACAGAGAAACGGAGACAGAGAAACAGACAGACAGACAGAGGGAGACAGAGAGAGGATGAAAATATGAGGGAGAGAGGGAGAGAGGGAGAGATGCGATGGGTGGAAGAGAGGGAGGATGGTGAAGACAAAAACGGGAGGGAAGAAGAAGAAGAAGAAAAGAAGAAGAAGAGGAAGAAGAAGGACCGACAGAGAGAGAGAGAGACAGACAGACAGAGAGAGACAGACAGAGACAGAGAGAGACAGAGATAGAGACAGAGAGAGACAGGCAGACAGACAGACAGACAGAGACAGAGACAAAGACAGAGAGACAAAAAGACAGAGACAGAGAGAGAGACTGAGACAGAGACAGAGAGACAAACAGTTAGGCAGGTGGATACAGATAGATAGGTAGACAGACAGACAGACAGACAGACAGACAGATAGATAGATAGATAGATAGACAGATAGATAGACAGACACATAGATAGATAGATAGATAGAGAGAGAGAGAGGGGGGGGGGGGCTGAAAATTCAATAATTTGATAGATCTAATGTCTTTTTATAAAAAAAGCATTTAGCTCAAACACGACAGGCAGCCGATTCTGTTCAAAATTAACCGCAAGAACATCGGGAAAAAAAAAAAATCAAAAATTCAGCTACAGGACACGTCATTAACCACAATATAAGTAAGTCTCTCCATAACTCTAGTCAAGCAATTATCATGCTGTTGATGTCTCATCATCATCATCATCATCATCATCATCATCATCATCATCATCAATCTCATAAGTGCCTTGCCACATGGCGTTGGCGATCATGGCCTTCCGTCTGTTTCTATCCCTCGTTGGTTGCCTCAAGCACATCTTCCACCCTCTTTGTCTTCAGCCACTCTGCAAGTCCGTCCGATTTCTTCTCCTGGGTCCATCTACTGGTGTTCTCTTTCCTCCAGCTTTCCTTATTGATGTACTTGATCAAATCTGTTACCGGTCCTGGCGCAATTAAACCACCACGTAATTTACCTACAGGTATTAGTGAAAGGTAGCATGCAGTGGATGGAGAGAGAGAGAGAGAGAGAGAGAGAGAGAGAGAGAGAGGGGAGAGAGAGAGGAGAGAGAGGAGAGGAGAGATAGAGAGAAGCGGGACGAAGAAGAGGAGAGAGCAGAGCAGAGAGACAGAGAGAGAGAGAAGAGAGAGAGAGAGAGAGAGAGAAGAAGAGAGAGGCAAGGAGAAAGAGAGAGGAGAGAGAGAAAGAGAAAAGATGGAGAAGAGGAGAGAGCGATGGGGAGAGAAGAGAGGTGATAGAAAAGGAGAGAAGAAAGAGAGAGAGTGAGAAAGAGAGAGGAGAGAGAGGAGACAGACAGACAGAGGACAGAGACAAGACGAGAGAGAAGGGGGAAGAGAGCAGAAGGAGAGAGAGCAGAGAGAGGATGAAAACATGGGGAGAGAGAGGGAGGATTGCGAGGGTGGAAGAGAGAGGAGATGGTGAGACAAAAAGAAGGGAAGAAGAAGAAAGAAGAAAGAGAAGAGAGGAAGAAGAGAGGAGAGAGAAGAAGGACAGAGAGAGGGACAGAGAGAGAGAGAGAGATGAGAGAGAGATGAGAGCAGACAGAAAGAGAACAGAGACAGAGAGAGAGACAGAAAGACAGAGACGACAGAGAGACAGACAGCAGACAGACAGACAGACAGAGAGAGTGGAAAGAGAATTAGAGACAGAGACAGAGACAGACAGATAGAAGTAGATAGAAGAAAGACAGATAGATGACAGACACAAGAAATGAGATAGAGAGAGAGAGAAGAGAGAGAGGCTGAAAATTAATAGAAAAGACAGACAGGGAGAGGAGAGAGAGTAGAGGAGAAGGAAGAGGAGACAGGGAAGAAGAGAAGAGACAGAGAGAGTGGAAACGAGAAGAGAAGGAGAGAACAGAGAGGGATAAGAAGGAAAGAGCAGAAGAGAGAAGAGAGAGTGAAAAGAAAGAGAAGGAGGGGAGGAGAGAGAGAGAGAGGAGGAAGAGAGGAGAGAGAGAGAAGAGGAGAGAGGAGAGTGAAGAAGAGAGGAGGAGAGAGAGAGAAGAACAGGGAGAGAGATAGAAGACAGAAGAGGAAGGAGAAGGAGAGACAGAGGAGAAAGAGGACAGGAGACAGAGAGGAGAGAGAAGAGAAGAGAGAGGAGACAGAGAGAGAGAGGAGAAGACAGAGACAGACAGACTGAGACAGACAGGACAGAGACAGACAGACAGGACAGCAGACAGGAGAGAGGATTGACATGAGACTGGAGAGGAGAACAGACAGACAGACAGAGAGAGAGTGCACAGACAGGATTCAGACAATGAGACGAAGACAGAGAAGAAGACAGACAGCGTACAGAGAATTCCTCTAGTACTATCACTACGCAGTAAACAGAATTAATCAGCAGAAGGTCATCTTTTACACAGGATTAAGCCGTGCTAACAGATTTTATTGCCGCCTGGTCAGCAAATGGCAAGGCATTTTACAATCTTGCCAGCTTGCCAGTGGCAACCAAACGCAGTTCGTTAATCAAGAGGATTTACAGCGTTGCCAGCTGTACGGTGACAGAAGGAGACAGTTATTTAGCACTCTCCCCCCCCTACCACACTACACACAGAGAATAAAACACACACAAGAAGTAAACACACACACAGTAAAAAACAGAATAAACACACACACAGAGTAAACACACACAGTGTAAACACACACACAGAGTAAACATACACACACAGAGTAAACATACACACAGAGTAAACACACACACAGAGTAAACACACACACAGAGAAGTAAACACACACACAGAGATAAACACACACACAGAGTAAACACACACCAGAGTAAACACACACCAGAGTAAACACACACACAGAGTAAAACACACACCTGAGTAAACACACACACTGAGTAAACACACACACAGAGTAAACATACACACAGAGTAAACACACACACAGAGTAAACACACACACAAGAATAAACACACACACAGAGTAAACACACACACAGAGATAAAACACACACAGAGTAAACACACAACAGAGTAAAACACACACAGAGTAAAACACACACATGAGTAAACACACACACAGAGTAAACACACACAGAGTAAACACACACACAGAGATAAACACACACACAGAGTAAACATACACACAGAGTAAAAACCACACACAGAGTAAACACACACACAGAGTAAAAACACACACAGAGTAAAACACACACACTGAGTAAACACACACACAGAGTAAACAGCACACAGAGTAAACACACACACAGAGTAAACACACACACAGAGTAAACATCCACACAGAGTAAACACACACACAGAGTAAACACACACACAGAATAAACACACACACAGAGTAAACACACACACTGAGTAAACAAGAAACACACACACAGAGTAAACAGAGTAAACACACAGAGTAAACACACACAGAGTAAACACACACACAGAGTAAACAACCACAGAGTAAACACACACACAGAGTAAACACACACACAGAGTAAACAACACACAGAGTAAACACACACAAAACGATAAACACAACAGAGTAAAACACACAAGAGTAACGTACACACAAAGAGTAAACACAAAAACACACACAAGAGTAAACACACACACAGAGTAAACAACACACAGTAAACACACACACATAGAGTAAACACACACACCACAGAGTAAACACAGTAAACACACAAGAGTAAACACACACACAGAGTAAACACACACACAGAGTAAACACAGTAAACACCACAGAGTAAACACAAGTAAAACAACACAACAGAGTAAACAACACACAGAGTAAACAAACACACAGAGTAAACAACACAACAGAGTAAACACACACAGAGTAAAAACAAAATAAACACACACAGAGTAAACACACACACAGAGTAAACAACACACAGAGTAAACACACACACAGAGTAAACACACACACAGAGTAAACACACACAGAGTAAAAAACACACAGAGTAAACACACACACAGAATAAACACACACAGAGTAAACACACACACAGAGTAAACACACACACAGAGTAAACACACACAGAGTAACACACACACACAGATAGTAAACACAGAGTAAACACTCAGAGTAAACACACACAGTAAACACATACACAGAGTAAACACACACAGAGTAAACACATACACAAACACAGAATAAACACACAGAGAAAACACACACGGTAAACAACACAAACACACACACACACAGATTAAACACACACACACAAAAACACACAGAGTAAACACACACAGAGTTAACACACAGACAGAGTAAATAAACACACACATACACACACAACACACAGAGTAAACACACAGAATAAACATACACACAGAGTAAAACACACACACACACAACACACACACACACACACACACACACACACACACACACACACACACACACACACAATCAACATCACTTATAGTGAAAAGACTTAAATCAAGGAACGAACACACACACACAAACACACACGAAGTAAACACACACACAGCAGAACACACAGAAGTAAACACAAACACACACATACACACACACACACACAACACAACACACACACACACACACACACACACACACACACACACACACACACACACACACACACACACACACACACACACACACACTACACAAAACCCAAACCCGACTGTACAAATTCCAACATGAAGTCAGCGCTGTTAGTGTATCTATAATGGTGCCAGAACAGGAAGGACGACAACAACTACCCCCAACACACTGCAGAACTTTCATCAACAGCTGTCTCAGAAGGATCCTCTAGATTTCACTGGCAAGACAGGATCGGCAACATCGAATGTGTGGACGAAGACACACCAACCGCCAACAGAAAGATGGAGGATGGAACGGACACACAACAAAAACCAGCTGGCGTGATGTACCACCACACAGGCCCTGACATGGAACCTTCAAGGGAAGAGAAAGGCAGATATACAGGGGGGGGGGGTTGCAAAAATAGGTATACAGTTATGAAAAAAGAAAACACGTACAATACTCATTGCATTTATTATACAAACAAATGAATATTGCATATATACATGTAATAACAAGCACAGCCTTAATCCCTCAGATACTCAAACTGCTTGCCGTCGGTATTCACACACTCCTCTAATCGAGAGCGGAATTAAGCATTATAATAATGATGTGATACTTACTGTATACCTACTTTTGCACCCCCCTGTATGTAGGGAAGTGGTGGTGGTTTTTGGTTTAATGTATATTCACTAAAGTGATTTTAGGCAACAACAACAACAAAAAAGTGAGGATACATGAGGAGGGAAGACAAAACTTGGAAATGGTTAATCTTCAGTTTAAAGAAATGAACTAGAAAATCAACTATGCCGAAGACGAAAAGGAAAAATTCACAAATGGCGTTATTATAATTAACGATTGAAACAGTAAAATTAGCTAACCATAACACTGAACATGAGAAATAACGGCGCGTTAAAGATAATTCGCTTTAGGACTTTTTGACAGGATAACAAAAAATTCATATGTTAATGATGGTGAGGCAAATATGTCAGAAACTGTCCTCGTAGATAGTGTAGGAATATGTCGTTTTAACCCGAACGCATGAAAGAATATGACTATGTGTTATCTTCTTTTCACACAGACACACTATATTCCTGGTGTATTTTGTTTTGAATGCGTCAAGTTTCCACCTATACATAAGGGATTGTATAATTCTGTACGTAGAAACTGCTTAAGTGTTTTGCTAATTTCAAAGTTCATGTAACATTTTTCATACTTTTTCTGTTTTATCTTGAAACTGCTTCCATACGTAGGTGTCCACTAAGGTGTAACACTCATGCGATGAGAGGGAAAGTAAGTGTGTAATAAGTAAGTTTGTTGGTCTGTGTGCTGAGCAGACCCCTGTAGCTCAGTTGGTTTGAGCGTCAGATTGACAAGCTGATGGTAGTGGGTTCGAATCCCGGAGTGTGCTACATCAAAACTGTGTCTTCTCGCTGTCCCATCTTAACATCATTGTTGTTCTGGTGGTGTCAGTATAGGATTAGGTAAGTCCCCCCATTAAAACTGGCCTTCTCACTGTCCCATCTTAACATCATTGTTGATCTGGTGGTGTCAGTGCAGATTAGAAAAGTCCCCCTTCCCCCACTTCCCTGGGATTGTTATCCCCGTCGGCCATATCACCTGAGGTGGGTGTCGACGTAAAATGTGAAGAAATCAATCGATCAATCAATCTGTGTGCTGATGACCGCGTTGGGAAAAAATTCTAAAAATGTAACTTTTCATTTCATCCATCTTTCTCTCTCTCTCTCTCTCTCTCTCTCTCTCTCTCTCTCTCTCTCTCTCTCTCTCTCTCTCTCTCTCTCTCTCTCTCTCTCTCTCTCTCTCTCTCTCTCTCTCCTCTCTCTCTCTCTCTCCCTTTATGGACGTTATGAACCACAAAGCTGACATCACCGGCCTGATGGATGGCAACATTCAGATGGGCAGCAAACAGGCCCAATTTTTTTTTTTAATGTTGCGGGCTGGGATTGAACTCAAGGTATCAGGCATTAAGTCACGGTTCTATTGATGGAACCGGCCAGCCCACGTAACACTCAGACCATCACACAAGCTCTCGCAGAAGGGGTGGAGAGGGTGTATGAAAAACAAAGAAAACACAAACCAACCAACCAACCAACCAAACAAAAAAACCCACCCTTGTCCACCCTGGAATCAAACTTTGGGACCTCCAAAATCCCAGGCGGGCTGTTTTAATGCTCGTTTGACCACTGGGCCACCAGACAACCAACTGGTTCTTTGACAGAGCCGTGGACTCAAGAACCGAAGTCTCGAGTTCAGTCCCAGCCCGCAACATTAAAAAACAACAACAACTGGCCTGTTCACTGCTCATCTTAATCCTATGACTCCTGGTCCCGCACCCATTTCACGGAGTGCAAAAACTTAATCCTTTGACTCCCTCACCCTATCCACCAACTGCAAAAACTTAACCCTTTGACTCCCTCACCCTATCTACCAACTGCAAAAACTTAATCCTTTGACTCCCTCACCCTATCCACCAACTGCAAAAACTTAATCCTTTGACTCCCTCACCCTATCCACCAACTGCAAAAACTTAAAACTTTGACTCCCTCACCCTATCTACCAACAGCAAAAACTTAATCCTTTGACTCCCTCACCCTATCCACCAACTGCAAAAACTTAACCCTTTGACTCCCTCACCCTATCCACCAACTGCAAAAACTTAAAACTTTGACTCCCTCACCCTATCTACCAACTGCAAAAACTTAATCCTTTGACTCCCTCACCCTATCTACCAACTGCAAAAACTTAATCCTTTGACTCCCTCACCCTATCCACCAGCAGCAAAAACTTTAAACTTTGAGTCCCTCACCCTATCCACCAACAGGAAAAATTTAAAACTTTGAGTCCCTCACCCTATCCACCAGCAGCAAAAACTAAAAACTTTAAAATTTGAGTCCCTCACCCTATCCACCAACAGCAAAAACTTAAAACTTTGACTCCCTCACCCTATCCACCAACTGCAAAAACTTAAAACTTTGACTCCCTCACCCTATCCACCAGCAGCAAAACTTTAAACTTTGAGTCCCTCACCCTATCCACCAACAGCAAAAACTTAATCCTTTGACTCCCTCACCCTATCCACCAACTGCAAAAACTTAAAACTTTGACTCCCTCACCCTATCCACCAGCAGCAAAACTTTAAACTTTGAGTCCCTCACCCTATCCACCAACTGCCAAAATTTAACCCTTTGACTCCCGCACCCTATCCACCAACTGCAAAAACTTAAGACTTTCAGTCCCTCACCCTATCCACCAACAGCAAAAACTTAACCTCTGACTCCCTCACCCTATCCACCAACAGCAAAAACTTAATCCTTTGACTCCCTCACCCTATCCACCAACTGCAAAAACTTAACCCTTTGACTCCCGCACCCTATCCACCAACAGCAAAAACTTAACCCTTTGACTCCCTCACCCTATCCACCAACTGCAAAAACTTAATCCTTTGACTCCCTAACCCTATCCACCAGCTTCCTGCAGGAAGCTAGGGGACAGGATGAGGAAATCAAAAAGGGTTAATTTTTGTTTTGTTTTGTTAGCACGGCTGACAATGAAGTATGCAGGTAGATAGGGTGCAAGACTCAAAGGGTTAATGTGTCCGTCATTCTGATGGAGTCAGCTTAGCGTTTGATACGTCCTTCCCTCTTCCCCCCCCCCCCTCCCTATTTCAAGACCTTGCCAGCGAATAGGATTCTGCGCAGGCTTAGGGAGTCTGCCAGATAACTGCTGGCAGGCTTGGGTGGAGCACACATGGTACTTTCCGAGTACGATGAACCCCCTCTTGGACAAACTCAGCACTCCAAACTCCAGCCCCTTGCCAAGTTTCCCTGACCAGCATCTCTCCCTGTGGGTTCGATGCCGTAGAGGGAGGTCAAGAATGTCCCGGAACTGCTCGAGCATCGAGGTGGCCAAGACCTCCACTTTTCCCGGGGCATCCATCTTCATTGTGTTGCAAACGGGGGAAGGTGGGGTTGAACTAAAGAAGAAGAATTGCGAAGAAAAGAAGAAGAAGAGAATGCAAGAAGAAGAGAAGAAAAGAAGAAGAAGAAGAAGATAGAAGAAGAAAAAGAAGAAAAGAAGAAGAAGAAGAAGAAGAAGAAGAAGAAGAAGAAGAAGAAGAAGAAGAAGAAGAAGAAGAAGAGAAGAAGAGAAGAATGCGAAGAAGAAGAATGAAGAAGAGAAGAAGAAGAAGAAGAAGGAAGAAGAGAAGAAAAGAGAAGAAGAAGAAAAGAAAAAGAAGAAGAAAAAGAAGAAAAAGAAAAAGAAAAAGAAAAAGAAAAAAAGAAAAAGAAAGAAGAAGAAGAAGAAGAAGAAGAAGAAGAAGAAAGAACCAAGCCACCCACGGCAAGTCCAAAGAACCCCCCCCCCCACTACGTTGAAAACAACAACAACAACAACAAACAAACAAACAAACAAACAAACAAACAAACTCGAGACCTATCGCTGAGGGTGTACCAACCAGGGCCACGACTAAAGCCATCCTCGCCATGCCGTCATGTGGTTTGAATGATACGGTTTACTGAGTCTTCAAGCAGACGATCATTGCTTTATCTCCCGCGCTTGCTTCTAACCTTCTCGGTCCGTGTTTCCTTATCAAGTTGCCAATCTCCATCCCTCCCCTCCCTCCCCTCTTTCTTTGGCTTTCTCTCTGTCTGTCTCTGTCTTTGTCCTGTCTCTCTCTCTCTCAGTCTCTCTCTGTCTACCTGTCTGTCTCTCCTTCTCCCTGTCTGTCTCTCTTTCTCCCTCCCTCCCACACACACTTTCCATCTCCCCCCCTCTCTCTTTCTCCCTCCCATTCTCTTTCTCTCTTTCTCCCTCTCTCTCTATCTCTCTCCCCTTTCTCTTTCTCTTTCTTGTCTCTCTCTCTCTCTCCCTCTGTCTCTCTCTCTCTGCCCTCTCTCTTTCTCTATCCCTCTCTCTCCTTCTCTTTTCCTCTCCCTTTCCTTCTCTCTCTCTCCCTCCGTCTCTCTCTCTCTCCCTCTCTCTCTCCCTCCGTCTCTCTACCTCCCTCTCTCTCTCCCTCTGTCTCTCTCTCCTTCTCTTTCCCTTTCTCTTCTCTCTCCTTCTCTCTCTCTCTCCTTCTCTCTCTCTCCTTCTCTTTCTCTCTCTCTTCTCTCTCTCCTTCTCTCTCTCCTCTCTCTCTCTCTCCTTCTCTCTCTCTCTCCTTCTCTCTCTCTGTCGCTCACCCGTCCTACCCCGCCTGCATTTCTTAATCCTAGACACACGTGAAGAACGTCTTACATCTAGTATGATACAGTTTCTGACTGTTGCCACCGCAATCAGCACGCATGTCTCACAGCTGCCTTCCTTCTGTCCGACGGCCTGAGTTCGGGTACGGCTAGAGGGAAAAAGAAAAACCGCTATGCCCGCGGGGCCTCTGGTCCAGAGAGATTATGTAAATATATAAACGAATAAATAAATAATAAAAAATAAATAAATAAATAAATAAATAAGCACCGAAAACACATACACACACAAACCACGAAACACTAAACATGCGCGCACACACCACACACCACAACACAAACAAAACACGAAACAACACAACACAACACACATACACACCACAACATATACACACACATTCATACACACACACACTCACAACACACACACACACACCACACACACACACACACACACTCACACACACACATCACACACACACACAACAACACCACAACAACACACACACACACACACACACACACTCACACACACACACCACACACACACACAACAACACACACACACCACACACACACTCACACACACATCACACACACCCACACACACACACCACACACACCACACACACACACACACACACACACACACCACAACACACACACACCACACACACACACAACACACACACACACACACACACACACACACTCACACACACACACACACACTCACACACACACACCACAAACACACACACACATCATACACACACACAAAACCCACACACACACACACAACACACACC
>JAPXFY010000035.1:25873999-25881499 GCA_030674185.1 Monoplex corrugatus
ATGTCCCATGTTTGATACGTCCCATGTTTGATACATCCCATGTTTGATATGTCCCAAGTTTGATATGTCCCATGTTTGATACATCCCATGTTTGATATGTCCCATGTTTGATACGTCCCATGTTTGATATGTCCCATGTTTGATATGTCCCATGTTTGATATGTCCCATGTTTGATATGTCCCATGTTTGATATGTCCCATGTTTGATATGTCCCATGTTTGATATGTCCCATGTTTGATATGTCCCATGTTTGATATGTCCCATGTTTGATATGTCCCATGTTTGATATGTCCCATGTTTGATATGTCCCATGTTTGATATGTCCCATGTTTGATATGTCCCATGTTTGATACATCCCATGTTTGATATGTCCCAAGTTTGATATGTCCCATGTTTGATATGTCCCATGTTTGATATGTCCCATGTTTGATATGTCCCATGTTTGATATGTCCCATGTTTGATATGTCCCATGTTTGATACATCCCATGTTTGATATGTCCCAAGTTTGATATGTCCCATGTTTGATATGTCCCATGTTTGATATGTCCCATGTTTGATATGTCCCATGTTTGATATGTCCCATGTTTGATATGTCCCATGTTTGATATGTCCCAAGTTTGATATGTCCCATGTTTGATATGTCCCATGTTTGATACATCCCATGTTTGATATGTCCCATGTTTGATATGTCCCATGTTTGATATGTCCCATGTTTGATATGTCCCATGTTTGATATGTCCCATGTTTGATATGTCCCATGTTGATACGTCCCATGTTTGATATGTCCCATGTTGATTGTCCCATGTTGATATGTCCCATGTTCGATACGTCCCATGTTTGATATGTCCCATGTTCGATACGTCCCATGTTTGATGCCCATGTTGATATGTCCCATGTTTGATATGTCCCATGTTTGATATCTTGTCCCATGTTGATATGTCCCATGTTCGATAGTCCCATGTTTGATATGTCCATGTTTGATATCCCTTTGATGTCATTTCGATACGTCCCATGTTTGATATGTCCCATGTATCGTGATAGTCCCATGTTTGATATGTCCCATGTTTGATACTCCCATGTTGATAATCCCATGTTTGATATGTCCCATGTTTGATATGTCCCATGTTTGATAGTCCCATGTTTGATATGTCCCATGTTTGATAGTCCCATGTTTGATATCCCATGTGATCGCCATGTTTGATATGTCCCATGTTTGATATGTCCCATGTTTGATATGTCCCATGTTTGATATGTCCCATGTTTGATATGTCCCATGTTCGATACGTCCCATGTTTGATTCCCCATGTTTGATATGTCCCATTTGATATGTCCCATGTTTGATATGTCCCATGTTTGATATGTCCCATGTTTGATAGTCCCATGTTCGATAGTCCCATGTTTGATATGTCCCATTTGAATTCCATGTTGATATGTCCCATGTTTGATATGTCCATGTTTGATATGTCCCATGTTTGATATGTCCCATTTGTACATTTGATAGTCCCATGTTTGATATGTCCCATGTTTGATATGTCCCATGTTTGATATGTCCCATGTTTGATAGTCCCATGTTTGATAGTCCATGTTTGATAGTCCCATGTTTGATATGTCCATGTTTGATAGTCCCATGTTTGATATCCTGTTCATACTCCCATGTTTGATATGTCCCATGTTTGATATGTCCCATGTTTGATATGTCCATGTTTGATATGTCCCATGTTTGATAGTCCCATGTTTGATATGTCCCATGTTTGATAGTCCCATGTTCATGTTGAATGTCCCATGTTTGATATGTCCCATTTGATATGTCCCATGTTTGATATGTCCCATTTTGAGTCCCATGTTATAGTCATGTCCTGTTGATATGTCCCATGTTTGAAGTCCCATTTGATAGTCCCATGTTTGATATGTCCCATGTTTGATATGTCCCAATGTTTGATATGTCCCATGTTTGATAGTCCCATGTTCGATACGTTTTTTTTTTTTTTTTTTTTTTTTTTTTTTTTTTTTTTTTTTTTTTTTTTTTTTTTTTTTTTTTTTTTTTTTTTTTTTTTTTTTTTTTTTTTTTTTTTTTTTTTTTTTTTTTTTTTTTTTTTTTTTTTTTTTTTTTTTTTTTTTTTTTTTTTTTTTTTTTTTTTTTTTTTTTTTTTTTTTTTTTTTTTTTTTTTTTTTTTTTTTTTTTTTTTTTTTTTTTTTTTTTTTTTTTTTTTTTTTTTTTTTTTTTTTTTTTTTTTTTTTTTTTTTTTTTTTTTTTTTTTTTTTTTTTTTTTTTTTTTTTTTTTTTTTTTTTTTTTTTTTTTTTTTTTTTTTTTTTTTTTTTTTTTTTTTTTTTTTTTTTTTTTTTTTTTTTTTTTTTTTTTTTTTTTTTTTTTTTTTTTTTTTTTTTTTTTTTTTTTTTTTTTTTTTTTTTTTTTTTTTTTTTTTTTTTTTTTTTTTTTTTTTTTTTTTTTTTTTTTTTTTTTTTTTTTTTTTTTTTTTTTTTTTTTTTTTTTTTTTTTTTTTTTTTTTTTTTTTTTTTTTTTTTTTTTTTTTTTTTTTTTTTTTTTTTTTTTTTTTTTTTTTTTTTTTTTTTTTTTTTTTTTTTTTTTTTTTTTTTTTTTTTTTTTTTTTTTTTTTTTTTTTTTTTTTTTTTTTTTTTTTTTTTTTTTTTTTTTTTTTTTTTTTTTTTTTTTTTTTTTTTTTTTTTTTTTTTTTTTTTTTTTTTTTTTTTTTTTTTTTTTTTTTTTTCCATGTTGATATGTCCCATGTTGATATGTCCATGTTTGATATGTCCCATGTTTGATATGTTTCCCATGTTTGATATGTCCCATGTTTGATATGTCCCATGTTTGATTATGTCCCATGTTTGATATGTCCCATGTTTGATATGTCCCATGTTTGATATGTCCCATGTTTGATATGTCCCATGTTTGATATGTCCCATGTTTGATTGTCCCATGTTTGATAGTCCATGTTGATAGTCCCATGTTTGATTATGTCCCATGTTGATACGTCCCATGTTTGATATGTCCCATGTTGATATGTCCCATGTTTGATATGTCCCATGTTGATATGTCCCATGTTTGATATGTCCCATGTTTGATATGTCCCATGTTTGATATGTCCCATGTTCGATACGTCCCATGTTTGATATGTCCCATGTTTGATAGTCCCATGTTTGATATGTCCCATGTTTCGATATGTCCCATGTTTGATATGTCCCATGTCGATACGTCCCATGTTGATACTGATCCCATGTTTGATATGTCCCATGTTCGATACGTCCCATGTTTGATATGTCCCATGTTCGATACGTCCATGTTTATATGTCCATGTTCGATTCGTCCCATGTTTGATATGTCCCATGTTTCGATACGTCCCATGTTTGATATGTCCCATTGTTCCGATACGTCCCATGTTTGATATGTCCCCATGTTCGATACGTCCCATGTTTGATAGTCCCATGTTCGAATCGTCCCATGTTTGATATGTCCCATGTTTCGATATGTCCCATGTTTGATATGTCCCATGTTCGATACGTCCCATGTTTGATATGTCCCATGTTTGATACGTCCCATGTTTGATGTCCCATGTTCGATACGTCCCAGTTTGATAATCCCATGTTTGATATGTCCCATGTTTGATATGTCCCATGTTTGATATCGTCCCATGTTTGATATGTCCCATGTTTGATTGTCCCATGTTCGATACGTCCCATGTTCGATACGTCCCATGTTTGATATGTCCCATGTTTGATATGTCCCATGTTTGATACGTCCCATGTTTGATATGTCCCATGTTGATATGTCCCATGTTCGATACGTCCCATGTTTGATATGTCCCATGTTTGATATGTCCCATGTTTGATATGTCCCATGTTTGATATGTCCCATGTTTGATATGTCCCATGTTTGATATGTCCCATGTTCGATACGTCCCATGTTTGATATGTCCCATGTTTGATATGTCCCATGTTTGATATGTCCCATGTTTGATATGTCCCATGTTTGATATGTCCCATGTTTGATATGTCCCATGTTTGATATGTCCCGATGTTTTGATATGTCCCATGTTTGATATGTCCCATGTTTGATATGTCCCATGTTTGATATGTCCCATGTTTGATATGTCCCATGTTTGATATGTCCCATGTTTGATATGTCCCATGTTTGATATGTCCCATGTTTGATATGTCCCATGTTTGATATGTCCCATGTTTGATATGTCCCATGTTTGATATGTCCCATGTTTGATATGTCCCATGTTTGATATGTCCCATGTTTGATATGTCCCATGTTTGATATGTCCCATGTTTGATATGTCCCATGTTTGATATGTCCCATGTTTGATATGTCCCATGTTTGATATGTCCCATGTTTGATATGTCCCATGTTTGATACATCCCATGTACAAAAACGTCTCTTGTGCGTGCGTCAGAGAGAGAGAGATAGATAGATAGAGAAACAGAGAGAGAGAGAGAAAGATAGAGATAGAGAGAGAGAGAGAAACAGAGAGAGAGAGAGAAACAGAGAGAGAGAGACAGAGAGAGAGAGAGAGATAGAGATAGAGTGAGAAACAGACAGAGAGAGAAACAGAGAGAGAGAGAGAGAGAGATAGAGATAGAGAGAGAGAGAAACAGAGAGAGAGAGAGAAACAGAGAGAGAGAGAGAGAGAGATAGAGATAGAGAGAGAGACAGAGAGAGAGAGAGAAACAGAGAGAGAGAGACACAGAGAGAGAGAGAAACAGAGAGAGAGAGAAACAGAGACAGACAGACAGACAGACAGACAGAGTGAGAGGGGGGATGAATACAAAAAGAATGCTCATGTTCTTCATCTTTCAGCACCGACCATCTGCCATGTGATACCTACTGTCCATGTTCCCATACAATGTTTCCCAGAGGCTGTGTTCCCTCCCCTGGCTTCGCACCCAATGACATACCTTCGCACGGAACTCACTCCACATTTCGCAGTCCAAAACTCGGCCCTGCATGCCGTTTACATCGTTGAACCTCCTTTAATGGTTGTGTGTTTGGTGTGCGCGCAAGCACGCTTTGGCAGGAGAGAGAGAGAGAGAGAGAGAGAGAGAGAGGGAGAGAGAGGGAGTGTGTGTGTGTGTGTGTGTGTGTGTGTGTGTGTGTGTGTGTGTGTGTGTGTGTGTGTGTGTGTGGCACGTATCGAACCTGGGACGAACCTGGAACACATGGAACCTGGGACGCAACAAACCTGGGACGTAACGAACCTGGGACGTAACGAACGTGGGACGTATCGCACCTGGGACGTATCGCACCTGGGACGTATCGCACCTGGGACGTAACGAACGTGGGACGTATCGAACCTGGGACGTATCGCACCTGGGACGTAACGAACCTGGGACGTATCGCACCTGGGACGTATCGCACCTGGGACGTATCGAGACGTCCCCGTTACCACAACAAGTAAATCCCCACCATTTGAAAAATTCCATACGCACGCGCGCGCGAGAGCACACACACACACACACACACACACACACACACACACACACACACACACACACACACACACACACACACACACACACACACACACACACACATACACACATAAACACACACACACACACACACCACACACACACACACACACACACATATGACAGGCACGGACGGAAGTTGTTATCTTCCACCCATGGTCCGTCACCCAGAGTGGAGAGAACTTGAAACGTGTTTTGTTATCTGATAATGAAGGGTACTGTAGGAATGTCCGGACAACGAGTCGGACCCTCTGCCACGAGATGTGGAAATAAGGAGTTCCTAGTGATATTTGCATGCGACGTGGTGACAGGTGAGAGGGGTGGTGGTGGTGGTGATGGTGGTGGTGGTGGTGGTTTCTTTTCTTTCTTTTATTGTTGTTTAAAGCCCAGCCGACAGCGCAGAGCCATATCAGGGCTATAACCGCTTCAAAACACACAAAACTTCAACAGGGACTCAAAGAATTAAGTTTTTGCAGTTGATGGGTAGGGTGCGGAACCCAAAGAGTTAAGACTGTTGAACTGCTCCTTTAACCCTTTGACTCCATCACCCTGTCCACCAGCAATCCTTCATTGTCAATCATGCTAGCAAAGCAAAAACTTAACCCTTTGATACTCCTTCACCCTATTTACCAGCTTCGTGCAGAAACCTGGTGGGGAGGGGGGGGAGGGTGCGGGAGTCAAGGGTTAATTACAAACACCCGAGGATGCTGGATAGGACCCAGAGCGCCAATGCCTTGCGCCACTCGATACTCTGGTCCCATCCAGCATCTTAGAGTGTTTCTTGTTTTATTATTTTCTTTTATTGTTATTGTTGTTTAAAGCCTAGCCGACTGCGTAGAGCCATGTCAGGGCTATAACCGTTTCAAAACACACAAAACTTCAACAGAAAAAAAGAAAAAAAGAAAATTAAGTACACATAACAATGCATTCGCGCATATAATCTAAGGACATGCCCCCGGCGTTGACCATTCCGTCCGATTTATCGCACAGGGGAGATTTAAAAAACACACTGAATACAAATATATAAGCATTCATAAGGACACCAAAACATATATATAAAAGCGCGCATAAATTATCTAAAATTGCTTCTGCATATCTCACCTCCCTAGAGCCAAAAATGCACTTGATACATGTACCCAATTATCAATCCTAAGAAAAAATACGTAAGACTTTATCGAACACACACAGGTGAACGGACCAGCAAGGCAGAAAATAAGTAGAAATGACCGAAAGCAAAGGAACAAGGCAGAAACAAAGAGAGTGACAGAAACGAGGAGTTTTCTAGCACAGAATTTCCAGAAGGTGGGGATACTATTTATACTGAAAGAGTCCCCGGCAACCCCACGGGGAAGTGTTTCTTGTTAAAAGTCCAGCCAAATGCGTAGTGTTACATACACTTATGGTTACAACAGCAAGAAAACTGAAGTCATGGTGATCAGTAAAAAACATGAAATCCCCTCATGCAAAATAACAGCAAACGGCACAACCTTGACACAGGTTGATAAATTTAAATAACTGGGAACGATCATTTCACCAGACGGCAGATGCATATCAGAAATAGCCAGCAGAATCGGCCAGGCCAAAACAGCATTCAAGAAGATGGAAATGCCTATCAATTAACATCAGGAAGAGAGTTCTTGAATGTTATATAGAACCAATACTGTTGTACGGTTGCGAGGCGTGGACAGTCAAAAGTAAAGCCAGAACAAGATTGAGGCAGCCGAGATGTGGTTTCTAAGAACAATGTTGAGAGTTCCATGGACAGGACAGAAAACAAACGAGACAGTCTTGATGGAGGCAGACACAAGAAGATCATTCATAAGGAAGATTAGGAAAAGACAGGCAACATTCATAGGCCATTTTATGAGGAAAGGGGAATTGGAGCACCTGGTCACAACGGGAAAGCTGGAGGGAAAGACAGCACCAGGTAGACCCAGGGAGAAGATACAAGACAGACTTGCAGAGTGGCTGAAGACAAGGAGGGTGGAGGAATTGCTTGGGCAGCAA
>JAPXFY010000035.1:25886499-25891499 GCA_030674185.1 Monoplex corrugatus
AGTCCGTTGCGTTAACCACTACACCACGGCGACTGGCATCCCAACCGCTCTGTTATCTTTTGAAGCATTGTATCCAAATCACTCGATCAAACATTTCTGCACTTTTATTATCATTGGAGATGGGCTATCTAAATGAGAATGCATGTAATGGAACATGGACAGTGAATGAACCTCCATCTGTGTGTCTTGGGGCCGTGTCGAATGTAAATTAAAATTTTTTTTATCTGTTTCTCGGATTGTTTGTTGCCGAGTCGTCGTCGTTGTTGTATATTTTTTTTTTGGGGGGGGGGGGAGGGAGGACTGTTTGCTTGTTGGTTTTTGTTTGCTTGTTTGTTTGATGTTGTTATGGCTGCTATCAAAAACAATCTGATACCATAATTATGCTTGTTGCAATTGTACAAATCTGTGAATATAGAATACGAAGCGGTATCTCCATGTTTGTTTGTTGGTTTGTTTGTTCTAATCTAACAATCTGACCCAGGGAGAAAATATTGGATGGACGTGCAGGGTGGCTGAGGACAGAGAGGATGGGAGATGTACTTGCAGCGACAAGGGATAGATTCGTGTGGAGGGTTATGATCGCCAATGCCACGCGGCACAGCACATGATGATAATGATGATCTGTCTGTTGCATATCACCCTCTGCTAAGGTGTTTCACACAAACAAAAAACAAACAAACAAACAAACAAACACACATATATATGCACACACACAGACACACACACACACAGACAGACACACACACACAGAACACACACACATCACACATCACACACAACACACAACACACATCACACACAACACACAACACACACACACACAACACACAACACACACAACACACACACACACACACACACACACATCACACACACACATCACACACAACACACACACACACACATACATACACACACTCACAAACATACACACACACACACACAACACACACCACAAAAATACACAATACACATACAACACAAACACACACACACACACCACAAACACACACAAAAACACACCACAACACACAACTCACACACACACACAAACACACACACACACAACACAAACACACACGCACACACACATATATACACATACACACAGACATACACACACACACACACACAAACACGCACACACACACACACAAACACGCACACACACTCACACACAACACACACACTCACACACACACCCCCCCCCCCCCACACACACACACAAACAAACACACACACAACACCACCTCTCACCTCTAACACACCCACCCACCCCACTCACAACATCAAAGGCACGAACAGCTCTAACAGCGCAGGTGTGTGTAATCTTGCCATCATATTTCTACCAAAGCAAGCCATATCCCATAGCAGGTAATTAGCCAGGAATGCCCCTGTCACACCTCCCCTACAAGTCTGGGGTCAGATAGTCATCCAGATGGTTCTTTCAGATAACAAACACACGCTCTGCTCCAGTTTCTCTGAGTGTGTGAACTCTCAGGCTTGTGTTACTGCGGATTTCCGGAACGCTGTCTCCTCTCTGTCCTTCCCGACGTGTGACACCAGGGTTGAGTTACCACTGTCGATTTCCAGAATGCTATCCGCTTCGTTTTTCTCGTGGTGTATGGTGTCAAGTCTTGTCTTACTGTAGATTTCCAGAATGCTAACCGCTTCGTTTTTCTCGTGGTGTATGGTGTCAAGTCTTGTCTTACTGTAGATTTCCAGAATGCTATCCGCTTCGTTTTTCACGTGGTGTATGGTGTCAAGTCTTGTCTTACTGTGGATTTCCAGAATGCTACCCGCTTCGTTTTTCACGTGGTGTATGGTGTCAAGTCTTGTCTTACTGTGGATTTCCAGAATGCTATACACTCTACATTAAAAAGTACCTCGTTTGTGAAAGATCCTTTGGAGTATAAAAACACGACGCTTCGAGCCCAGGCCCTTTGTCAAGTGAAAGAGAAGTGGAAAATAAAAGTGACGTGGAAAAATAAAAGTGACGTGGAAAATAAAATGACGTGGAAAATAAAATGACGTGGAAAATAAAAATGACAGAGCAGTACTGCTGGTGGGGGGTGGGTGGGGGGGGGAGAAGAGGGGGAAACAGTAGGGATTAGTAGGACAAGGAGAGGGCCCAGGCACCGCTACGCATCGGCAGTTCTGGTGTTCAGGCCCGCCGGCTGGACTGTTCCCAGTCTGTGGATGATGCAGTTCTCCATGTATTTCCTGTGTTGTCGGTCTCTGGTGTTTTGCCACACTGCTGAAATCTGTGCATGGACGTAGCTGTGTTGAGGGTTATTGAAATGTTGGCCTATTGGATTGTTGTAGTTCAGTTTCATGGATCTTACATGTTCCACGAAACGGTCATCCAATGAGCAGTATGTCTCACCCACATACAGTTTGGAGCACACTGAGCATGATAGGATCCAGGATCCAGTGGTCAATTTTGTTTTACCTGCTATACACTGTTTTCTGTGACGTGTGATGTCAAATTTGTATTACTGTAGATTTCCGGAATGTTATATATTCCCTTTTCTCTTAAGTGTAATGTCAGACTTGGTCTTATCGTTGCTTTCCAGAATGCTATCCGTTCAATTTTCTCTGACGTGTAATGTCTAGCTTCCCGTGTTACAGTTGATTTCCAGAATGTTACACGTTCCCTTTTCTCTGATATGTGATGTCAGGTTTGTTTTACTGTAGATTTCCAGAATGTTATTTGTTCCATTTTCTCTTAAGTGTAATGTTAGACTTGTCTTATTGTTGATTTCCAGAATGCTATCCGTTCAATTTTCTCTGACGTGTAATGTCTGGCTTCCCAGGGAAGTGGGGAAGGGGGGGGGGTGACTTATCTAATCGTATACTGACACCACCAGAACAACAGTGATGTTAAGATGGGACAGTGAGAAGGCCAGTTTTAATGGGGGGACCTATCTAATCCTATACTGACACCACCAGAACAACAACGATGTTAAGATGGGACAGTGAGAAGGCCAGTTTTAATGTAGCGTACCCCGGGATTGGAACCAACAACCATTAGCATGTGAATCCGGTCGCTCAACCAACTGAGCTACTGAGGCGCATGGGAGACGGGAAAAGACCTCCTCCCTGCACCCGTCAGACGGGAGGTACAGCCAGTCAGGTGGGAACCGAACCTCAGACCTCCTGATAGGAAGTGTGACGTCTTACCCACACGGCCACCACGATCATCACAGCTCTGGGTTCGACATCAAAGAACTCGTCTTTGCTTTCATGGGTACCCATCCACTCTCGTTTAACTCCTGCAACCTTGTCTGTTAGCATCCTGCATTGTCAGTCCATGGGTAGCAAACCAAAAACTTAACCCTTCGATTCTCTCATCCTATCCACCAGCTTCCTGCAGGACAGGAAGCTGGTGGATAGGGTTGCAGGAAGCTGGTGGATAGGGTGAGAGAATTGAAGGGTTAATGGATCAGGTGAGAGAGAATCGAAGGGTTAAGTTTTTGTCAGTTGGTGGACAGGTGCGGTAAGTCAAAGGGTTAAAGTACAACACCATTCTCTTCCCTCTCTTCCGCCACCCCCCCCCGTACCATCATCACCACCACCACCTACACAGGCATCCTCCCCACCACTGACAACTTTCCCCCCCCTGAACCCCCCCCCTCCTCCACAACTTTTAAACAACATCAACCTTTGATGTCAATTTTTTTTTTAGGATCATCGCACCCAGGGAGGTTACCTTTGCGCTCAACTTTTTTTTGTCCCATTTTTTGCGGCACCTTAATGGCCACAGAAACTGGCACAGTTTTATTTGTTTGTTTGTTTGTTTGTTTGTTTTATACAGTGCGATGATGATGATGTCGATGAGGATGATAATTATGACGCTGTGGAGTTCCATCTAGGATTGAGACTGCGTGACAGAGCTGTACTGTATGCTTACTATCATAATGTATCCTGGTCGTCAACCAGGCCCGAGATATACAAACACCTGCTGTGCTGGTCAGAAGATTTGAGCAACACCCTCAATGACGCATTCGTGAAGTGGATGAGACTGGACTGTGTGGTCCCAGTCTTCCCAATGAGCCCATAGCACGACCAAGGAGCAGGTTAGAGCCGAAAAATCCCAGTGATTTTTGAAGGTGCTGATGGGGATTCGAACCTACAACCTTCCAGTCAGTAGTCCGCTGCGTTAACCACTACACCACGGCGACTGGTCTTTGATGTCAATCTTAACACGTAACCAGTCAGTTCCCTGCCTGTCTCGCTCGGGTGGCTTTACTCTCAAAAAGAAAACCGCTCTACCCGTTCCTGGTACCACCCAACCCAACCCAACCCAACTCAACTCAACCCACCCGACCGAGTCAGCTGATGGGGTACCTGATAACCGTTCATTTTAAAGCTACGCGAAGGAGCGTGGAGTATGTGTTGTGGGACAAAGAATGGGGAGGGGAGAGAACCATTAGCGTGGGTTAAGTATCGTGACCCGCTCGTGAAGTCAAGACTGTTTATCGCCCGTGTCTTGACTGATTGATTTGGTTCGGTTTTTACGTCGACAACCCACCTCAGGTGATATGGCCGACGGGGATAACCATCCCAGGGAAGTGGGGGAAGAGGGACTTATCTAATCCTATACTGACGTGACACCTCCAGAACAACAATGATGTTAAGATGGGACAGTGAGAAGGCCTGTTTTAATGGGGGGTCTTAACTAATTTTATACTGACACCACTAGAACAACAATAATGTTAAGATGGAACTGTAAGAAAACCAGTTTTAATGGGAGGACTTATCTAATCCTATACCGACACCACCAGAACAACAATGATGTTAAGATGGGACAATGAGAAGGCCAGTTTTAATGTTTTAATGGGGGGGGGGGGGGGGGAGACTTATCTAATCCTATACTGACACCACCAGAACAACCATGATGTTAAGTTGGGACGGTGAGAAGTCCAGTGTTAATGGGGAGACTTATCTAATCTATACTGACACCACCAGAACAACAACGATGTTAAGATGGAACTGTA
>JAPXFY010000035.1:25901499-25906499 GCA_030674185.1 Monoplex corrugatus
TACGCTCTGTGTCTTCCCTCCCTCCCCCCCCCCCACATCTCCTCCTTCCCCTTTTCTCCTTCCTTCCCTTTTCTCCTTCCTTCTCCTCCTAAGGCAGTCGGCATGACGCCATATAAGTAGAGGGATTTCCTAACACGCCTACTGTCCCCCACTTGAGGTGGATTATACTGTGATAGCTCTCCAATTTTCTGTATCGGTTTATCCTGTCTGATTGTCTTCATAACAGTAACAAGAAGAATGCGAAGAAGAAGAAGAAGAAGAAGAAGAAGAAGAAGAAGAGGAACAATAATAATAGTAATAATGATAATGATGATGATGATAATACTAATAATAATAAAAAGAAGAAGAAGAAGAAGAAGAAGAAGAAGAAGAAGAAGAAGAAGAAGAAGAAGAACAAGAACAAGAACAAGAACAAGAAGAACAAGAAGAACAAGAACAAGAAGAACAAGAACAAGAACAAGAACAAGAAGAACAAGAAGAATAAGAAGAATAAGAACAAGAACAAGAAGAAGAACAAGAACAAGAACAAGAACAAGAACAAGAACAAGAACAAGAACAAGAACAAGAAAACAACCCAAACAAACATGTCAGAGAGATTGCTCGTTGCATTTTGCAAACAGCATAAACATTGCAATGTTAATTACAGTAATGCGGTACAACAATCCGACACACACGATAATACATCAATATAATATAAACATAAAAATTTCAGTACATTATAGTACAGTACCAACATTCGAGATATATGTATTAACCAAAAAATCAATGCAACGTAAACATGGTTTATACAACAAATATGTTCTTTATTTTATCAGTGAGAATCACTTGTGAAAATACACAGAAATATAAGCACTCGCATACATATGCAAACTCACACACATTCTGTGCATAAACACTTACACACACACACACGTACACACACACACGTACACACACACACACACACACACATACACACAAATACACACACACACACAGAGGCACACACAAACACACCACACACACAAACACACACACACATACACACAAACACACACACACACACAGAGGCACACACAAACACACCACACACACAAACACACACACACATACACACAAACACACACACACACACAGAGGCACACACAAACACACCACACACACAAACACACACACACATACACACAAACACACACACACACACACAGAGGCACACACAAACACACCACACACACAAACACACACAGATACAGACACACACACAAACACACACATACAGAGAGAGAGAGAGAGAGAGAGAGAGGAGAGAGAGAGAGAG
This sequence comes from Monoplex corrugatus, assembly GCA_030674185.1. Classification (NCBI taxonomy): domain Eukaryota; kingdom Metazoa; phylum Mollusca; class Gastropoda; order Littorinimorpha; family Ranellidae; genus Monoplex; species Monoplex corrugatus. The sequence goes on from JAPXFY010000035.1 coordinate 25,902,797, forward strand.
AGAGGAGAGAGAGAGAGAGAGGACAAACTGCATTACCGCTGGATTTAAAAGAGTCACAAGCCTTAATTTATGATTTTCGGAGATACTGCTGAAAGAGATGAGTTGTGAGGTGCTTTTTGAGAGTAAGCAAACAGCTGTCTTGTCTTAGAGATACTGGGATAGAGTTCCATATTATTGCACCAAAAACAGAAAATATTCCTTTCCGAAGTTGTATGTGATAACAGAGGTACAGTTGAGAGAGAATCTCCTTGAGATCTAAAAGATTTCTAAGGTTTTTGTGGCAGGACGAGTTCTGATATACGTTCATATCATACTCATATTCATTTCGTTTCGTCACAATGGATTTCATCATCATCATCAGGTGCCTTGCCACATGGCGTTGGCGATCATGGACTTCCATCTGTCTCTCTCTTGTTGCCTCAAGCATCTCTTCCACCCTTTCTGTCTTTAGCCACCTGCAAGTCCGTCCAGTATCTTCTCCCTGGGTCTACCCGGTGCTCTCTTTCCCTCCAGCTTTCCCGTTGTGACCAGGTGCTCCAATTCCCCTTTCCTCATAAAATGGCCTATAAATGTTGCCTGCCTTTTCCTAATCTTCCTTATGAATGATCTACTTGTGTCTGCCTCCATCAAGACTGTCTCGTTTGTATTTATAATGTGAAAACTCGGGCTGCTCTTCCCGTTGAGAATGCATCGCCTCCGTGCAGCATCACACCTTTCTTTTTTGACCAAGACTTTCAGATAGGCAGGTAGGCGAGTTGGCTTTCATGGGGAGGGGGGGACCTATTCCTCCAATGTTTTGTGACAGGACAGCCGGGCCAATGCCTTGCCCTTCACGATTTCAAACTGCTGTGGGATCTTTAGCGCGTGCAGGCAAGAAGGCATACAGGTCTGACTCGTTTTTTCATCCCTTTTTCAAAAGACCAGACGTTGGCACTGTCTTAGAACTCAGACTCTGAAAGCAGTTTGTGGCAGTTTTATATTCAATTCTTGTTTTGACTGGTAGCCAGTATATTTTTTTTTGCAAGAATGCTTCTGCATTGCTCCGTTTGCTCTCCCATAGGACAAGTCGACCAGCACTGTTTTGGATTCGATGGAGTTTGGATAGTTTATCTTCAGAAAGTCCAACTAAGAGAGAGTTAAAGAAGTCTAGTCTGGACAGAGCGAAAGATACACACAGCTTGTTTGTGGTATCATCATCATCATCATCATCATCATCAGGTGCCCTGCCGCATGGCGTTGGCGACCATGGACTTCCAACCATCTCTATCTCTCGTTGCCCCCAGCATCTCCCCCACCCTCCTCATCCCCAGCCACTCTGCAAGTCCGTCCAGCATTCTCTCCCTGGGTCTACCTGGTGCTTTCTTTCCTTCCAGCTTTCCCGTTGTGACCAGGTGCTCCAAATCCCCCTTCCTCATAAAATGGCCTAAAAATGTTGCTTGTCTTTTCCTAATCTTCCTTATGAGTGATCTACTTGTGTCTGCCTCCATCAAGACTGTCTCGTTTGTTTTCTTTGCTGTCCATGGAACTCTCAAGTCACACCACAGAGAAAAGGGCGGAGTTTACTTATTCTGCATAGTTGGAGCTACATTATTTTGCTCAGGTAGTTAACATGAGCTTCCATGGATAGGGATTTGCCCAGATAAACACCAATATTCTTTTCATAGCAGATTTGTTGAAGGCTACAGCACAGTCTGAGACAACCATGGTCTTTGAGGTTAATTTCTTTAGGTTTGAATTTTTGACGAATGTACATTAGTTCTGTTCTTTCTTCATTCATTATTAGTTTGCTTTCATCCACGCAGCAGTTTTCAACGTTGTTCTGAATTTATCTAGCTGTGACTGAGATCGAGATGTCTTTCGAAAAAGCAGTACGGTACAGTTGTGGGTCGTCAGCAAAGATATGGTAGAGTGCTCCTGACTGTTTGACAACAGAGCCAAGTGGTTGTAAATACATGGTGAAGAGAACAGGGCCCAGAACGGAACCCTGTGGGACACCATACTTTGCCACAGACGGAGCTGACCTGAGGTCACAAAAAAAAAAAAAAAAGACAGAAAAAAAAGACATATCACTCGAACCACTCTAGAACAGTTTCAACGCAGCGAAATGTGGATGACAATCTTGACATCATGATGTTGTGGTCAGGAGTGTCAAATGCGGCTGAAAGATCAATCATTGACAGAATGGACACTTTTCTGTTATCAGAAGCCCGCAGAAGATTATTAACAACTTTTAACATAGCAGTTTCTGTACTGTGGGCTTTACGATAGGCTGACCGAAAAGATTCAAACAGATTGTTGGTTTCTAAGTGACTCAGTTGCAAGAAGACAGTGCGTGCAAGAACTGTGGACAAGAATGGAAGACTGGACACGGACACAGGCCAATATGTTTGTTTTTTTTTCCAGTGTGGGGACTGAGACTGGGTGTTTTTGAGCAGGGTTTTGACAAGGGCATATTTAAAGCTCTGTGAGACGACACCTGTGTTTGAAGAAATATTTCATGATTTCAGTTACGATTCGAGAAATTTCTTCACGACAGTCGAAAGAAGAAAGGCAGGGATAGGGTCAAGATTGCAGGATATTTTAGGTATTGCAAGGATAACTTTTCATTTGATCTAGATTGACTGATTGAAATTATCTAAATGGGATGCCGGTAAAAGGGGGATGAACTGAAGAATCAGAGCTGGAGCTGAAATTTCTTCTTCTTTACAAGTGCGACTGCCCGCGTTCAAGCAAACAGGAACCAGAAAAACACCAAAATAGAATCAAAACGCGTATTTAATACAAACAGACAAGACAGGCGCACATTTTCGGCCAACTGGCCTTTGTCAAGCGTAAACGTTAGATCACAAACGAACAAAAACCAGTACAAAAACATACTAAATATACAAAAATATATGCATAAAAACGGGCCTAAATTACCTAAAATTGCTTCCGCATATCTCATTTCCCTAGAGCCAAAAGAGCACTTACCACATGTACCCAGTTATCAATCCTAAGAGAAAGTACGTAAGACTTTATCGAACACATACAGGTGAATGGACCAGCAAGGCAGAAAATGATAGGAAGAAATGACATAAAGCAAAGGAACAAGGCAGAAACAAAGAGAGCGACAGAAAAGAGGAAATTTCTAGCACAGAATATCCAGAAGGTGGGGATACTATTTACACTGAAAGAGCCCCCGGCATCCCCACGGCGGGAAGTTACCGCCAAAGTGACTAATTGTGACAGAAACACGAAAGACCTTTGTCTGGTGAAAAAAAAATGGTAAACTACTTGTCCACCCAAGTTAGCCAAGACTATGACCCAACTATAGTACCAATCATCTAGTGACACTATTCTATTATGCCAGCTGTCAGTCCCTAGGCGCTGTTGTTTCAGGGAAAAGATTGTGGTCAGTGGGATTGTACGGAATGTGAGGTCCTGTCACCACAACCTGTATGACTGTTCATGACACAAAAAGTCTGACTGTTGTTGATGTTGTGTGCTGGTTAGATGGTCGATTTGGTTTGGGTTAGTTTGGTTTGGTTCGGTTTGGTTTTGGTTCGGTCTGGTTTGGGTTAGTTTGGTTTGGTTCGGTTTGGTTTTGGTTCGGTCTGGTTTGGGTTAGTTTGGTTTGGTTCGGTCTGGTTTGGGTTAGTTTGGTTTGGTTCGGTCTGGTTTGGGTTAGTTTGGTTTGGTTCGGTCTGGTTTGGGTTAGTTTGGT
>JAPXFY010000035.1:25918999-25921499 GCA_030674185.1 Monoplex corrugatus
ATAAAAAAATGGGCCTAAATTACCAAAAACTGCTTCCGCATATCTCATTTCCCTAGAGCCAAAATGCATTTAATACATGCACACAATTATCAATCCTAAGAGAAAGTACGTAAGACTTTATTGAACACATACAGGTGAATGGACCAGCAAGGCAGAAAACGATAGGAAGATATGACAGAAAGTAAAGGAGGAAGGAAGAAAGAAAACAAAGAGAGTGACAGAAAAGAGGACATTTCTAGCACAGAATTTCCATAAGGTGGGGATATTATTTATACTGAAAAAGCCTCCGGCATCCCCACGGGGGAAACACATTTTATCTAAAAAGTATCTTTTGATAAATATTGATATCATCATGAGATGTGCCATGCCGCATGAGGTTGGCGATCATGACGAAATCTATCTTTTGTCGCTGCAAATATTGACCGGCATTTGCAAATTATGTTAAATAGATTTAGGTTTCGTATCTCTGAAATAAATGTACAAAATGTTCGCAACAAACAAGCAAATGACTCTGACTTATTATGCCCTCTCTGTAATGAATGAAAGCATCGAAGACCTAGACGGAAAAGTAACGATCGAAAATGAAGAGCTAGAAATGGTTGACCACTACACCTACTTAGGCCAACGCATCTCAGCAGTATCCTCCTCCAAAGAGGAAGACATCAAACGTAGGATAACCCTTGGCCTGTCAGCGTTTGGAAGACAAGTTCGGTTTTCAAGAATGACAAAATTCCAAATGTCTTTAAATTAAAAGTCTACAACCAATCCACTCTGTCCACAGTCACCTACGGTGCAGAAACGTGGAATCTGACAACAACAAAAAAAGAAAAAAAAAAAAAAAAAAGAAAAAAAAAAAGAAACGAAAAAACTCGTGTTGAAAATAAGAACCATGCAGCGAGCACATGAAAGAATCATGCTTGGTATCGCCCGGAAAGATCGAAAAACGGCTCAGTGGATCAGAGAAAGAACAACAGTGCCACACATCCTGGAAACCATCAACAAACTGAAATGGAACTGGGCAGGACATCTCACCCGGAGAATGGACAGTCGTTGGACAACAAAAACCACGTTCTGGATACCAAGAGACGGCACTGGCAATAGAAGAAGACAGAAAACTAGATGGAGAGACGACCTAGATGGATTTGACAAGAACTGGAGAGGCAAAGTGCTGGAACGAAGTGAATGGAAGCAGCTGGGGAAGGCCTACGTCCAACAACGGACTTTCCATGGCTGAAAGATGTAATGAACGAGAAAAGGATGAAGTTCATTTTGTGTTTTGAAATGTCCTGTCCTGTACTGACCGATCTTCGTAGACGATTTATTTCGACGAAGTATTATAGACACCCATGCTTGTTTCAGTTGTCCAGAACAAATGCGACAGCCTGTGTTCAAGCAAACAGGAACAAGAAAAACACAAAAATAGAATTGGAACGCGTATTTATTACAACTAGCAAAAACATGTGTAAATTTTCGGCTAACTGGTCTTTATCAAGCGTGAATGTAAAATCACAAACAAACAAACACCAAATACAAAAAAGTAGTAGGAAAAAAACCCCCCACCAAATACAAAAAAGTAGTAGGAAAAAAAACCCCCACCAAATACAAAAAAGTAGTAGGAAAAAACCCCCACCAAATACAAAAAAGTAGTAGGAAAAAAACCCCCACCAAATACAAAAAAGTAGTAGGAAAAACCCCCCCACCAAATACAAAAAAGTAGTAGGAAAAAAACCCCCACCAAATACAAAAAAGTAGTAGGAAAAAACCCCCCACCAAATACAAAAAAGTAGTAGGAAAAACCCCCCACCAAATACAAAAAAGTAGTAGGAAAAACCCCCCCACCAAATACAAAAAAGTAGTAGGAAAAAACCCCCCACCAAATACAAAAAAGTAGTAGGAAAAAACCCCCACCAAATACAAAAAAGTAGTAGGAAAAAAAAACCCCACCAAATACAAAAAAGTAGTAGGAAAAAACCCCCCACCAAATACAAAAAAGTAGTAGGAAAAAAACCCCCACCAAATACAAAAAAGTAGTAGGAAAAAACCCCCCACCAAATACAAAAAAGTAGTAGGAAAAAACCCCCCACCAAATACAAAAAAGTAGTAGGAAAAACCCCCCCCACCAAATACAAAAAAGTAGTAGGAAAAAACCCCCCACCAAATACAAAAAAGTAGTAGGAAAAAACCCCCCACCAAATACAAAAAAGTAGTAGGAAAAAACCCCCACCAAATACAAAAAAGTAGTAGGAAAAGACTGAAACGAAGCAGCAGGGAAGTTTCAGTCTTGTTCTCCTAAATTTTTGTATCTGTGTTTGTTTGTTTGTGATCTTACGTTTACGCTTGACAAAAGCCAAGTTGGCCGAAAATTTGCGTCTGTCTTGTCTGGTTGTATTAAATACGCGTTCTGATTCTATTAAAAAATTTTTTTTTAATGTTTTTCTTGTTTCAGTTGTGTTCATTAATGATATCGACTGACAAAGAAACTGACCATACATAACATGGC
>JAPXFY010000035.1:25926499-25928999 GCA_030674185.1 Monoplex corrugatus
AGACAGAGACAGACAGACAGACAGACAGACTGACAGAGACACAGAAAGAGAAAGAGAGAGAGAGAGAGAGAGATAGACAGACAGACAGACAGAGACAGATGCACAGAGAGACAGACACAGAGACACAGAGAAACGAGAGAGATGGACAGACAGACACACAGACATACAGACAGATACAGAGACAGACAGACAGAGACATACAAACATACATACAGACAGACTGACAGAGACAGAGACACAGAAAGGGAGAGAGAGAGAGAGAGAGAGAGAGAGAGAGAGAGAGAGAAGACAGACAGACAGACAGACAGACAGAGAGACACACAGACATACAGACAGATACGAAGACAGAGATAGACAGAGAAGAGACATTCATAGATACATACATACATACATACATACATACATACATACATACATACATACATACATACATGCATACATACATACATACATACATAATATATATATACAGACTGACAGAGACAGAGAACAGAAACAGAGAGAGCGAGAGAGCGAGGCAGACAGACAGACAGACAGACAGAGACAGATACACAGAGATACGTACACAGTCAGAGAGAGACAGAGAGACAGATAGATAGACAGAGAGAAGAGAGAGAGAGAGAGAGAGACAGAGAGAGAGACAGACAGACAGACAAACAGACAGAGACAAAGCAGAGAGACAGATTCAGAGAAACTTCAAACTTGAAAAAAAAAAAAAAAAAAAAAAAAAAACCCAACACTTTGATACTCAACGTAACAGCATTAGGTCGCACTTGTGTGTCTCCACACATTATGATATAAACACACTCAACAACAAACAAACCATAACACGTCCATTGTCAAAAAAGTTATAAACTGTAAACAAAAGATTGACTTACATATGTCAATATAATCAAAGGATATAACTCTTGAGAATTATCTCCATGTTGTATAGAACTTCTCAAATCCAACACAGTTTGCGCTACCCATTCAGCTAGCATAGATGCAGGTATAAAGTACAAAAACAGTAAGCTCAGAACACTCCTCAAAATATGTCAGTTTGGTCAAGCGCTTTACGAAATCACGAGTGACAAAGGTCCACACATGTAAAGAAAGTATAATTATGAACCTCCAACAATAACAACGAAGACAACAATAATGGCATAACAATAATGACAGTAGCAGTAGCAATGGTATATCATTTTGGTAAAATAAAGTAAATTACAGACATAAAACTTACTATTATTTATTTTTATTGTTATTGATGTTCAAAGCCCAGCCGAGTGCGCAGAGCCAAGCAGGGCTATAACCGTTTTAAAACATACACAATACTTCAACAGGATAAAACATGAAAAGAAAATTGATACACATGTAAATGCAATCGCGCACATAATCTAAGGACATGCCCCTGGCGTTGACCCACTCCGTCCAATTTATCGCACAAGAGATAAAAAAAACAACACCTGAATACAAATTTAAGCATACCTAAGGACACCAAAACATATCTAAAAGCAGGCCTAAATTACTAAAATTGCTTCCGCACATCTCATTTCTCTAAAGCCAAAAATGCACTTAACACATATACCCAATTATCAATCCTCCATGAAAAGTATGTAAGACTTTATCGAACACATATAGATGAATGGACCAGCAAGGCAGAAAATGATAGGAAGAAATGACAGAAAGCAAATGAGCAAGGCAGTAACAAAGAGAGTGATAGAAAATAGGAAATTTCTAGCACAAAATTTCCAGAAGGCGGGGATTCTATTTATATTGAAAGAGCCCCCGGCATCCCCACTGGGGTGGGAGACATAAAATTCAAAACTTAAAAACAAAAAACAAACACAAACAAACAACAAACAAACAAACAAACTCAGTAAATCACAGACACAGAATGAAAGGAAAAAGAAGAAAGTAAAAGAACACGCTGAGGTCTCTACCACTTCACTCCCTTACGACTTCGATCAGAGAGTTACGGGACGACCCTTCACCTTTCATGACACAAAATGTGTCGGAGAGAGTAGAACTGTCATCTTCTTTAAGCATGTTCATCAGTGAATTCTCCCCCTTGACGGATAATACATGTACACATCTTTCTGGATACTGATTTCCGTTAGGGAAACAATCGGTGGGTGTCCAGGTGTGTAGCGGCCAGCACCGAACCCGGTGACCCGACAGGTGAGGGAAACATTGGTTTCTTTTTTTTTCTCGTTTGTTTTATCAGTTTTAGTTTCTTATTTAGAGAAGAGTCCTTCTCTCTGCAGTGGGGTACTGGGATGCTGAAATTAAGGTGACCCCCTTCCCCTTCCTTGTTCTGGAACCGCAGGAACTGTTGTCTAGTTTGCTTTTTTAATTTTGTTAGGACCATTGCACTCAGGGAAGTTAATTGGGTACATGTTATTAAGTGTATTTTGGCTCTAGGAGGTAAGATATGCAGAAGCAATTTAGTAATCTATATCCGTTTTAAAATATGCTTTGGTGTCCTTAGTTATGCTTATATTTGTATTCAGTGTGTGTTTTA
>JAPXFY010000035.1:25933999-25941499 GCA_030674185.1 Monoplex corrugatus
GGCTATGTATTAATTTTTGCATGGTCTACGCGAGCTGGCTGACCACCGGTGCCAGTGATGAGATACATGTAACAGACATGGTTGCCATTGCGAAGTGCACGTCGGGAGAAGTTGTTAGTTGGGGTGTGTGAGATGGGAATACACCTGTTTCCTACGAGGTACCGATAGGGCTGAGTCTACCATAGGGCTGAGTCTACCCATAGGGCTGAGTCTAATAGTTACCATAGGGCTGAGTCTACCGATAGGGCTGAGTCTACCATAGGGCTGAGTCTACCGATAGGGCTGAGTTACCGATGGCGGTTACATGGGTGAGTCTACCGATAGGGCTGAGTCTACCGATAGGGCTGAGTTACCATAGGCTGATCACCTAGGGCTGAGTCTACCATAGGGCTGAGTATATCGATTGGGTTGAGTATACCGATAGGCTGAGTCTACCATAGGGCTGAGTCTACCGATAGGGTTGAGTATACGATTGGGTTGAGTATACCGATAGGGCTGAGTCTACCGATAGGGCTGAGTTACGATAGGGCTGAGTCTACCGATAGGGTTGAGTTACGATTGGGTAAGTATACGACAGGGCTGAGTCTACCGATAGGGTTGAGTATATCGATTGGGTTGAGTATACCGATAGGCTGAGTCTACTGATAGGGTTGAGTATACCGATAGGGCTGAGTCTACCAAGGGTAGTATAGGGTTGAGTATACGATTGGGTTGAGTATACCGATAGGGCTGAGTCTACCGATAGGCTCAGTCTACCGATAGGGTTGAGTATACCGATAGGGCTGAGTCTACCCATAGGGTTGAGTATACCGATAGGGTAGAGTATACCGATAGGGCTGAGTCTACGATAGGGTTGAGTCTACCGGTAGGGCTGAGTCTACCGATAGGGCTGAGTTACCGATAGGGCTGAGTCTACCGATAGGGTTGAGTATCGATGGTTAGTATACCGATAGGGCTGAGTCTACCGATAGGGTTGAGTCTACCGATAGGGCTGAGTCTACCGATAGGGCTGAGTCTACCCATAGGGCTAAGTATAACCCTTTGATTCCCTCACCCTACCCACCAGCTTCCTGGGTAAGGTGAGGGAGTCAAAGGGTTAAGTTTTTGCAGTTTAGTTGATAGGGTGCCGCAGTCAAAGGGTTAAGGTCGGGGCGGAGTTCGAAAAAGTTTTTTTTCTGTATTGTTCCAGTCTTCTAGTCAGAGGTTGTTCACACAAGTTTGCACTTTGGCTTTCAGATCCGTGCTAAGGGATGAAAGATATAGACATGTTTTCTCCGCTGTGGCATTCTTGCCAAGGCAGTCTGCTGCTATTAACTCTTTGACTCCCGCACCTTGTCCATCAACATCCTGCACTGCCAATCCATGCTAGTAAAGCAGAAACTCAACCCTTTGACTCCCTCACCCTATCCACCAGCTTCAGGAAGCTGATGGTTAAGGTGAGGGAATCAAAGGGTTAAGTTTACAGGAGCTGGTGGATAGGGTGAGGAAATCAAAGGGTTAAGTTTACAGGAGCTGGTGGATAGGGTGAGGAAGTCAAAGGGTTAAGTTTACAGAAAGCTGGTGGATAGGGTGAGGAAGTCAAAGGGTTAATTTTACAGAAAGCTGGTGGATAAGGTGAGGTAATCAAAGAGTTAAGTTTACAGGAGCTGGTGGATAGGGTGAGGAAGTCAAAGGGTTAAGTTTACAGGAGCTGGTGGATAGGGTGAGGAAGTCAAAGGGTTAAGTTTACAGGAAGCTGGTGGATAGGGTGAGGTAATCAAAGGGTTAAGTTTACAGGAGCTGGTGGATAAGGTGAGGTAATCAAAGGGTTAAGTTTACAGAAGCTGGTGGATAGGTTGAGGGAGTCAAAGGGTTAAGCTTACAGCAAGCTGAAAGATAGGGTGAGGGAATCAAAGGGTTAAGTTTACAGGAGCTGGTGGATAGGGTGAGGAAGTCAAAGGGTTAAGTTTATAGGAAGCTGGTGGATAGGTAAGGGAGTCAAAGGGTTAAGTTACAAGAAGCTGGTGGATAGGGTGAGGGAATCAAAGGGTTAAGTTTACAGGAAGCTGGTGGATAGGGTGAGGGGTCAAAGGGTTAAGTTTACAGGAAGCTGGTGGATAAGGTGAGGTGTCAAAGGGTTAAGTTTACAGGAAGCTGGTGGATAGGGTGAGGGAATCAAAGGGTTAAGTTTACAGGAAGCTGGTGGATACGGTGAAGGAGTCAAAGAGTTAAGTTTACTGGAAGCTGGTGGATAGGGTGAGGGAATCAAAGGGTTAAGTTTATAGGAAGCTGGTGGATAGGGTAAGGGAGTCAAAGGGTTAAGTTACAAGAAGCTGGTGGATAGGGTGAGGGTGTCAAAGGGTTAAGTTTATCGGAAGCTGGTGGATAGGGTAAGGGAGTCAAAGGGTTAAGTTTACAGGAAACTGGTGGATAGGGTGAGGTGTCAAAGGGTTAAGTTTACAGAAGCTGGTGGATAGGGTGAGGGAGTCAAAGGGTTAAGTTTACAGGAAACTGGTGGATAGGGTAAGGGAGTCAAAGGGTTAAGTTTACAGAAGCTGGTGGATAGCGTGAGGGAGTCAAAGGGTTAAGTTTACAGGAAACTGGTGGATAGGGTGAGGGAGTCAAAAGGTTAAGTTTACAGAAGCTGGTGGATAGGGTGAGGGAGTCAAAGGGTTAAGTTTACAGGAAACTGGTGGATAGGGTGAGGGAATCAAAGGGTTAAGTTTACAGGAAGCTGGTGGATGAGGTGAGGGAATCAAAGGGTTAAGTTTACAGGAAGCTGGTGGATAGGGTGAGGGTGTCAAAGGGTTAAGTTTACAGGAAGCTGGTGGATGAGGTGAGGGAATCAAAGGTTAAGTTTACAGGAAGCTGGTGGATAGGGTGAGGGAGTCAAAGGGTTAAGTTTACAGGAAGCTGGTGGATAGGGTGAGGGTGTCAAAGGGTTAATTTACAGGAAGCTGGTGGATAAGGTGAGGGAATCAAAGGGTTAAGTTTACAGAAAGCTGGTAGATAGGGTGAGGGAGTCAAAGAGTTGTTTACAGGAAGCTGGTGGATAGGGTGAGGGAGTCAAAGGGTTAAGTTTGCAGCAAGCTGGTAGATAGGGTGAGGGAATCAAAGGGTTAAGTTTACGAGAAGCTGGTGGATAGGGTAAGGGTGTCAAAGGGTTAAGTTTACAGGAAGCTGTGGATAGGGTGAGGGAATCAAAGGGTTAAGTTTACAGAAAGCTGGTGGATAAGGTGAGGGTATCAAAGGGTTAAGTTTCCAGGAAGCTGGTAGATAGGGTGAGGGAGTCAAAGAGTTGTTTACAGGAAGCTGGTGGATAGGGTGAGGGAATCAAAGGATTAAGTTTACAGGAAGCTGGTGGATAGGGTGAGGGAATCAAAGGATTAAGTTCACAGGAAGCTGGTGGACAGGGTGAGGGAATCAAAGGATTAAGTTCACAGGAAGCTGGTGGATAGGGTGAGGGAATCAAAGGATTAAGTTCACAGGAAGCTGGTGGATAGGGTGAAGGAATCAAAGGATTAAGTTCACAGGAAGCTGGTGGATAGGGTGAGGGAATCAAAGGATTAAGTTCACAGGAAGCTGGTGGATAGGGTGAAGGAATCAAAGGATTAAGTTTACAGGAAGCTGGTGGATAGGGTGAGGGAATCAAAGGATTAAGTTAACAGGAAGCTGGTGGATAGGGTGAGGGAATCAAAGGATTAAGTTTACAGGAAGCTGGTGGATAGGGTGAAGGAATCAAAGGGCTAAGATTTTGCTGTTGGCGATTAGGGTGCAGGAGTCAAATGGTTAAATTGCCAGTCAGCCGCGTTGAAAACCTTTAAGGAAAACAAGAGATAATGTAAACCCCTGGGGTGTGCACAAATAATACCGACTTCGGGAACCGATAAATAATATTTAACATGTTTCCACAATCGAATATGACTGACAACAGATGAAAAGTATGGCAGTCGAAAAATAGCCTTCTTTTCTCTCTCTCTCTCTCTCTCTCTCTCTCTCTCTGTCTCCATCCAAACCAGAGGATTTCATTTCACAGCTCAGCGGGGAACATGTGGGCACACTCATACAGGCGCGACAGACCGTGGCAAACTTTGGAGCTGTCGTCATCTCACCGCCTTTACTGCATTTACGATCGATGTCTGCGCCATTTCCGGACCCTGTCGCGAAACTCTGACTGGCCCTTTAGTCGGGTGTCTTCTTGCCTAAAGCCTGCGTCCACACACACGGTGTACGACTTTTCTGTTTTGGCTTGAAAGGGACATCATCATCATCTTCATCATCATCATCATCATCTTCATAAAGTGCCCTGCCGCATGGCGTTGGCGATCATGGCCCTACATATGTATCTATCCCTTGTCGCTGCAAGCACATCTTCCACCCTCTCTGTCCTCAGCCACCCTGCAAGTCCGTCCAATATTTTCTCCCTGGGTCTGCCTGGTGTTCTCTTTCCTTCCAGCTTTCCTGTTGTGACCAGGTGATCTAATTCCATTTTTTTTCATAAAATGGCCTATAAATGTTGCCTGTCTCTTCCTAATCTTTCTTATCAATGATCTTCTTGTGTCTGCTTCCATCAAGACTGTCTCGTTTGTTTTCTTTGCTGTCCATGGAAACTCTCAACATTCTTTTAGAAACCACATCTCGCTGCCTCAGTCTTGTTCTGGCTTTGCGTGTTGACTGTCCACGCCTCATAACCGTATAACATTATCGGTTTTATATAACATTCAAGAACTGTCTTCCTGATGTTAATTGATGAAAGGGACTTAGTGGCAAGAAATTCTGGAGAGAGCTGGACAGCAGAGACCCCTTCCCTCCTCTTTAAAAAAAAACAACAACGGATTCTAACGGCCACACCACGTTGAAAACACTGGTTCTTGTCCGATCACCGAAGTTAAGCAACGTCGGGCCCAGCCAGTACTTGGATGGGTGACCGCTTGGGAACACCGGGTGCTGGTTGGCAACTTTTAGGTAGGGTTCAAGACCTGGCCAGCTCATGGGTTTATGTGCAGGCTTAAGGTATGTGCCATGATCACCATACACATGGCACCTGTGAGGTTAGTGCATATGGAATTCGTTCCGAGCGCGGAGACGTTATCTTGAGAAACTGAAACTGAAACTGAAACTAAAAGCAGACTCTAAAAGTAGGGATTCGAAAACTCTTGCCATCTTTGTTTTGAAAGGAGTTGACCGACTCGTACAACAATCCTTTTTCAAAAGTAACAAAAGATGCACGAATCGGACAGTGTAACAGACCCTTTACATAACGCCTTAAATTAATTGGGGCAGATTAGTATTTATTATCATTATTTTTTGTGTGTGTGACTGGCATTGTTCGACGATGTATTATTTTGATTGTGTCATACATTACGCAGGTTGACAAGCAGTTGATTACTGTGATTCTCTCCTATGGCGAGGTAGTATTCTAGGAGGGAAGTAGCCTGGAATTCCACAAGGACAAAAGCTGTGAGCGGTCCTAGCATAGAAGTGGAATAAACCTACGGGTCCCCCAGTGGGGATGTCGGGGGCTCTTTCAGTATAAATAGTATCCCCACCTTCTGGAAAGTCTGTGCTAGAAGTTTCCTTTTTTTCACTTCTCTTTTGTTCTTTTCTTTTTTTTTTTTTTCCTCCTTTGCTTTCTGTCATTTCTTCTTATCATTTTCTGCCTTGCTGGTCCATTCACCTGTATGTGTTCGATAAAGTCTTATGTACTTTTCTTAGGATTGATAATTGGGTACATGTATTCAGTGCATTTTTGGCTTAGGGAGGTGAGATATGCGGAAACATTTTAAGTAATTTATGCCCGTTTTATATATGTTTTGGTGTCCTTAGATATGCTTAAAATTGTATTCAGGTATGTTTTTTAAATCCCCTGTGCGATAAAATGGACGGAAGTGGTCAACGCCAGGGGCATGTCCTTAGATTTGTGCACGAATACATGATGTGTATACTTAATTTTCTTTTCTTTTTGTTACTGATTTTGTATGTTTTGACGATATAGCCCTTTTATGGCTACGCAGTCATGGCTTAAACTTTTTGACTCTGCCTATCCACCAACGCAAATTAACCCTTGACTCTGTGAATGTGGATGGTGAGGAGTCAAAGGATAATTAAGTTTTTGTTTGTTACTATAGGTGACAATAGGATGCTGTGGACAGGTGCGGAGTCAAAGGTAAACAACATAACGTACAATACAACCTGCGGTTGCTGAGGATGGTGAGTCGTTGTTTACGTAAATGTGGTTCTTTGTTCAGACGTGAGGTTTCTGGTCATGTGTAGCCACACCCAGCCATGCAGTCACATAAACCCATGAACATATACTCACTTTCCATCCACTTTGTGGCGTTCAGGTGGCAGTCTTTTGGTGGGTTATAAGCTGAGGCCAGGTCATATTCATTTTCATCTCATCATCATCATCATCAGCGTGCGCAGCAGCAGCAGCAGAGTTATCATCAAGTGCTCTCGCATGGCGTGCGTCAAAGGCCCTCCAAATTATGTCCTTGCTGCCGCAACACACTTCCACCCTCTCTGTCCTCAGCCACCCTGCAAGTCGTCCAATATTTTCTCCTTGGGTCTACCCGGTGCTCTCTTTCCCTCCAGCTTTCCTGTTGTGACCAGGTGCTCCAATTCCCCTTTCATCGTCATGGCATGGTGAAAAAATGCTTCAAGGTTTTCTCGTCCTTCATCCACGCCCTGTTGTCATGGTGACCCTCATGCTACAAAACAAAAAACTTAACCCTTTGACTCCCTCACCCTGCAGGAAGCTGGTGGATAAGGTGAGGGAGTCAAAAGGTTAAGTTTTTTGCAGTTGTGGATAGGGTTCAGGAGTCAAAGAGTTAATTTTTTTTGCATCATGTGCTCTGCTGCATGGCGTTGGCGATCATGGCCCTCCATACGTATCTGTCCCTTGCTGCCGCAAGCACATCTTCCACCCTCTCTGTCCTCAGCCACCCTGCAAGTCTGTCCAATATTTTCTCCCTGGATCTTTCCTCCCAGCTGTCATCCTCACCACTCGTTAAAGACACTCTCACGGGATAATTGGTAGAGCCGTGCATGGACTCAGGATCTGATATCTTGAGTTCAAACCCAGCCTGAAGCATTAACATCTGGCCTGTTTGTTGCCCATCTTAATGTTTCCATCGTTCTGGTGGTGCCAGCTTAGTGTTTGATAGGTCCACTGGTCTGTTTGTTGCCCATCTTAATGTTTCCATCATTCTGGTGGTGTCAGCTTAGTGTTTGATAGGTCCACTGGTCTGTTTGTTGCCCATCTTAATGTTTCCATCATTCTGGTGGTGTCAGCTTAGTGTTTGATAGGTCCACTGGTCTGTTTGTTGCCCATCTTAATGTTTCCATCATTCTGGTGGTGTCAGCTTAGTGTTTGATAGGTCCACTAGTCTGTTTGTTGCCCATCTTAATGTTTCCATCGTTCTGGTGGTGTCAGCTTAGTGTTTGATAGGTCCACTGGCTGTTTGCTGCCCATCTTAATGTTTCCATCATTCTGGTGGTGTCAGCTTAGTGTTTGATAGG
>JAPXFY010000035.1:25948999-25951499 GCA_030674185.1 Monoplex corrugatus
TCTTTGTTTGTGCCTTGTTCTTTTCCTTTCTGTCATTTCTTTCTTTCTTTGTTTCTGCCTTATTCCTTTGTTTTCTGTGTTTTTCTTCCTTTCTCATTTTCTGCCTTTCTTTGTTTCTGCCTTGTTCCTTTGTTTTCTGTCATTTCTTTCTTTCTTTGTTTCTGCCTTGTTCCTTTGTTTTCTGTGTTTTTCTTCCTTTCTCATTTTTTTGCCTTTCTTTGTTTCTGCCTTTTTCCTTTGTTTTCTGTCATTTCTTTCTTTCTTTGTTTCTGCCTTGTTCCTTTGTTTTCTGTCATTTCTTTCTTTCTTTCTTTGTTTCTGCCTTGTTCCTTTGTTTTCTGTCATTTCTTTCTTTCTTTGTTTCTGCCTTGTTCCTTTGCTTCCTGTCATTTCTTCCCTTCTCATTCTCTTTGTTTTGCTGGTTCGCTGACCGTTCATGTGTCCCATACTTACTGTCTCTTAGGATTGATATTTAGGGGTGGGTACAAACTATTAACTGCATTTTTAGCTCTAAGGAAATATACGGGAAAGCTGGAGGGAAAGAGAGCACCGGGTAGACCTAGGGAGAAAATGCTGGACGGACTTGCAGAGTGGCTGGGGACGAGAGGGGTAGGAAATATGCTAGGGGCAACGAGAGATAGAGACAGATGGAAGTCCATGATCGCCAACGCCATGCGGCAGGGCACCTGATGATGATGATGAAGGAAATATGAACTGTTTAGCTGCATTTCAGGTACTGTGGGCCAGTTCTATGTGTGTTTTTGACCTGTTAGCTAGTTACGTTTAACCAGTTGTATTTAGGTTCGGTCATCATCATCATCATCAGGTGCCCTGCCGCATGGCGTTGGCGATCATGGACTTCCATCTGTCTCTATCTCTCGTTGCCCCCAGCATCTCCCCTACCCTCCTCGTCCCCAGCCACTCTGCAAGTCCGTCCAGCATTTTCTCCCTGGGTCTACCCGGTGCTCTCCTTCCCTCCAGCTTTCCCGTTGTGACCTGGTGCTCCAAATTCCCCTTCCTCATAAAATGGCCTATAAATGTTGCCTGTCTTTTCCTAATCTTTCTTATGAGTAATCTACTTGTGTCTGCCTCCATCAAGACCGTCTCGTTTGTTTTCTTCGCTGTCCATGGAACTCTCAACATTCTTCTTAGAAACCACATCTCGGCTGCCTCAATCTTGTTCTGGCTTTTAGGTTCGGTGAGTTTTATTTTTCAATCCCCATTCGGCAGAATGGTTACCACCAGCGGCGTAGCTTTAGATTACTTGCGTGAATATAATTATGAGCATATTTAATTAATGTTCTTGTACAGGTTCATTGATGTGTTATCTCTCTCTCTCTCTCTCTGTGTCTGTCTCTCTCTATCTCTCTCTCTCTCTCTCTCTCTCTGTATGTGTATGTGTGTGTGTGTGTGTGTGTGAGTGTGTGTGTGTGTGTGTTTGTGTGTGTGTGTTGTGTGTGTGTGTGTTGTGTGTGTGTGTTTGTGTGTGTGTGTGTGTATGTGTGTGTGAGTGTGAGTGTGAGTGTGTGTGTGTGTGTGTGTGTGAGTGTGAGTGTGTGTGTGTGTGTGTGTGTGTGTGTGTGTGTGTGCGTGAGTGCGTGTGTGTGTGTGTGTGTGTGTGTGTGTGTGTGTGTGTGTGTGTGTGTGTGTGTGTGTTGTGTGTGTGATGGTTGTAAACCTGGTATGGCCCCGAGCAGTCGGCTGACCTTTAAACAATTATAGTAAAAACTATCATCATCATCATCATCATCATCATCATCATCGTTATAATTTACTATCATTGTTATCGTTATTTGTTATCATTATTATTATTGTTGTTGTTGTTGTTGTTATTGTTATCATCATCATCATTACAATTATTATAGTTATTATTATTTTTATTATTATTGTTATTATCATTAGTAGCATTAGCAGTAGCAGTAGTTGTAGTAGTAGTAGTAGCGTTAGTAGTAGTAGTAGTAGTAGCGGTAGTAGTAGTAGTAGTAGTAGTAGTAGTAGCGTTAGTAGTAGTAGTAGTAGTAGTAGTAGTAGTAGTAGTAGTAGTATTAACCAGTCACTGTCGTGCAGTAGTTAACGCAACGGATCACCGACTGGAAGGTTGTGGGTTCGAATCCCCATCAGTACCTTCAAAAATCATTGCGGGATTTTTCAGCTCTAACCGGCTCCTACCCAGAGTGTAACGTGCTATGGGCTCATTGGGAAGACTGGGACCACACACACACAGTCGAATCTCATTCACATCACAGATGTGTCATTGAGGGTGTTGCTCAAATCTCCTGACAACCACCACAGGTGTCTGTATCTTTCAGGGCTGGTCGACGCCAGGTCGTGTTATGATAGTACGCGTAGAGCACAGCCCTGTCACGTAGTCTCAATACTAGATGGAACTCCACAGCATTATGATTATCATCATCATCATCATCATCATCGTTGAACTGTGAAAACAGTGCCAGCTTCTGCGGCCATTAAGGTAGCGTAGAAAATGGGACAACAACAAAAA
>JAPXFY010000035.1:25958999-25961499 GCA_030674185.1 Monoplex corrugatus
TCTTGTCCTGGGTCTTCAGTTCATGAGGTGTTACTTTCCTGTCCAAGATTATTCCAGTGGTAGGCTGCTAAAATACAAGTATAAAATATAGGTAAAACATAGTCTAGGTAGGGCCTCAGGACCTGGCCAGCTCACGGGTTTATGTGCAGGCTTAAGGCTTGTGCCATGATCACTATACACATAGCATCTGCGACATTAGTGTGTATGGAATTCGTTCCGAGCGCGGAGACGTCGTCTTGAGAAACGAAACTGAAACTGAAACTGTCCTGGGTCTTCAGTGTATGAGGATTATTGGTGTCTGTAGCCTTGGAGCGCATCAGGACCCCGACACGACACACTAGGAATCTCATGTCAGCACAGACATCATTCCCAGGGTGGAAGAACCAGCAACAACCTTCGCTTCCGACGCAGATGACGTTGAAGGCTTGACAGGTACCGAACAAGAAACCACGAAGCTTGTACAGTAGATGAAACATCAACAAGATGTGGCATGGATATTAGCACCGAAAAATCCAACAGTTGATGGACCAGCCACAACACCACAGTCACCACTGATATAACTGTCCATGGACTGAAGATACGAACTGTTGAACAATTCACTTACCTGGGATCCATCGACAGCAATGAAGAAAAAAAAAATATCCCTTATGATTCAGGGTTTGCTATTTGTAAATGTTAATCTTTGACTTGTCTAAGCGTTGCCTGAAGTTAAAACTTTCGGTGTTATATTTTTTTCTTGTTTGTTTTCATTTTTGTGTTTGCAAAGACGTATTGCAGAAAAAGAAGAAGAAGAACAACAACAACAACCACAAGACAAACAAGAAGAAAAACTAGAAGAAGAAGAAGATGAAAAAGAAAGAAGAAGAAGAAGAAGAAGAAGAAAAACAAGAAGAGAAAACAAGAGAAGCAAGAAGATAGAAAGAAGAAGAAGAAGAAGAAAAGAAGAAGAAGAAGGAGAAAAGAAGAAGAAGAAGAAGAGAAAGAAGAAGAAGAAGAAGAAGAAAAAGAAGAAGAAGAAGAAGAAAAAAGAAGAAAAGAAGAAGAAGAAAAGAAGAAAAAAAGAAGAAGAAGAAGAAGAAAAAGAAGAAGAAGAAGAAGAAGAAGAAGAAGAGAAAGAAGAAGAAGAAGAAGAAGAAAGAAGAAGAAGAAGAAGAAAAAAGAAGAAGAAGAAGAAGAAAAGAAGAAGAAGAAGAAGAAGAAGAAGAAGAAGAAGAAGAAGAAGAAAAGAAAGAAGAGAAGAAGAAGAAGAAAAAGAAGGAGAAGAAGAAGAAGAAGAAGAAGAAGAAGAAGAAGAAAAGAAGAAGAAGAAGAAGAAAAGAAGAAGAAGAAGAAGAAGATAAAGAAGAAGAAGAAGAAGAATGGAAAGAAGAAAAGAAGAAGAAGAAGATAAAGAAGAAGAAAAGAAGAAGAAGAAGAAGAAGAAGAAGAAGAAGAAAGAAGAAGAAGAAGAAGAAGAAGAGAAAAAGAAGAAGAAGAAGAAAAGAAGAAGAAGAGAAGAAGAAGAGAAGAAGAGGAAAGAAGAGAAAGAAGAAGATAAAGAAAGGAAGAAGAAGAAGAAAGATAAAGAAGAGAAGAAGAAAGAAGAGAAGAAGAAAGAAGAAGATAAAGAAGGAGAAGAAGAAGAAGATAAAGAAGAAGAAGAAGAAGATAAAGAAGGAGAAGAAGAAGAAGATAAAGAAGAAGAAGAAGAAGAAGAAGAAGATAAAGAAGAAGAAGAAGAAGAAGATAAAGAAGAAGAAGAAGAAGAAACAGAAGACAAAAACCTATTAACGGGATGATCAAAAACGAAGATTGAAAGTCTATCCTTTCGTTGTTTGTTCATTTGTTTGTTTGTTTGTCTGTTTGTTTGTCTGTGTGTGTTTGTTTGTTTGTTTGTTTGTCTGTGTGTGTTTGTTTGTTTGTTCAAGTTGGAAAACCACACACGGTTTGAATGACCCGACATTCAAGCTGGTTCCACGGTTCTGCCATAATCACGCAAATTAGGCAATTTACGTCACTTGATGACTCCCTTCTGCCATTAACACACAAATTGGGCAGTTTAGGCCGTTTAAAGACCCCCGTCCCTTCCCTTCCCGACCTTTTATCCTCCCACCCCCCTCCCCCCACCCCCAAACATCCCGCACCTCTCGCTATCTCGGAGCCAGCTGTATGTGTTATCGTTTTTATTTGTAAAACTGTTGCTATATCACCATCTTTATGTGTCACCGTGTCCTTATGATACCATGTTTATGTGTCACCGTGTCCGTATGACGTCACGTCCATGTGTCGCCGTATCCTTATGACGTCATGTTTATGCGTCACCGTGTCCTCATGACGCCATGTTTATGTGTCACCGTGTCCTTATGACGCCATGTTTATGTGTCACCATGTCCTTATGATACCATGTTTATGTGTCACCGTGTCCTTATGACACCATGTTTATGTGTCACCATGTCCTTATGACGCCATGTTTATGTGTCACCATGTCCTTATGACACCATGTTTATGTGTCACCATGTCC
>JAPXFY010000035.1:25966499-25968999 GCA_030674185.1 Monoplex corrugatus
GGATAGTGAGACAGGCAATTACCTCTGTCATACTCTGTAATATGATCATAGACATGGATAGGGAGACAGGCAATTACCTCTGTCATACTCTGTAATATGATCAGAGACATGGATAGGGAGACAGGCAATTACCTCTGTCACTCTGTAATATGATCATAGACATGGATAGGGAGACAGGCAATTACCTCTGTCACTCTGTGATATGATCATAGACATGGATAGGGAGACAGGCAATTACCTCTGTCACACGGTGATATGATCATAGACATGGATAGGGAGACAGGCAATTACCTCTGTCACACGGTGATATGATCATAGACACGGATAGTGAGACAGGCCACTAGCTCTGTCACTCTGTGATATGATCATAGACACGGATAGTGAGACAGGCAATTACCTCTGTCACACGGTGATATGATCATAGACACGGATAGGGAGGCAGGCAACTAGCTCTGTCACACTGTGTGATATGATCATAGACATGGATAGGGAGACAGGCAACTAGCTCTGTCACACTGTGATATGATCATAGACATGGATAGGGAGACAGGCTACTAGTTTTGTCACACTGATATGATCATAGACATGGATAGGGAGACAGGCAACTAGCTCTGTCACACTGTGATATGATCATAGACATGGATAGGGAGACAGGCAACTAGCTCTGTCACACTGTGTGATATGATCATAGACACGGACATGGTTGGCGAGAGTGTCAAAGGCCAGCAGTTGGCCACGCCACGTTGCCGATCTCTGTGTAAATATCTCTGGCGTGACTGAAGACAGACGAAAGCTGGGTTATACAGTGAGTGGCATGAAGACCTCATGCTGTGTGCACCAGTGCCACCGTGCCTGCAACAACAAGGCAGCCATGCCATACTGACACTGAGCCTTTCACTGATGCATCCTTGCATCTGTCAGACATTTTGGTTTGGATAATGGTGCAGTAGAGATCTCTCTCTTGTGCAGATGAGTTGGTCACTCATGACGAGACCTTTCTCTCTCTTCTTTTTTCTTTTGTTTGTTTTATTTTATTTTATTTTTTTTTAGTGTTCCGATTTTATTTTCGGAGGTGCGTATGCTCATTATTTTTGCTCACACTGTGCAGGCGATTTGTTGCTGCATAATCTACATACACCGCATCCAGTGGGTGTGCTTACAGAGTGTTTTCATGTATCATAAGCCAGCCAGTCACTGACTTCATTTACAGAATCCTTTAACCCTTTGACTCCCGCACCCTGCGATGCCAACCATGCTAGCACAGCAAAACCTTAACCCTTTGATTCCCTCACCCTATCCACCAGCTTCCGTGCAGGAAGCTAGTGGATAGGGTGAGGGAGTCAAAGGGTTAAAGTTTTGCATTTAGGGGATAGCGTGCGAGAGTGAAAGGGTTAACTGCTTGTTTGATGTTCTGCACGCTCGGATATGTGTGCAGGAAAGGTGTCCAGGCTCTGGCAGGTGTGCACACATGTTGACCTGGGAGATGGGAAAAGTCTTCGGCTTTTAACCTGACCAGGTGGATGTGTCTAGGTGAATGGAACCCAGAGACCTTCCCACTGGAACCCCCCCAGCTTTAACCTACTTGACTGCACTAAGCCCATCATGAACAGACCTACACAGTGTTACTGATTACTTTGCATCATTGTGGGAGCTTCCGACTGGTAAGTGTCGAGACTATCATCATCA
Organism: Monoplex corrugatus; assembly: GCA_030674185.1. Taxonomy (NCBI): domain Eukaryota; kingdom Metazoa; phylum Mollusca; class Gastropoda; order Littorinimorpha; family Ranellidae; genus Monoplex; species Monoplex corrugatus. The sequence goes on from JAPXFY010000035.1 coordinate 25,968,186, forward strand.
TCAACTGCCCTGCCACATGGCGTTGGCGATCATGGCCCTCCATACGCATCTATCCCTTGTTGCCGCAAGCACATCGTCCACCCTGTCTGTCCTCAGCCTCGCTGCAAGTCCGTCCAACATTTTTTCCCTGGGTCTACCTCGTGTTCTCTTTTCCTCCAACTTTCCTGTTGTGACCAGGTGCTCTAATTCCTCTTTCCTCATAGAATGGCCTATAAATGTTGCCAGGATTTTCTTGATCTTGTTTATCAATGATTTTCTTGTGTCTGCCTCCATCAACACTGTCTCGTTTGCTTTCTTTGCTCTCCATGGAACTCTCAACATTCTTCTTAGAAACCACATCTCGGCTGCCTCAATCTTGTTCTGGCTTTGCTTGTTGACTGTCCACGCCTCACAACCGTATAACATTATCGGTTCTATATAACATTCAAGAACCCTCTTCCTGGTGTTAATTGATAGGCATTTGTTGGCTAGAATGCTTTTCATCTTATTGAATGCTGTTTTGGCTTGGCCGATTCTGCTGGCTATTTCCGATGTGCATCTGCCATCTGGTAAAATAATCGTTCCCAGATATTTAAACTTATCAACCTGTCTCAAGGTTGTGCCTTTTGCTGTTATTTTGCATGAGGGGATTTCATGTTTTTTACTGTTACCATGACTTCAGTCTTCTTGCTATTTAGCTCCAACCCTTTACTTCCGAGACTATAGTAAGCGGAAAGGTGCTGACAGCTATGCGAGCTGGTGACAGGGCGGGCTGCCCGAAAGAGAGATGAAGACCAGAGTGGGGCGAGAGAGGGGTCTTCCGTTCTCTCTTGGT
>JAPXFY010000035.1:26003999-26011499 GCA_030674185.1 Monoplex corrugatus
GAGTGGTGGAGAGAATGAGAGAGAGAGAGAGGGTGGGAGAGAATGAGAGAGAGAGAGAGTGGTGGAGATGAGAGGAGAGAGTGTGGAGAGAGAGAGAGAGAGAGTGGTGGAGAGAATGAGAGAGAGAGAGTGGTGGAGAGAATGAGAGAGAGAGAGTGGTGGAGAGAATGAGAGAGAGAGAGAGTGGTGTGGAGAGAATGAGAGAGAGAGAGAGTGGTGGAGAGAATGAGAGAGAGAGAGAGTGGTGGAGAGAATGAGAGAGAGAGAGAGAGTGGTGGAGAGAATGAGAGAGAGAGAGAGTGGTGGAGAGAATGAGAGAGAGAGGTGGTGGAGAGAATGAGAGAGAGAGAGTGGTGGGGTAGAGAGAATGAGGAGAGAGAGAGAGAGGTGGTGTGGAGAGAAGAGAGATGAGAGAGAAGAGAGGGTGTGGGAGGAGAAGAGATGAGAGAGAGAGAGTGGTGTGGAGAGAATGAGAGAGAGTGGTGGAGAGAATGAGAGAGAGAGAGGAGTGGTGGAGAGAATGAGAGAGGGAGGAGAGTGGTGGAGAGAATGAGAGAGAGACAGAGTGGTGGAGAGAATGAGAGAGGGAGAGAGTGGTGGAGAGAATGAGAGAGAGTGAAGGAGGGACAGAGAAACACAGAGAGAGAGTGACAGAGAGAGAGAGAGAGATGTGAAGGAGCGAGAAGGGGGAAGGAAGAGAGAAACAGAGAGAGAGGGAGGCAGAGACAGAGACAGAGAAACAGAGAGAGAGAGAGAGAATGAGAGAGAGATGTGAAGGAGCGAGAAAGGGGGAAGGAAGAGAGAAACAGGGAGAGAGGGGGGACAGAGACAGAGACAGAGAAAGAAAGAGAGAGAGAGAGAGAGAGGAATGAAAGAGAGAGAGAGAGACAAACAGACAGACAAACACACAGACAGACAGAGACAGAGACATTTTACTTACAGAAATTAAAAGGAAACGCAAAAACACGAAAATAGATTCAGAACGCATATTTAATACAACCACACACAAAGACAGGCTCAATTTTTCCTTTTATCCTATTGAACGAAGCAGCAGGGAAGTTTTAGTCTTTTTCTCCTATTTTGAAAAATTTTATTTGGTGTTCGTCTGTTTGTGATCTTATGTTTACGCTTGACAGCCGAAAATTTGCGCCTGTCTTGTCTTGTCGTATTAACCCTTTGACTCCCACACCCTATACACCAACTACGAAAACTTAACCCTTTGACTCCCTCACCCTATCCACCAGCTTCCTGCAGGAAGCTGGTGGATAGGGCGAGGGAATCAAAGGGTTAAGTTTTTGTTTTGCTTGTATGGTTGACAACACAGGATGCTGGTGGACAGGGTGCGGGAGTCATAGGGTTAAATACGCGTTCCGATTCTGTTTTCGTGTTTTTCTAGTTCCTGTTTGCTTGAACGCGGGCGATCGCACATGTTTTTTGGATATAAAGAAATTAAATCAATAGAACTGAAACCTACGGCATTCTGTTGAGAAAGCGTGGGGCAGTAATATTTTTTTTTCTTTTTCTTTTGTTCTTATACTCTTTCTTCATCCGCGCCCTCAGAGACTGCCGCTATCCCCCCCCCCCCCCCCCACCACTCCAACCTTCTATCCCGCACTTACCGAATTGCTAATGATTGTGTTAGTCAATGCTGAAACATTAGAAGGCCCGCGACGAGGGAGTGAATGTATTATGCATGCGTAAAAGGAATCTAGATTTAAACACCCACCTTTCTGCGAGCGTACTGGCCTTCTCTGTTTCTGTCTGTCTGTCTCTCTGTCTCTGTCTGTCTGTCTCTCTCTCTCTCTCTCCCTCTCTCCCTCCTCTTCTCTGTTATTTTCGCCCTCCTTTCTCTCTCTCCCTTTTCACCCTCACTCCCCCACGTACTGAGTTGTCTCTCTGTCTCTGTCTGTCTGTCTCTCTCTCTCTCTCTCTGTCTGTCTGTCTGTCTCTCTCTCTCTCTGTCTCTGTCTATCTCTTCCCCTTTCTCTCTATGTCTTTTTCTCTCTGTCTCTCTATCTCTGTCTCTCTGTCTGTCTGTCTGTCTGTCTCTCTCCGTCCTCTTCTCTCTGTCAATTTTCTCCCTCCTTTCTCTCTCTCTTTTACTCTCACTCCCCCACTTACTGAGTTCTCTTTCTCTCTCTCTCTCTCTCTCTCTCTCTCTCTCTCTCTCTCTCTCTCTCTCTCTCTCTCTCTCTCTCTCTCTCTCCAGTATATCCTTGCCCCTTATGTGGAAACAATGTCGATAATGAAAAACACTTTTTATTCCAATGCCAAATTTTTGACACAATACGTGGAAAATGCAAAGTTTTTGAATCCGACATGGCCAAAAGACAAGCTGTTGTATCTATTTTGTCGTCTGATGACAAAGTCATAATCAAATCGGTGGCACTATACATTGCGGAAGCACAAAAAATAAGACATAAACACTTACAAGCCCGACAATAGTGCTAGACAATATCATACTGGGATTAATTTAATCTCTTTTGACTGATGTGGGCTATATCACGTTAACTCCAAAAGAAGCCGCTTTATTATAGACTCTGTTTTGTAAAGAGCTGTTTTCATTTGCTTTATTTTGCTTTGTTTGTCGATAATTTAAGAGTAGCTAATAATATGAAAATAATGGTATATTTGTAGAATATGTTAGAAGTGGATATTGAAAGGGTATATAGACACTTAAGGGTCTACTATACATGTTAACAAAAACAAAAAAACAAAAACAAATCAAAAAACAAATAAATAAAAGGCATAGTGATGTCCCTTGTTAACAGAGTATTTTGGGGCAGTTATGTGAAGATTATATTATTATCACTAAATGTAAGGTTTGGGTGGTCTAGCCCAAATGTTTCATCATATTACAGTTTTGATGTGTGTGTGTGTGTGCGCACGAGCGCGCGCCCGCGTGTGAGTGTATATGGATGCGTGTGTGTGGGTGTGGGTGTGTGAAAAAGATTTTGGTTTGTCTAAACCTAGACAAATTATTGGCCTGAATGTGGGAACACTGTTCTGATATTTTTTGTTGTTGTTTTCTTTGTATTATGTAGTAGTGGTAAAATGGATGATTGTTCATTATATATGATTTGAATATGTTCGACTGTTCAAGGAATGGATGTTCGATATTTTTTTTTGATTATGCGTGAAGAATTTGCGCACATACAAAGAGTGGATTATGTGTCGCCTACTGGAAAATTGTTATCCCCCTTGTCAAAAGACCTTTTCGGGTAATGACAATAAACAGTTTCAGTTTCAGTTTCTCTCTGTGTGTGTGTGTGTGTGTGTGTGTGTGTGTGTGTGTGTGTGTGTGTCTCTCTCTGTGTGTCTCTCTCACTGTCTCTCTCTCTCTGTTTCTCTCTCGCTCTGTGTGTGTCTCTCTGTCTCTCTCTCTCTCTGTCTCTCTCTCTCTCTCTCTCTCTGTCTGTCTGTCTGTCTATCTATCTCTGTCTCTCTCTCACTGTCTCTCTTTCTCTCTCTGTCTCTCTCTGTCTCTGTCTCTCTCTCTGTCTCTGTCTGTCTGTCTGTCTGTCTCTCTCTCTCTGTCTATCTCTCTCCCTTTCTCTCAATGTCTTTTTCTCTCTGTCTCTCTGTCTCTCTCTCTCTCTCTCTCCCTTTGACTCCTTCCCTTTCTCTCTGTTATTTTCTCCCTCCTCACCTCCTCTCTTTCTCTTTTCACCCACTCTCCCCACCTGGGGCGTCTCCTTAGATAATGTGCGCGAATGCATTGACACGTGTACTTAATTTTCTTTTCCTTTCGTTTCTCCTGTTGAAATATTGTGTATGGTTTCCAAACGGTTATACCCCTGATATGGTTCTACGCAGTCGGCTGGGCTTAAAATAAAAGTAACACTAAAAAACAGCAATATTGTTGTTGTTGTTGTTGTTATTATTGTTGTTTAAAGTCCAGCCGACTGCCTAGAGCCATATAGAGGGCTATAACCGCTTCGAAACATACAAAACTTCTACAGGAAAACAGAAAGACAGAAAAGAAAATGAAGTACACATACCAATGCATTCGCGCACATAATCTAAGGACATGCCCCCGGCGTTGACCACTCCGACCAATTTATCGCACAGGGGAGATTTAAAAAACACATGAATACAAATATACGCATACCTAAGGACACCAAAACATATAAAAACAGGCTTACATTACCTAAAATTGCTTCCGCACATCTCACCTCCCTAGAGCCAAAAATGTGCTTAATACATGTACCCAATTATCAATCCTAAGAAAAAGTACGAAAGACTTTATCGAACACATACAGGTGAATGGACCAGCAAGGCAGAAAATGATAGGAAGAAATGACAGAAAGCAAAGGAAGAAGAAAGAAACAAAGAGAGTGACAGAAAAAAGGAAATTTCTAGCACAGAATTTCCAGAAGGTGGGGATACTATTTAGACTGAAAGCGCCCCTGGCATCCCCACAGGAGTCATGATCAGGGTTGAACCCAGGGCTTACACGTGCTGGACATAAACGATAACCTCTACAGTACACACACACACACACACACACACACACACACACACACACACACACACACACACACACACACAAACATACATACATACACGCACACACACATACACACATACACGCACGCACGCACACACACACACATGACACACATACACACACACACAAACACACATACACACAGACACCTACTCCCCACCTATACCCCCCCACACACACATACACACACACACATGACACACACACACACACACACACATAACACACACATACACACACACAAACACACACACACCAACTCCCCACCTACTCCCCCCCCCCCCCACACGGCACACATACATACACACACACACACACACACACACACACACACACGACACACACACACAAACACACACACAAACACACACAGACACACACAGACACCCACACAGAGATCTACCCCCCACCCACCCTCACACACACATACACATACACACCCACACCCCTACCCCCACCCACCCTCACACTCACACACACACACACACACATACACCACCCACACACACACACACTCAACCACCCACCCACCCACTCACACACCCACACATACACAGCCATCCACACTCACACCCACACACACAAACACCCTCCCTCCCACCCCACCATGAAGAAGCCCCACCCCCACCCCCACCCCCAATCCCACACACATTCCAGGACAAACAAGACGCGGCGACACAAACAACGATGGAGACCTTAGTGGGTGACTGACACTGGGGTAGATCCCACAGCCGCCAACAGCTACTCAACTACCTCCAGGCCTTCCGACACACGAAGATCGGGGGGTGGGGGGGGGGGGGTGAGTGTGGAGGGGGGAGGGAGAGCGGTGGGGTGAGGGTGGAAAGACACGCATGCCCAAACGTCTGTGTGCATGCCCAGCAGCGGCATCTGGCGGGTAATAAAAACGGGCAACGATGTATTGATGGACTTTTGCCGTGACTTGCCGCTAGGGGGCCGGCTTTAATGGCGTCCCAAGGGACTGGAAACTCAAACTCCTGACTTGCATTTTTCATTGTTCACCAAGAGGAGACAACGACAACAGAGGAGAAAAAAAAAAAGAAAGAAAATAGAAAAAAGGGATGAAGATAGACAGGCCATTCTGATTGTCTTTCTCTATACAAAATTTACACAGAAAATTCAGGAACCAGAGAAAAAACAAACAAACAAACACGAAAATAGAATCAGAACCCGTGTTTAATATAACCAGTCACGAGGGTTAGTTGGCAGAGTCATGGACTCAAGATCTGATATCTTGAGTTCAATCCCAGCCCGCAACATTTCTTTGTTCTATCTGTCCTCTCTGTCCCTGTGCTCTCTGTTCTCTGTCAGCCTGTTGGCTGCCCATCTTAATGTTTACATCATTCTGGTGGTGTCAGCTTAGTGTTTGATAGGTCCACTGGCCTGTTGGCTGCCCATCTTAATGTTTACATCATTCTGGTGGTGTCAGCTTAGAGTTTGATAGGTCCACTGGCCTGTTGGCTGCCCATCTTAATGTTTACATCATTCTGGTGGTGTCAGCTTAGTGTTTGATAGGTCACTGGCCTGTTGGCTGCCCATCTTTATGTTTCCATCATTCTGGTGGTGTCAGCTTAGTGTTTGATAGGTCCCTTCTCCCCTTTCCCCGTTTCAAGACCTTGCCAGCGCATAGAGTTTTGTGCAGGCTCAGGAATTCTGTCAGATAATCGCTGGCAGATTTGGGTGGAGTGCATATGGAGTTGTTCGAGCGCTGTGAATCCCTCCTGAAATAACTACAATAACTCCTTAGACAAGACAGGCGCAAATTTTCGGCCAACTGGCCTTTGTCAAGCGTGAATGTAAGATCACAAATAAACAAACACCATATACAAAAAATTAGGAGAAAAAGACTGAAACTTCCCTGCTGCTTCGTCCAGTGGAAGAAAAGGACTAACACTTCAGAGTCTGTATTTCTCAAGGTGCATTGCGACCTTAACCCTTTGACTCCTGCACCCTATCCACCAACTGCAAACACTTAACCCCTTGATTCCCTCACCTTAACCAGCTTCCTGCAGGAAGCTGGTGGATAGGATAAGGGAATCAAAGGGTTAAGTTTTTGCTTTGCTAGTGCTAACGTGGTTGGCAATGCAGGATGCTGTTGAAAATGGTACAGGACTTAAAAGCTTAAAGAAGCTCTTGTTGAAATAAAAACTTGACCTGAAAACGAAGGACGGAAAATGGTAGACTATAACATTAGTGAAAACAGATTGCGAATATTGACAGAGGTCCTGAGAAGCTACTGCTCACTTTGAGAAAGTGTTGATTTTTTTGACCACTTTTTTTTTACTTGGACTTCCAAGCATTTGCTTTCGCGACTTCAACCCACAACTTTGGCCAAATTTTGACAAAGAGCCACCTGAAAAGAGCTGAAAAGGTTTATTCACACATTCCTGACACGGCCAGGCAGACAGGCAGGCAGGCAAGCACACACGCACACACGCACACACACATACTCATTCACTCACTCACTCACTCACTCACACACACACACACTCATTCACTCACACACACCACACACACACACATCACACACACACACACACACACACACACACACACACACACACACACACATTCAAACACACATTCACACATGGACATACACCACACACACGTATCGACATTAACATTTGCCTCCAGACCCTTGCGAGCAGTGAGTCTGCGTGAGGCTGTTACAGCCATGCCAATCATCATCATCATCAAGTGCCCTGCCGCATGGCGTTGGCGATCATGGCCTTCCATATGTATCTATCCCTTGTTGCCGCAAGCACATCTTCCACCCTTTCTGTCTTCAGCCACCCTGCAAGTCCGTCCAATATTTTTTCCCTGGGTCTACCTGGTGCTCTCTTTCCCTCAAGCTTTCTTGTTGTGACCAGGTGCTCCAATTCCCCTTTCCTCATAAAATGGCCAGGGACATCAGCGACCACTCGCAGGAGAAGAGAACATAGAGAACAGAGATGACAGCAACCATCGTT
>JAPXFY010000035.1:26016499-26021499 GCA_030674185.1 Monoplex corrugatus
CACATATCATCTATCATACAGGAGATTTTAAAAATACCTGAGTACACATATCATCTATCATACAGGAGATTTTAAAAAATACCTGAGTACACATATCATCTATCATACAGGAGATTTATAAAATACTGAGTACACATATCATCTATCATACAGGAGATTTTATAAATACCTGAGTACACATATCATCTATCATACAGGAGATTTTATAAAATACCTGAGTACACATATCATCTATCATACAGGAGATTTTAAAAATACCTGAGTACACATATCATCTATCATACAGGAGATTTTATAAAATACCTGAGTACACATATCATCTATCATACAGGAGATTTTATAAAAATACCTGAGTACACATGTCATCTATCATACAGGAGATTTTATAAAATACCTGAGTACACATATCATCTATCATACAGGAGATTTTAAAAAATACCTGAGTACACATATCATCTATCATACAGGAGATTTTATAAAATACCTGAGTACACATATCATCTATCATACAGGAGATTTTATAAAATACCTGACTACACATATCATCTATCATACAGGAGATTTTATAAAATACCTGAGTACACATATCATCTATCATACAGGAGATTTTATAAAATACCTGAGTACACATATCATCTATCATACAGGAGATTTTATAAAATACCTGATACACATATCATCTATCATACAGGAGATTTTAAAAAATACCTGAGTACACATATCATCTATCATCAGGAGATTTTAAAAAATACCTGAGTACACATATCATCTATCATACAGGAGATTTTTATAAAATACCTGAGTACACATATCATCTATCATACAGGAGATTTTATAAATACCTGAGTACACATATCATCTATCATACAGGAGATTTTATAAAATACCTGAGTACACATATCATCTATCATACAGGAGATTTAAAAATACCTGAGTACACATATCATCTATCATACAGGAGATTTTATAAATACCTGAGTACACATATCATCTATCATACAGGAGATTTTAAAAAATACCTGAGTACACATATCATCTATCATACAGGAGATTTTATAAAATACCTGAGTACACATATCATCTATCATACAGGAGATTTTAAAAAATACCTGAGTACACATATCATCTATCATACAGGAGATTTTAAAAAATACCTGAGTACACATATCATCTATCATACAGGAGATTTTAAAAAATACCTGAGTACACATATCATCTATCATACAGGAGATTTTATAAAATACCTGAGTACACATATCATCTATCATACAGGAGATTTTATAAAATACCTGAGTACACATATCATCTATCATACAGGAGATTTTTAAAAATACCTGAGTACACATATCATCTATCATACAGGAGATTTTATAAAATACCTGAGTACACATATCATCTATCATACAGGAGATTTTATAAAATACCTGAGTACACATATCATCTATCATACAGGAGATTTTAATAAAATACCTGAGTACACATATCATCTATCATACAGGAGATTTTAATAAAATACCTGAGTACACATATCATCTATCATACAGGAGATTTTAAAAATACCTGAGTACACATATCATCTATCATACAGGAGATTTTATAAAATACCTGAGTACACATATCATCTATCATACAGGAGATTTTAATAAAATACCTGAGTACACATATCATCTATCATACAGGAGATTTTAAAAAATACCTGAGTACACATATCATCTATCATACAGGAGATTTTATAAAATACCTGAGTACACATATCATCTATCATACAGGAGATTTTATAAAATACCTGAGTACACATATCATCTATCATACAGGAGATTTTAAAAAATACCTGAGTACACATATCATCTATCATACAGGAGATTTTAATAAAAATACCTGAGTACACATATCATCTATCATACAGGAGATTTTAAAAAATACCTGAGTACACATATCATCTATCATACAGGAGATTTTATAAAATACCTGAGTACACATATCATCTATCATACAGGAGATTTTATAAAATACCTGAGTACACATATCATCTATCATACAGGAGATTTTAAAAAATACCTGAGTACACATATCATCTGTCATACAGGAGATTTTAAAAAATACCTGAGTACACATATCATCTATCATACAGGAGATTTTAAAAAATACCTGAGTACACATATCATCTATCATACAGGAGATTTTAAAAAATACCTGAGTACACATATCATCTATCATACAGGAGATTTAAAAATACCTGAGTACACATATCATCTATCATACAGGAGATTTTAAAAAATACCTGAGTACACATATCTATCATACAGGAGATTTTATAAAATACCTGAGTACACATATCATCTATCATACAGGAGATTTTATAAAATACCTGAGTACACATATCATCTATCATACAGGAGATTTTATAAAATACCTGAGTACACATATCATCTATCATACAGGAGATTTTATAAAATACCTGATACACATGTCATCTATCATACAGGAGATTTTATAAAATACCTGAGTACACATGTCATCTATCATACAGGAGATTTTATAAAAATACCTGAGTACACATATCATCTATCATACAGGAGATTTTATAAAATACCTGAGTACACATATCATCTATCATACAGGAGATTTTAAAAATACCTGAATACACATATCATCTATCATACAGGAGATTTTATAAAATACCTGAGTACACATATCATCTATCATACAGGAGATTTTAAAAATACCTGAATACACATATCATCTATCATACAGGAGATTTTATAAAATACCTGAGTACACATATCATCTATTATACAGGAGATTTAAAAAAATACCTGAGTACACATATATCTATCATACAGGAGATTTTAAAAAAATCCTGAGTACACATATCATCTATCATACAGGAGATTTTAAAAAATACCTGAGTACACATTATCTATCATACAGGAGATTTTATAAAATACCTGAGTACACATATCTATCATACAGGAGATTTTATAAAATACCTGAGTACACACATCTATCATACAGGAGATTTTATAAGATACCTGAGTACACATATCATCTATCATACAGGAGATTTTATAAAATACCTGAGTACACATATCATCTATCATACAGGAGATTTTATAAAATACCTGAGTACACATATCATCTATCATACAGGAGATTTTAAAAAATACCTGAGTACACATATCATCTATCATACAGGAGATTTAAAAAATACCTGAGTACACATGTCATCTATCATACAGGAGATTTTAAAAAATACCTGAGTACACATATCATCTATCATACAGGAGATTTTAAAAAATACCTGAGTACAAATGTAAACATAACAAAGACACTAAAACATATATAAAAACAGGCCTAAATTACCCAAGATTGCTTCCGCATATCTCATTTCCCAAATATGCACTTGACATATGTACCAAATTATCGATGCCAGAGAAAGTACATAAGACTTTATCGAACATATACAGATGAAAGGCAAAAAAAAAATGATAGAAAGAAATGACAGAAAGCAAAGGAACAAGGCAGAAACAAAGACAGTGACAGAAAAGAGCAAATTTCTAGCACAGAATTTCCAGAAGGTGGGGATTCTGTTTATACGAAAGACCCCCGGCATCCCCACGTGGGGTGGGTGGTGGGGTTCGATGATGTAATCTTTTAAAACGTTAGTCCAAACGGGACAGAGGCTGATTTCAAACTAAACAACACTGGCATTGAAAGCTAAGAATAATAAAATTCACTACAGACACATTAACCAACAGATGACAGTCGCACCATAACATAAGACAAACAATAATCACGCTACCTATCGCCGTGGTGTAGTGGTTAGAACAACAATTACCGACTGGAGGGTTATGGGTTCGAATCCCCATCAGACCCTTCAAAAATGACTGTGGGATTTTTCGGCTCTAACCGGCTCCTACCCAGAGTTGGGCGTGTTATGGGCTCATTGGGAAGACTGGGACCACACAGTCGAGTCTCATCCACTTCCCGGATGCGTCAGCTGAGGGTATTACTCAAATCTTCTGATCAGCACCGCAGTTGTCTGTATCTCTCGGGCCTGGATGACGCCAGGATATGTTATGATAGTAAGCTTAGAGTACAGCCCTGTCACGCAGTCTCAATCCTAGCTGGAACTCCATAGCATCATGATTATCATCCTCATCGACATCATCATCGTTGTCGCATTGTAAAAACTGTTTCAGCTTCTGTGGCCATTAAGGTGGCGTAGAAAATGGGACCAAAAAAAAGTAAATAACGTGAGCACAAAGGTAACCTACCTGAGTGCAATGATCCTCAAAAAACAACAACAAACAAACAAACAAAAAAAGATAAAACAAAATAATCACGCAGCTGATTTTGCTGATCAAATCCGTTATCTATTTCAACTCAGCCAAATAAACATGTTTATCCAACGCCTAAAACGCAAATTTTAGTTAAAACTGGTACTCATATGGAAAATTATGCAAATTACACATGATTCTGTTCCTTTAACCCTTTGACTTCCCTCACCCTATCCGCTTGCATCGTGCTTTGTCTACCATGACAGCAAAGCAGAAATTTAACCCTTTGACTCCCTCACCCTATTCATCAGCTTCCTGCAGGAAGTTGGTGGATAGGCTGGGGGAGTTAAAGGGTTAAATTTTTGCTGGATAGGTGTGGGAGTCAAAGAGTTAAAGATATGTTTCAAACCCGAAAAACGTTTTGTGAACTTTACCGATAAATTCGTGAGAGATGCTCTTGCGAAGTTTAGTTTCAGGGTTGTGGATATAAAAGTGCAGCCGAGATGTGGTTTCTCAGAAGAATGCTGAGAGTTCCATGGACAGCAAAGAAAACAAACGAGACAGTCTTGATGGAGGCAGACACAAGAGGATCATTCATAAAGAAGATTAGGAAAAGACAGACAACATTCATAGGCCATTTTATGAGGAAAGGGGAATTGGAGCACTGGTCACAACATGAAAGCTGGAGGGAAAGAGAACACCAGGTAGACCCAGGGAAAA
>JAPXFY010000035.1:26026499-26028999 GCA_030674185.1 Monoplex corrugatus
GTGTGTATACGTGTACGTGTGCGTGTGCGTGTGAGTGTGTGCAACATCAACAACAACAATATCATGAACAAAATTATCAACGACAAACAATATCAACAACAACCAACCACTACAGCAAAACGAACATTTTTAAAGAAACACTATGACCATTAAGAAGAAGAAGAAGAAGAAGAAACGAAGAAGAAGAAGGAGAAGAAGAAGAATTGCGAAGAAGAAGAATTGCGAAGAAGAAGAATTGCGAAGAAGAAGAATTGCGAAGAAGAAGAATGCAAGAAGAAAGAAGAAGAATGCGAAGAAGAAGAAGAAGAATGCGAAGAAAGAAGAAGAAATGCGAAGAAGGAAGAAGAAGAATGCGAAGAATGCAAGAAGAAGAATGGAAGAATGCGAAAAGAAGAATGCAAGAATAAGAGAAAAAAGAAGAAGTAAGAAGAAAGGAAGAAGAAGAAGAAGAAAGCAGAAGAATGAAGAAGAAAAGAAGAAGAAGAAGAAGAAGAAGAAGAAGAAGAAGAAGAAGAAGAAGAAGAAGAAGAAGAAGAGAAGAATGCGAAAGAAGAAGAAGAAGAAGAAGAAAGAAGAAGAAGAAGAATGAGAAGAAGAAGAAAGAGAAGAAGAAGAAAATGCGAAGAAGAAGAAGAAGAAGAAAAAGAAAAGAAGAAGAAGAGAAGAAGAATGTGAAGAAGAAGAATTGCGAAGAAGAAGAAGAATGGAAGAGAAAAGAAGAAGAAGAAGTAAGAGATTGCGAAGAGAAGAAGAGAAGAAGAATTGCGAAGAAAAGAAGAAGAATTGCGAAGAGAAGAATTGCGAAGAAGAAGAAGAGAAGAAGAATTGCGAAGAATTGCGAAGAAGAAGAATTGCGAAGAAGAAGAAGAAGAATTGCGAAGAAGAAGAAGAAGAAGAAGAAGAAGAAGAAGAAGAAGAATTGCGAAGAAAGAAGAAGAAGAAGAAGAAGAAGAAGAAGAAGAAGAAGAAGAAGAAGAAGAAGAAGAAGAAGAAGAAGAAGAAGAAGAAGAAGAAGAAGAAGAAGAAGAAGAAGAAGAAGAAGAAGAAGAAGAAGAAGAAAAAAGAAGAAGAAGAAGAAAGAAGAATGCGAAAAAGAAGAAGAAGAATGCGAAGAAAAAGAATGCGAAGAAGAAGAAGAGGAACACGAAGAACAAGAAGAACAAGAAGAACAAGAAGAAGAACAAGAAGAAGAACAAGAACAAGATGAACAAGAAGAACAAGAAGTAAGAACAAAAAGAAAAGAAAAGAAGAAGAAGAAGAAGAGCAACACCAACAACAAAAGAAGTAGAAGAAGAAGAAAAACGAAGAAAGAAAGAAAGAAAGAAAGAAGAAGAAAAAGAAGACGAAGAAGAAGAAGAAGAACAACACCAACAACAACAAAAAAGAAGAAGAGGAAGAAGAAAACCACCACCACCACCAACAACAACAAACAACAACAAACAAAACAACACAACAAACAAACAAACAACAAAAACAACGACAACAATAACAACATGTTTATCTGGATACCCAAGGTCATTAAATGCAAAATTCAGTAATGGGGAGGGAAGGGTTGGGTAACAAGAACGACCTGCAATAGACGATTACTGCGTCCATGAAACGTGGCTCCAGGACTTCAAACCATGCATGCTATATGTCCGATCATTAGAGGGGGAAATATCATCCATAGGCAGTATGCAGTAATGCTCTAATGAGCGTTAGACACTTGTTTTGTTACGCCGATTGAAAGAAAAGTTTCCATCACGGAAAGAGAGAGAGGGGAGAGAGAGAGAAAAGAGAGAGAGAGAGAGAGAGAGAGAGAGAGAGAGATGAGTTGGACACTTCTTTTGTTAGGTCGACTAAAAACTTCCATCAGAGAGAGAGAGAGAGAGAGAGAGAGAGAGAGAGAGAGAGAGTTGGACACTTGTTTTGTTAGGCTGACTGAAAAATTCCATCAGAGAGAGAGAGACAGAGAGAGAGAGACAGAGAGAGAGAGAGACAGAGACAGAGACAGAGAAAGAGACAGAGAAAGAGAGAGAAAGAGTCAGAGAGACGGATTAACAGAGATACAGAGAGACAGAGACAGAGGGTAGGAGGGGAGAGAGAGCGGGGGAGGGAGGGAGAGAAAGAAGAGAGAGACAGAGACAGAGAGAGAGAGACAGAGACACTGAGAGAGAGAGAGAAAGAGAAAGGGGGACAAAGAAACAGGGGGAGAGAGAGCGGGAGATAGGGAGACAGAGAGGGAAGGGAGAGAGAGAGAGAGAGAGACAGACAGACAGAGAGAGAGAGAGACAGAGAGATGAATGTTTTTTTCTAATTCACCAGTTTTATTTGTTTATTGTTGATTTTATATGTTGTTCTTATTATCATTAGCGTTGTTTGTTTCTCGTTATTGGTGTTGTTGTTGTTGCTTTCTGTCTCAAGTTTAAAAAAAAAGTAAAGAACTGGGGTAAACCATTGATATCGAACGGAGAGAGATGAATGTGTCGATGTGTCCGTCCGTCCGTCCGTCCGTCTGTGA
>JAPXFY010000035.1:26033999-26036499 GCA_030674185.1 Monoplex corrugatus
CTTGTTAGCAATTGATGTTCTGTCACATCTACACGAAAAATATTCACATTACTTAAAAATATTTACAGATGGCTCTGGCTTTCTAATTCCTAAATTTAAAGTAGAAAAGGCTTACTCTTTAGGACAGGGACATTCAATCTTCACTTCTGAATTAGTTGCCATCCTAATGGCACTGAAATACATAGTAGATCTACCCATAACTTTGTTTAGTATCCTAATATGTGTAGATTCTAAATCTGCATTACAATCCCTAAAATGTTGCGAACATAAAGTAAATAGTTCGTTAATATTTGAGATAAAATTTCTAATTCATTGTTTAATAACAAATAATACACAAGTTATTTTTTGTTGGATCCCATCACACTGTGGTATCCTTTTTAACGATCGGATCAACAGAATAGCAAAAAATGCAGCCATGAATAGGGCTGGCAGTACTAAACTTGATTTACCACTCTCTGAACATGAAATGAATGCTATATTAGAAAACAAAGTAAAAGCGCAATGTGACCTTCGCCCCTTCTCGGTAAATTACTAGGGAGGGTTTTACAAGACAAGAGATAACTTTAGCTAACAGATTATCTCTCAACTCACTTGGAACTAAATTTAGTAAAACCATCAAATGTATCTGTGGTGATTTTATAACAGTTAATCACCTTTTGTGTTTTCAGTGAATGCGACCTTATTTCCCTGCGTCATTTACAAACTTAGAACAGAAACATACTGATTTCATAAAACATTGAAAACCTTGTTTGTGAAAGATCCTTTGGAGTAATATAAGCACAACGTTTCGAGCCCCAGGCTCTTTATCAAGTGAATGAAAAGTGGTAAATGAAAGTGACGTGGTAAATGAAAGTGACGTGGTAAATGAAAGTGACGTGGAAAATAAAAGTGACGTGAAAAATAAAAATGACGTGGAAAATAAAAATGACAGAGCAGTACTGGTGGGGGGTGGGATGGGGGAGAAGAGGGGGAAACAGTAGGGATTAGTAGGACAAGGAGAGGGCCCAGGCACCGCTACGTGTCGGCAGTTCGGGTGTTCAGGCCCGCCCGCTGGACTGTTCCCAGTCTGTGGATGATGCAGTTCTCCATGTATTTCCTATATCGTCGGTCTCTGGTGTTTTGCCACACTGCTGAAATTTGTGCATGGATATAGCTGTGTTGAGGGCTATTGAAATGTTGGCCTGTTGGATTGTTGTAGTTCAGTTTCATGGATCTTAAATGTTCCACGAAACGGTCATCCAATGAGCGGTATGTCTCACCCACATACAGTTTGGAGCACACTGAGCATGACAAGATGTAAACAATGTTGGTTGATTTGCAGTTGAAGCTTGATTTGATGTTGAAGCTGCCTGATGGTCCAGAGACTGAAATGGAAGTGTTGATGAAAGGACAGGTTTTGCACTTCTTGTCTTCACAGGGTTTCCACGTCATTTCATTTTCCACGTCATTTTATTTTCCACGTCATTTCATTTTCCACGTCATTTTATTTTCCACGTCACTTTCATTTACCACTTTTCATTCACTTGATAAAGAGCCTGGGGCTCGAAACGTCGTGCTTATATTACTCCAAAGGATCTTTCACAAACAAGATTTTCAATGTTTTGTGTTTTACCCTAAAGATCCAGCAGTCATATTTTGTTTTTACATGTATACTGATTTCACTCTGTATTTACACATTGCTAGACGTTTACTGCACAGTCCTGTAGGTCGTTTCCTTTGATTCAGCCCAGTTGTTTTATACCTGTAACTCCCACACAACCCCGAGAAATCCGATGAAGCCTGACCGATATAATGTTCTGATAGTTTTTCTTTTGTTCGTTAATTTGTTTGATGTTACCTTAATTTTTACCTTAATTGATACAATGCCTTCATGACTACATAGATTCATTCATTCCATACGCACCTTTTTTACCCCCGTCTAAAAGCACGTATGTGAACAGACGTTAAAAGAAATAACGAACGAACACAACACACACACAAAATCACCCTCCACCACCCATCCTCGTCTCTTACACACACGTACACACACACACACACACACACACACACACACACACACACACACACACACACACACACACACACACACGTAGACACACACGTAGACACACAATACACACACACACGTACACACACACACACAAACACACACACAAAATCACCCTTCACCACCCATCCTCGCCCCTTACACACACGTACACACACACACACACACACACACACACACACACACACACACACACACGTACACACACACACACACACACAACACACACATACACATACACACACACACACACACACACACACACACACACACACACACACACACACACGTACACACACACACACAAACACACACACACACGCACACGCACAAGCTTATTACGATATTGCACAAAACACGATAGTGTTGAATCCAACTGAGATCTAAACCAGCCAAAGTAGCTAAGCCACACACACAGTTGGGGGGGGGGGGGGTGGTGGGAGGGGAGAGAAG
>JAPXFY010000035.1:26056499-26061499 GCA_030674185.1 Monoplex corrugatus
TTTCTTGTAACATTCTTTAAGAAACAGACAAAAATGTACTGATTTTCTTGTAACATTCTTTAAGAAACAGACAAAAATGTACTGATTTTCTTGTAACATTCCTTAAGAAACAGACAAAAATGTACTGATTTTCTTGTAACATTCTTTAAGAAACAGACAAAAATGTACTGATTTTCTTGTAACATTCTTTAAGAAACAGACAAAAATGTACTGATTTTCTTGTAACATTCTTTAAGAAACAGACAAAAATGTACTGATTTTCTTGTAACATTCTTTAAGAAACAGACAAAAATGTACTGATTTTCTTGTAACATTCTTTAAGAAACAGACAAAAATGTACTGATTTTCTTGTAACATTCTTTAAGAAACAGACAAAAATGTATTGATTTTCTTGTAACATTCTTTAAGAAACAGACAAAAATGTACTGATTTTCTTGTAACATTCTTTAAGAAACAGACAAATATGTACTGATTTTCGTGTAACATTCTTTAAGAAACAGACAAAAATGTACTGATTTTCGTGTAACATTCTTTAAGAAACAGACAAAAATGTACTGATTTTCTTGTAACATTCTTTAAGAAACAGACAAAAATGTACTGATTTTCTTGTAACATTCTTTAAGAAACAGACAAAAATGTACTGATTTTCGTATAACATTCTTTAAGAAACAGACAACCAGTGGAGAAAGTGAACCTGCGGAGTGAAATTACCATGCCTCGCTTTACAAAGGACAAGACGGGCCACAGAATTGTGAATACGCTGGAGGCATGCAGCAGAAGAAGCACGCATTTATGGTAGTCGATACGAAAGCATGCAGTTACAAGAATCGTTACGAGATATGATGCTGCTGAAGTTGAAAAAGAACTGCGAACGAAACTGAAACGTTGTAGTTGGAAGTAACACGACTGGCAAGTCTCATCATCATCATCATCATCATCATCATCATCATCATCATCATCATCATCAACTGCCCTGCCGCAGGGCGTTGGCGATCATAGCCCTCAATATGTATATATCCCTTGTCGCCGCAAGCACATCTTCCATCCTCTTTTTCCTCAGCATACACATACACATGTGACATGTTTACACATACACATGTCATTTACATGTAACCAATATTATTCCAGTGGTAGGCTAATAAAATACCAGTATATAATATAGGCTAAGTATAACACAGTCTAGGTAGGGCCTCAGGACCTGGCCAGCTCATGGCTTTATGTGCAGGCTTAAGGTATGTGCCACAGTCACCATACACGTGGCACCTGTGACGTTAGTGCAAATGGAATTCGTTCCGAGCACGGAGACGTCATCCTGAGAAACTGAAACTGAAACTGAATCTGTCCTCAGTCACCCTGCAAGTCCGTCCAATATTTTCTCCCTGGGTCTACCTGATGCTCTTTTATGTGCTCTCATATACATGGCAAGTCTGGGTAATAAATTCCTGCAGACAGTTGAGGATCAAGGGCAACGCCAAGATTTTTTTTTTGCTGAATCAGAAAACGTAATAGCGCTGTCCCCTGGCAGGATCGAACAAACTTTCACCGTGGAAAGTTTGTGCTTGGTGCCATGCAGCATTGCTTCTGTCTTTATCTCCATTCAACTGTAGATTATTCTAGTATCATCTACTTCTGGATCCCAAAATTACAGTCAGAAACTTCGGAAAGAAGAGGTCAAAGATCTTCAAGAGATGCACTGTTGCAGAGCTTGGGAGCCATCAGCACAGAAATCATGTTTTATGTTTGTGCTGACTGATGACACTGGCAAGCGGTGAGATGTAGAGTGTGAACAGGACTGGCCCAAGTGCAGAGCCTTGGGGAACCCCATGTTCACGTTTAAACGGCTGGGACTTTGACTCGTTTACCATGACTGACTGACAGTGGTTAGACAGGTATGACCCAAAAAATATTTAAAAAAACAAGAAAGAGCATCACCTTTGATTCCGAATGTGTACTCTAATCGAAATAGGAAGATGGTGGTCACTGCTGTCAAAGGCAGCAGAAAGATCTAAAAGAATAATGAGGGAGGGAAATTCGGCCAGAATCAGCTGAAAGCAACAACTCATTCATAACATGAATGAGAACAGTTTCGGCGATGTGGTCTGACTGATTAGCTGAAATAACACACACACACACACACACACACACACACACACACACACACACACACACACACACACACACACACACACACACACACACACACACACACACACACACACATACATACACACACACACACACACACACATACACACGCAAGCCCGCGCAAAACACACACACACACACACACACACACACACACACACACACACACACACGCAGCCTAGTCG
The DNA here is from genome assembly GCA_030674185.1 of Monoplex corrugatus. Classification (NCBI taxonomy): domain Eukaryota; kingdom Metazoa; phylum Mollusca; class Gastropoda; order Littorinimorpha; family Ranellidae; genus Monoplex; species Monoplex corrugatus. The sequence continues at coordinate 26,058,830 of JAPXFY010000035.1, forward strand.
CAAGGTGTGCATATGCATGCGTGTACGCGCGCAAGCATGTGTATGTGCGTTTGTGAGTTTGTGCGCTTCCATACGTATGCTCATTTCATAGGATGAGAGGAGGGAACTAGTTAGTCTTAACTACATTGCGCGCGCGCGCTCGTGTGTGTGTTGTGTGTTGTTGTGTGTGTGTGTGTGTGTGTGTGTATCTGTGTGTGTGTATCTGTGTGTGTTGTGTCTATGTATGTGTGTGTACGTGTGTGTATATATATATGTGTGTGTTTGTAAGTTCGTTCGTATTTCTTTAACGTTTATTTAGTACGTGTTTCTAGACAAAAAAGAATCATTAAAAATGAATAAATAAAAGACTAGTGAAGTGTTATGTGCTCTAGAATGGAAGTGTGTATGTTTGTAGTGTTATTTGATTGTTGTGGTGGTTATTGATTGATGATTTGTGTGTGATGGTGTTTTTGGTGTGTTGTTAGTATTGTGTTTGGTAAAGATGTGTATGTATGTGTATTATGTATGGTTTCTGTTTGTATGTATTTGTTGTGGTGTGTTTTGTGTAGTATGTATTGGTGTAAAGAATGTTATGTATTGTATTAATTATGTGGTGGTCTGTGTGTGTATGTATTTGTGTGTGTGTGTGTTGTGTGTGTAGTATGTATTTGTGTGTAAAGGTATGGTTTTTTTATGTATGTGAAAATGTTATGTTGATTAGTGTGTGTGTGCTGTGTGTGTATGTATTTGTGTGTGTGTGTGTTTGTGTGTGTGTATGTATTGTGTGTAAGGAATGTGTATGTATGTGTATTTATGTATGTTGTGTTCTGTGTGTGTATGTATTTGTTGTCGTGTGTGTGTTTGTGTGTGTGTATGTATTTGTGTGTAAAGGAATGTGTATGTATGTGTATTTAGTATGTGTGTGTGTCTGTGTGTGTATGTATTTGGTGTGTGTGTGTTTGTGTGTGTGTATGTATTTGTGTGTAAAGGAATGTGTATGTATGTGTATTTATGTATGTGTGTGTGTCTGTGTGTGTATGTTTTGTGTGTTTTGTGTGTGTTTGTGTGTGTGTATGTATTTGTGTGTAAAGGAATGTGTATGTATGTGTATTTATGTATGTGTGTGTGTCTGTGTGTGTATGTATTTGTGTGTGTGTGTGTGTTGTGTGGTGTGTATGTATTTGTGTGTAAAGGAATGTGTATGTATGTGTATTTATGTATGTGTGTGTGTCTGTGTTGTTGTATTATTTGTGTGTGTGTTGTGTTTGTGTGTGTGTATGTATTTGTGTGTAAAGGAATGTGTATGTATGTGTATTTATGTATGTGTGTGTGTCTGTGTGTGTATGTATTTGTGTGTGTGTGTGTGTTGTGTGTGTGTATGTATTTGTGTGTAAAGGAATGTGTATGTATGTGTATTTATGTATGTGTGTGTGTCTGTGTGTGTATGTATTTGTGTGTGTGTGTGTTTGTGTGTGTGTATGTATTTGTGTGTAAAGGAATGTGTATGTATGTGTATTTATGTATGTGTGTGTGTCTGTGTGTGTATGTATTTGTGTGTGTGTGTGTTTGTGTGTGTGTATGTATTTGTGTGTAAAGGAATGTGTATGTATGTGTATTTATGTATGTGTGTGTGTCTGTGTGTGTATGTATTTGTGTGTGTGTGTGTGTTTGTGTGTGTGTATGTATTTGTGTGTAAAGGAATGTGTATGTATGTGTATTTATGTATGTGTGTGTGTCTGTGTGTGTATGTATTTGTGTGTGTGTGTGTGTTTGTGTGTGTGTATGTATTTGTGTGTAAAGGAATGTGTATGTATGTGTATTTATGTAGTGGGGTCTGTGTGTGTGTGTCTGTGTGTGTATGTATTTGTGTGTGTGTGTGTTTGTGTGTGTGTATGTATTTGTGTGTAAAGGAATGTGTATGTATGTGTATTTATGTATGTGTGTGTGTCTGTGTGTGTATGTATTTGTGTGTGTGGTGTGTTTGTGTGTGTGTATGTATTTGTGTGTAAAGGAATGTGTATGTATGTGTATTTATGTATGTGTGTGTGTCTGTGTGTGTATGTATTTGTGTGTGTGTGTGTTTGTGTGTGTGTATGTATTTGTGTGTAAAGGAATGTGTATGTATGTGTATTTATGTATGTGGTGTGTCTGTGTGTGTATGTATTTTGTGTGTGTGTGTGTTTGTGTGTGTGTATGTATTTGTGTGTAAAGGAATGTGTATGTATGTGTATTTATGTATGTGTGTGTGTCTGTGTGTGTATGTATTTGTGTGTGTGTGTGTGTTTTGTGTGTGTGTATGTATTTGTGTGTAAAGGAATGTGTATGTATGTGTATTTATGTATGTGTGTGTGTCTGTGTGTGTATGTATTTGTGTGTGGTGTGTGTTTGTGTGTGTGTATGTATTTGTGTGTAAAGGAATGTGTATGTATGTGTATTTATGTATGTGTGTGTGTCTGTGTGTGTATGTATTTGTGTGTGTGTGTGTGTTTGTGTGTGTGTATGTATTTGTGTGTAAAGGAATGTGTATGTATGTGTATTTATGTATGTGTGTGTGTCTGTGTGTGTATGTATTTGTGTGTGGTGTGTGTTTGTGTGTGTGTATGTATTTGTGTGTAAAGGAATGTGTATGTATGTGTATTTATGTATGTGTGTGTGTCTGTGTGTGTATGTATTTGTGTGTGTGTGTGTGTT
>JAPXFY010000035.1:26066499-26068999 GCA_030674185.1 Monoplex corrugatus
TTAACAGCAGGAAGAGAGTTCTTGAATGTCATATAGAACCGATAATGTTATACGGCTGTGAGGCGTGGACAGTCAGCAAGCAAAGCCAGAACAAGATTGAGGCAGCCGAGATGTGGTTTCTGAGAAGAATGTTGAGAGTTCCATGGACAGCAAAGAAAACAAACGAGACAGTCTTGATGGAGGCAGACACAAGAAGATCATTGATAAGGAAGATTAGGAAAGACAGACAACATTTATAGGACATTTTATGAGGAAAGGGGAATTGGAGCACCTGGTCACATCAGGAAAGCTAGAGGAAAAGAAAACACCAGGTAGACCAGGGAGAAAATATTGGACGGACTTGCAGAATGGCTGAGGACAGAGAGGGTGGAAGATGTGCTTGCGGCAACAAGGGATAGATACATATGGAGGGCCACGATCGCTAACGCCATGTGGCAAGGCACTTGATGATGATATTGTCTTTGCTCAAAGCCCTGACACTGAAACTCATCTACGGTATCATGCAGAGACCTGGTCCAGAACAGACGTATAGACGAAGGACCCTCATGCTACCTTACATGGCAATAGCATTGATGGGAGGATAAGGCTGCTGGGCCATAGAAACTCACGCCTCACGTCTTACTCCTCATGCTTCACGCCTCACGCGTGAATAGAAAAAGGAACAGACGAGGTCTCTCTTGCACGCGGTCATACAATCCACTCACGCTTCACGCTTCATGGTTCACGGTTCACGCGTGGAGCGGAGAAGTGGGACTGTTCACTTTTTTTCGATGCGTGAAGTTGAAGTTCCTGGTTACCATTGGCCATTTCAATTCTCCTCACATGCAGGATGGATGACTACAAAGAAAAATTGATCGAGTTGGTCCGGGCATGCCCCTCCTCTGGAATCCGCCTGTGCCTGACTACAAGGACAAACATAAATACACACACACACACACACACACACACACACACACACACACACACACACACACACACACACACACACACACACACATAGTTTTTGGAAGACTTGGCGAAGATTCTGAACGAACCCAAAGTTAAGGAGATGATGGAACGTACGGTGGAATTCTCCTCGTGATTCTCTAAGGAAGAAATGTTCTCGACACCATATGCTTTGTCTCTGTCGCTTCCTCCTCCTGAGCAAGAGCAAGAGCAAAATCAGGGGGTCTTCCTCGTCGGAAGAATCCATCTTCGGGAAAAAAAGAAACAAACCACGAATATTATCTCTGGTCAACTGAGAGCAAACAGCACTGTATTAGGGCGCCGTCAACACAAAACAGACGCAGCGTGGCGTGAACTCCTGTGACCCAGTACATGAAATGTGAGGCGTGAAGCATGAGAGGTGAGGCGTGAGCTCCTGTGACCCAGTACATGAAATGTGAGGCGTGAAGCATGAGAGGTGAGGCGTGAGCTCCTGTGACCCAGTACATGAAATGTGAGGCGTGAAGCATGAGATATGAGGCGTGAGCTCCTGTGACCCAGTACATGAAATGTGAGGCGTGAAGCATGAGATATGAGGCGTGAGCTCCTGTGACCCAGTACATGAAATGTGAGGCGTGAAGCATGAGATGTGAGACGTGAGTTTATATGGCCCAGTGCATGAAATGTGAGGCATTAAGCATGAGATGTGAGACGTGAGCTCCTGTGGCCCAGTGCATGAAATATGAGGCATTAAGCATGAGATGTGAGACGTGAGTTTATATGGCCCAGTGCATGAAATATGAGGCATTAAGCATGAGATGTGAGACGTGAGTTTATATGGCCCAGTGCATGAAATATGAGGCATTAAGCATGAGATGTGAGACGTGAGTTTATATGGCCCAGTGCATGAAATATGAGGCATTAAGCATGAGATGTGAGACGTGAGCTCCTGTGACCCAGTGCATGAAATATGAGGCATTAAGCATGAGATGTGAGACGTGAGTTTATATGGCCCAGTGCATGAAATATGAGGCATTAAGCATGAGATGTGAGACGTGAGCTCCTGTGACCCAGTGCATGAAATGTGAGGCATTAAGCATGAGATGTGAGACGTGAGTTTATATGGCCCAGTGCATGAAATATGAGGCATTAAGCATGAGATGTGAGACGTGAGTTTATATGGCCCAGTGCATGAAATATGAGGCATTAAGCATGAGATGTGAGACGTGAGCTCCTGTGACCCAGTGCATGAAATATGAGGCATTAAGCATGAGATGTGAGACGTGAGCTCCTGTGGTCCAGTGCATGAAATATGAGGCATTAATCATGAGATGTGAGACGTGAGTTTATATGGCCCAGTGCATGAAATGTGAGGCATTAAGCATGAGATGTGAGACGTGAGTTTATATGGCCCAGTGCATGAAATATGAGGCATTAAGCATGAGATGTGAGACGTGAGCTCCTGTGGCCCAGTGCATGAAATATGAGGCATTAAGCATGAGATGTGAGACGTGAGTTTATATGGCCCAGTGCATGAAATATGAGGCATTAAGCATGAGATGTGAGACGTGAGTTT